>CM071946.1:31760663-32345663 GCA_036784905.1 Acrossocheilus fasciatus | reverse complement strand
TTGTTACGAAATTGTGATACAAAATTAAAACAACCTGACACCTTTACAAAAATAAGTATACTCACATAACGCTAAAGTATATTTTCAAGTAATATTAACGTACTAATACAGTAAACTTTGAGTACACAACTACGAAGTATATTTCCGAGAAGTACATAAAAAATAAACTGAAAGTATACTAATAGTTGAATAAACATTGTTCAATTTATTTTAAGGACCAGTTCTCACCATTAACTAGCATGCGTATTACTAACATTGCACATGTATATGGCACAAATTAATGCCTTATTTTGCATGACTATATTTTAGAGTCCTACCCATAAACTTAACTACCTTGCTAACTATTAATAAACAGCAGATTAAGAGTTTACTGAGGCAAAAGTCATAGTCAATAGTTAGTTAACAGTGAGAATTGGACCTTAAAATAAAGTGTGACCCTTCTTTCTTGTAAGGGCAACTATTCCCTAAAGCCCTTCAAAACAATACTAAAAAAGGTGTGATATTTACAATCTTCGTGTGTCACTGTGGTAACAGACATTACCTGTGAGTTAAAGTTAGGGAGTAACTTTGGTTACCTGTCCATACAGACATTATTCCATCCTCCAGAACAGTCTGAGAGTCACACCTGTCAGTAAATACGTCCATCAGTCCAGAACACCGACTGAATGAACGTAGCCAACATGTGGGAGTGTGAATCACAGCAGATCCTCTCCAAACGCGTGTTCACAGGCTCGTGTTCCCAGGTGACTGCAGGGAAACTGCACAAGGATGTTGGAATTCCATTAGAGCACAGCATTAGAGCTTTTTTCCTTTTTCTAAGTAAACAAGTGACTTTGTCCTTGGTTAGATGTTTGTGTATGTCGCTTAGAAACATGCTATTCAAAACAAAATGCCGTAATCTTTAGGGATGCGAAGCTTGTAGGTTAAAAAAACAGTCTGATACCAGGAAATTAGAAATAGAAATGTTTACACAATGATGAGAGAGTGTACTTACAATGATAATGATCAACAGACATTCATTCAAAGTTACAGAAATACAGTATCCAATGTCTAACACCGTGTGATTACGAGACTCAGCGCTGCTGTCAATGCCAACCGAGAATGTAAGTTATTAAATTGATTGCATGCAGGCCTATGGATCTCAAGATAACACAAAAGCAAGCTTGTTTCCTTATATTAAAAGTGAGATGCAGACCTATTTTTAAAGCAGTAATGTTTTGCACACATGCACGGAGTTATGATAAATTAATATTATCAGGCAACAAACAAAACTCTTGATATTTCCCTTACAATTATAAGGAGTTTGTTGCAACCAGTCCCAAAATGTTATCATTAGAGATCTGTGTCCATAAGACTTTATAGCAACAAGTGCTAAATCTGGTGTATGAAATCATGGAATAATACAGATAAAGGGTGCATTTTATGTGCCAAACATTTAAAAAAAAATAACATGCCCTGCTTATCCCCCAATATTAGCTCAATACATACATGCTGGAATTTTTTACTAATATCAATCATATCAACCAATTATTATATTAGCCTTCTAGCACAGCTTCCCAGCTTGCCATGCTTAGTTAATTTGCACAGTTTATTTGAAAAATAATACACTTCATTTAAAATTGTGCATTTGTATGTTTATTTCTTCTTCTTTTTTTAAAATTGTATTGTATTGTATAGCTACTGGATGCTTAAATTTCCCTCATCGTCATGTACTAGTAGTACTGTATGCTTGTAAGCGTACTATTTCAATACTATTTGGAGCTAAATTGGCCCACTTTTTAGTTTATAAAAGTATACTTTTAAGTTTACTTTAAGCATGTGAGTTTGAGTTTCTTTCTTCAGTTGAACACACAAAAAAAGTTGAACACAAAAGTTGACCAAAGTTGGTTTTGTGGAATACAACCATCAAAATGCTTACCTTTGGATTGCTCAATGCTCACATTAGACTTTAAAACACTAAGGATTGTGACTTAGAGACTTGTCTGTATTAAAACGAGGACACAAGAAGGCATTTCAAAATAATAATAATACTAGAAAGACAAACAATTCAAGTAGATTTTCCAATTAACTTATCTTATCAGGCCAAAACTGTACTCAATCATACATTATAAAGAATTATTTTTCTTTCTTTATTTCTTTTTTTCTTTTCTCTTTTTATGTTTTCCAAAGGAAAACATGCCTTCCCAGAATTATACTGGAAGTAGGGTCCAAAATCCTCATATTTCTTATTAATATTCATCCATTATTTTCCCCTTCCCCTCCGTATAGTTGGTCTCACTCTAAATGTGTATTTCATTCAGTCATAAACCTCCGGGTTCATCTGACAGCGACTCACTATTTAGTTTCATTTACTGACAGAGACACTTATTGATCCATTTAATGTCTGGACGCGTGTCAGATTCTCAGCCAGACTGGGCCGCACAGCTCCACGTCTCATGTCACACCCCTCTTTCATATGTATATTTAGGTAAGTAATTAAATATATTGCAGGGTTGAGATGAAAGGACCGAGAGCCGGTCCAAGCCAGCTCTTTTTGCATGAGAGCTCTGTGAATCTGGCACAGAGGACCGTGAAAGGAAGGGCTGGCCAACATTCGCTCTGCCGAAGGCATTTTTCCTTGTAGAAGGTGTAGCTGTCTTTTTTTTTAATTTTTCTATGAAGTTAGTATGTAATACATGAAAGGACCATGATGAATTAGGGAAAGTCTACCACACCACTCCCAAAAAGAACAGACGCCAGGTTTTTGCTTTCTTCCTCTTCTTTTTTGACAATCCTTATGAATTTGAATCTAAAGGAAATAGCATCGCTCAGGCTCTGAGCGTATTACACTGAATAATTACGAATCTCAGAGCTATTATAAAGAGCTGGGGGTTACAATTAATGAGCACGGTAGTAATAACTCAAAAACATAATGAAAGTTATACTTTGATGAGGTGAGTGATCGGTGCTGGCCGAGTCAACAGTGAGTTACAAAGTGTGAGGTCTGGCAGCGATTCTGGGAGGAGGGGAAAATATGAGCTAGCATGTTTGCCATCCTGTATGGATTTTGAACAAATATGCTGTAATTGTTGATGTAAGCAGAGCATAAACAGAAAGAGGTATAGCCATAATAACCGGCCAAGAACGTTGGCTTATAAGCTTTGTCATAGTTTTCCCCCACAGCTTGACTGCTGGAAATATCAGAAGCATATCCAAAACTGCTCTTTCTGAACGCTAAACGCTGGAGAGGCACATTAGGGGAGTGTATATAAAAATCGATTTACAGAAGTCATTATGCTGCTCTTAAATTTAATACTGCACTGAAAAAGAAAGGAGATTAAATCGTAAGTTCGTAAATACATACATGCATACTTGAATACATACAGAAGAGATTGTGCATTGCCCAAGGTTAAAAAGGTTAGGCATGACATGAAGCAGCAATAGACGACAATAAGTAGAGAAGATACTAATTTAATATAACATTTTATTGTTAGAATAATATAATACTACTACTAATAATTTTTAAAATAGTGAAAAATATTTATTTTCTTTTTCCATTTATAATAATAATAATAATCAAATCAACAACAATGCATGTATAAATTATTAAATAAATAAAAATGAAATAATAATCAAATTTCAAATGAAATAATGAAATAATTATAAGCATAAGTAACCGTAGACTCTATACAGAAGCAAAACAGCACAGTATTATAGAATGTAAACGAAACAAACATAGCTCAGAACTTAGAGTTTAGAACCACAGAATTTAGAGGTGGAAGTATCCGTTATATAATACTGATTTACTGTCATTGGAAAAAATTGCTGATAATGTGAACATCCACCCATTTAACGTGCTTAAGTAAGATTATTATGACTGAATGTCTTTTAATCTTTTAGGCTTTGGTTCCCGTAGCTCAACTGGTGGAGCATTGTGGTAGCAAAGAGCAAGGTTGTGGGATTGATTTCCTACGAACACAAATAACGATAATGCGTACATTAAATCCACTGCAAGCCACTTTGGAGGGTCTGCCAAATGCATAAAAATAGTCATAAAAATACTTTATCAAGTACATTTTCAGTTTTAAGGTGGGTGAAGTGCTTATTTATTCTTTTGAAGTGAGACCGGGAACCTGTGCAGTCTGAGGTGAAAATCTAAACCCAGAACAGTATGTGCAGTGAGATGAATGAGAGGGGTGTTTCTGTGAGTGCTTCCAAATCCCCTCTGGCTAAAGGCCACCTGTTCTGTTCTCCTCCACGTGTTGAAGGAGAGATCCCTTGCACTGGATCCGCATGATACCACACAACTCGCTCCGTCTGCATTGAATTTGAATTGCAAGTTATTACAGTGCTCGCAAAGCAGCACTTTATTGTTATTCCTCAGACATTAGGTCAGGGTTTGTTGTGAACACCAAAGTATTAATCTACTGTGATTAATACAGCCTGAAGCATCTATGTACAGGCTACTCTCAAACTGTTGTGTGAGGTACCTGTTTTTGGCATTTGTGAACATTTACTTATTTAAAATTAAGATTAAAGTTTGAAAATTTACCATTAACTGCCCTAACCGATGCAGAAAGTTTTGATACTTAACGGGTTCATCGGATGCCCATTTTCCACAAGTTGATATGATTCTTTAGGGTCTTAATGAAAAGTCTAAAACATACTTTGGTTAAAATTTCTCAAATGTAATGTAAAAAAACACCTTTTTTTACCATGTCAAAATCAGCTCTGTTTTTAGCAAGCCATTCTAGTCCATGTCGCTTTAAATGCTAATGAGCTCTGCTGACCACCCCACTCTCTTCCGTGGGGTGACGAGCAGACTGTAAACTTCAGCCGTGAAACTGGCTAACTAGCACGTTATTAGGAAAGGCGATTTGCAAAGATTCATAAAAAACTCTTATACTTCTTCTGTAGATGAAAGACTGCTATTACATCCAACAACAAAACACCTCAATCGCTAAATCCGGTGTCTTCCCCTGCACTGGAGTCGACACAATGGCAGACAGCATAGCACTTGTATCCCATGACCCCTTTTTTTTAGGCTTAGAGGTTTATAACCCTAAGTATGAGTACTACTAATAGTATAGGTACATTTGTGTAGTGGCTAAAAAAAAAAAAAAAAAGAATGGATGTGTAAAATGCATTTGGTTATATGGTATAGACCAATTTCCTGTTAGTAAACATTGTGACGTTTTTTCTGTGGGCGGAGCTTCGGTGGTGGCAGAAAGATCCCCCTGACCGCTTCACTAACGCTAGCTATGAAGTCTGTTAGCTTGTTTTTTTTAACAAAAACTTGAGAAATTCTGTTTTTACCTGCATATGTAAGGGCTGCATACCTGCATACTGTCCGGGACTGCGTTATTTGAAAAGGTTAACTTTAATGGATGAAATTGGCCGACCTGTACTCGCTCAAAGGATGGACGATCTGACAGGATTACCTCCGCTTGAGTGATCACAACTAATGTGTATTGTAAAGACAAACTCACCATGTATCTATGAAGATGTAATATATATTTCAGTTTCAGCAGGCAACTATTTTTACTGCTACATTATTATTCCAGCCACAATTACTCATAACAATGTATATACAATTACACATGATTAAGCATATAAATCGTCAGTTTGTTGTTTTACACACATGCACGCAGACATTTCATACACGACATTGTACTGATCCATAAGAAATCTTTAGACATGCCCATAACAACAAAAGACAATACTTTATTGAACCTTTTCTGATAAGAAGTGTGCGCCTGCAAACGTGAGCTTTTCTGATGATTGTTTATGTCCAGTCCGCTCTTTATCTCGTTTCGCTAAATTTTTAAGAGTACAATACTTCAAACAAAATAAGTAAAATTACAGATTTTAAAAATTACTTTAAAAAGTAGAAGTACACAAAAAAGCTACTCAATTACAGTAAATGTAAACGAGTTCATGGATGTTTTTAAAGAGTTTGTAATGTTGTTTGTTATTGGATGAGAATGTTTAAACAAGTTAAATGTGCGTTCACAACTGGAAGTTATCTAGAGCCAAAATGGCAGTGCATGTATGCGAGCCAAAATGGAGATGTAACTGTTAAACACGAGAAAAGCGTATTCATCTGTATGACAGTCTAAAAATTAGACTAATTGTTTCGTGAATGTTACGATGATGGGAAATCCTGGATATTTGATTGAAAACACTGTAAAAGGTGAATGTGTTGTGCTTGATAGTAATGTGTTATACAACTTAAAACAAATAACTTTTGAAAGGCCTTTATTAAGATGTAACTGTCTTTATTTAAATGTTTTTTTTTTTTTTTAAAGAACAAGTAATTGTTGTTAAGTAGTGTTAAATATGTTAATGATGTTCATGTACTGAAATCAAAGAAATGAGGCAGAATCAATTAAACTGACAAAGACTGCAGCCAGAACTCGTGTCTCACGTCATCTCTTCTTAATATTCTACAGCAGGGTTGCTGCAGGATTTTTAAGCTCAAATTTAAGACTTTTTAAGACCTTTTTTAAGACCTCCACAAATAAAATTAATACCATATGAGCAGGGTAGGGCAATGTCTATGGTAAACTGTAAAATGAATGTAAAAAGCACGATTTACAGTTCAGATAGAAGTTTTCACAAAACAAAAAGTTTTATCAAATTATACACTTCACACTTCAGCCTTTAAACCATTTTTTAAGAAAATGGATGAGTCAAAAGTATTAATTATTATATTAATTTAAACAATTATCAATAAATTATTATATTAATTAAATAACACAAACACATTTTACTGTTTAGATTTTTTTAATGGATTATCTCCTTATCGATCCACCAGTTCACATTTACAGCTCTGCGTGTTTGCAGGGTAAAAACATGGGTCGAGTTTTACATTGGTCTGAACAAAAACAACCCAATGTTAATACTGGAGGCTGCAGTTCTAGGACTGCATAGGACCCTATTTTTTGGGACAGCACCATCTATTCCAACAGAGGAGACCTGATTCAAACATCAAACAAACAGATGCAAACAAACAGCACATCAGCCGTGAAGCGCTGCAGCTAATTAACTGAAGTCTCACACAGACAAGAAAACTGAATTTTAAACCAGAATATATCGAATATATTGAAATAAATTAGGTTAAATATTTCAAGAGGGTTACCAATGGGTATGTTTAGGGCTAGGAGTTGGTTAGGACAATAATTAAGTGTATAAAATTAAATAACTACATAATTCCTTAAAAATAATAATATACAGAATTGAATAGCAAGTGCTATAAAATAGTATGAGCCACTAATATTTAGTCATTTAGCAGACACTTTTATCCAAAGCAACTTATAAATGAGGACAATGGAAGCAATCAAAATCAACAAAAGAGAAATGAAATGCAAGTGCTATAACAAGTCTTATTTAGCCTAACGCAGTACACGTAACAAGAGATTTTTGAAAAATTATATAATAAATAAAAAGAAAACATAGAATAGGAAAAGAATAGAGCAAGCTAGTGTTAGAGGCCTTTTTTGCTTTTGTTAATTGTATAATAAATAAAAAGAAAACATAGAATACAAAAAAGATTAGAAAAGCTAGTGTTCAAGTCTAAAAGGGACAAGTTTTTTTTTTTTTTTTTTTTAAAGAATGGAATTATAATAGAGAAAGGTATGACGTTTTTCATTCTCTCTTACATTTTTTTTGGCTCATTAAAAATTAATCTTGCTGCCACGTTCTGGATTAATTATAAAGGTTTGATAGGACAGGCTGGAAGACCTGACATAATACATACATACAAAAAATAAATAAATAAATAAATAAAGTAAAATAATTAAAAAACAAACAAACAAACAAACAAAACTATAGGGCCCTAGAAATCCAGTTCTGAAACTACAGCCTCCAGCTACTCACAACAACAGCCTTATTGAACATGCACATTCATTCTATGGCAGCAGGAGGCGCTTTCGAACAGTTTCCGCGGTAACGGCAGAACACAAAGCAGCGCAGCACTGGACTTTGAAACGTCCAGTGCTCATATTTATTTATAGCCTTTTGAAGTTTAATCGTCACATTAAGCTGTATCACGATTCTGGTTTGTACCCAAATTTAAGACCTCTTTAAATCATAATTAAGACTTTCTTGTACAATTTAAGACATTTTAAGACTTTTTAAAGGACCTGCGGGAACCCTGTACAGTGCTGGCAAGTGTTGTACATACAACTTACCCACTCAGGCTGCCCAGACTCGAGGAGAATAACATTAGTCTCAATTAGCAGCATTAATTAAAGTTGCAGTGATGATGTAATCAAAATAAGTATAATTTAGAGCCTTTTCCTACATGCATCCAATTAACAATTTATAGCCAAGTTTACTTATTTATTTAAGTTATCGAAATAATTTTGATTAATCAATAATAGATACGAATCAATGGGAATTTTGTCTCTTAATTCAAATAATTGATCTATATTTATTATGGACATGCACAAAACTGAGTTAATTTACACCTATATATATATATATAAAAACACTTATAGACCCTTTTTCTGTTAGTAAACATTGTGACGTTTTTCTGTGGGCAGAGCTTAGGTGGAGGATTCTACTGACCGCTTCACTAAAATCAGATTTTACCTGCATATGTAAGATCGCTCACTGTGAAGAACCGTGATTGTTATTTAAATAAGTTAACTTTAACGGACGAAACCAGATTGGCCGACCTGTACTCAGATGGACGATCTGACAGGATTACCTCCGGTTGAGTGACTCACATCTATAGAGAAACCTAATGTGTAGTAAAGAGAAATTCACCTATTTCTATCTGATGAAGTTGTATATATATATTTAAATTTCAGCAGGCAACTATTTTTACAGCTAATGTTACATGAGAGTGAACTGGGCCAAAATACAAAAAGTAAGTTAAACATTCAATGTGATGGATACATTATTTGAAGATGTATGTATCATGTAATGGCCAAATAGTTATCTTTAAGTATATACATCCTGTCAATGATGTAAGTTAAGTTTGCGGTGACATTACAGTACCTTTATAATACTTTACATACAGTACATTTAAAGTAAAATGTGAATATTTTCTAGACATAAAAAGTCCAGAAAGTAATTTTGAACTTTCTGTGTTTGATTATTCTTTCTTACCAAGTTCTTAGAAATTCTAGCCACTATCAATCACAACAATGTATATTACAGATGGTTAAGTATTTAAATTGTCAGTTTGTTGTTTTAATTTACACACAGACATTTCATACACGACATAGTCGTGAGATGCATAAGAAATCTAGACGCGTAACACAAACCATAATCCATAACAACAAAAGACAATACTTTATTGAACCTTTTCTGATAAGAAGTGTACGCTGCAAACGCGAGCATTTTTGATGATAGTTTCTGTCAAGTCCGCTCGTTTTATCACGTTTAACCACACCTGTTTTGGCAGCAGGTATGCGATAAAATTTCAAATTGGAGCCTGTACTACGTCGATTCTGGCATCCAACATCACGACAAGATGACATTTTTAAGCTCCTTATGCAGCCGAATCTGTGCTGGTTTGAATTGGCCGCCTCCAGTTTTCGCTTTGTTTCGCCTCCAACTAGCGCTGTGACGTAATCATGACATCGGCACAAAAAGGGCCTTTAGGGAACGATGCAACATTTTATTTATGCAGGACCAAAGCAAGCCTGCTTAAATAAATAAATAAATACATACACTGTAAAAAAGAAAAAAGTTGAGCGAACTTTAAAAAAAAATATTTTACCAGCTTCAGCAGATTTTTGAGTTTGCTCAACTTATTTTTGTGGGAGATTCTCAAATTTTTGTTGTATAAACTTAAAACGACAAGTTCAGAAAACTCAAAAATCTGCTGAAGCTGCTTGCCATTTTAATTTGGCTCAACTTTTTTTTTTTTACAGTGTATTTAATGTGTATTAAATTTTTATACTGTGCAAAGTGTTTTAGATTTTTTTTTAATGCATTCATCCATCCATCCATCCATCCATTTTTAATTTGTATTAGGTATAAACTGCTTTTAAAGTGTCCTGTCAAACATTCAACCAACTAAAATAAGGCTTTAGTGTCATATAGTATTAAATTGCGCATTTAACTTAAAGCATAGTGATCCGTTTACAAACGCAATCAGTTCTTAAAATGTCCTTTACTATGGTAAAATAACTGTAAAGCACAGCCTCTCATGGCTTATTGTTTATACAGAAAGCGACGGCATCAGCAATGTGACAAAAAAGCCCAAAAACATAATATGCAAATATAAAATAATGCAGCTTTATGGCCCTGGTCTCTTACCCATGTATAATTGAGGCTCCAGAGCCCATGCCACAACTCATAAAGCAAATGCTAAATCACTGACTCACCTGCCGTAGAAACTGGTACAAATCCAGCGCTTTCCTGTTTGGTCTCCAAACTTGTTTTCCTTGGAGTGCCATTAATAGACTCATGGCTCAGCAAAGAAGGATCCAGAAGACAGACTCTTTGTGCCAAACACATTTAGATTTGATGAGGATTGAGCTAAGTGAAGTGTGTTAAAAGTTTCCCTCCAGGTGTTATTTAGCTTGATAAGAGAGGTCCAGCTTCACGACCTGCCAGGAAAAAAAAAAAAGAACATCCAATAAAAAGAAGAACAAATCAGCAACGCGGTAAATGTGCTTCTCATTATGCAACAAGCATGTTTTATAAAAAGGAGAAGAAAAGCAGTTTATCTGGAAAAGGCACCTGTTTCAAATCTCTGATTAAGGAAGCAGAAAGATCTGGAAATGTAGAGCGGTAAAAGAACAGAACTCAACCTCATCCTGCCCTAGTTTACTTCTGACGAATCAGATTTATCATGGCCACATTGCCAAAGAGGAGCGATATGACTAATGTGACCAGAGTGATAAATTGAGCAAATGAAAGATCATAATCAACATCAAGTGCTCAAGAGAGCGCTTCTGTACTCCCAACACTCCCTGACAGACTCCCATTGCTGGTAAACCACAGATGCATGCCTTAAATCGTACTCATCAAAACCAACACCAGTGATTTAGTAAAAAAAAAACAAACAAAACGAATAAATAAAATGTAAAAAATTCTGACATTATTTACTCATCGTCATGTTGTTGCGAATTTATGTACTGTTCTTTTCCCATATAACAAGAGTTTATACTGACCTCCAGGATTGTGCATTGTAAAGCCAGAGGCCGAATGAAGAAGCCAGACGCATTTCTGCATTTCTTCTGTGAAGAACAAAATGACCTGCATTTAATATCAGATTGCATTTCAGCCGTTGCATTGATTATACAGGCAGTACGTCTCATTGTTTGTGTTTGCAGTGCAGTGTGTCAAAGATCGGATCAAACTTCGCTGAACGGTCTAATAACTCTTATCTGCGTCTGTGCACAGCTTACATTATGGAAACAAAAACATTTCCCAACAGGATAAGATGATTCTGACTCTCAGATGGCTCTCGTTCAAGAGAAATGTGTTTCATGTGTTTCCTTTGAATGGCATGACATTAAACATTAAAAAATGACATAAACTGAAGCACTTTAACTCTTGGCTGGCCCTAAAAGTGTCCCCACCTCTTGTTCTGATAATACAACACCACCCAGAGAAGTATTTTCATGCTGCCTGACTTCAGGCAGGACGAGCAACTCCCTTCCTAATGGACTGGGAGTGACGGCACCCTGAGAAGCTCAGCGTGATTCCGGGGCAGGATGTGGGCAGCTGTCGGACAAAAGTGTGAAGTGCACGGTAAACATGAAACCACAGTGTTCTCACCGACTGGGACCGGTTGAGAGCAGGATATCCCATTGAGAGTACTGCGTGTCACTGAGAACATCTTTTGTTCAGTAGGAGGGCAGGTCTGACGCCTGACTAATAAAACAACATTGGCACTTTTTTTTGGAAGTTTGAGCCATTGGTTTTCCACTGTGGAGAAAATCTATCTATCTATCTATCTATCTATCTATCTATCTATCTATCTATCTATCTATCTATCTATCTATCTATCTATCTATCTATCTATCTATCTATCTATCTATCTATCTATCTATCTTTTCCCCTAAAATCTACTGAATTATAAATAAGTTATTGCACTTGTTTCACGATAGAACCATAGATAGATAGAATGATAGGATAGATAGATAGACAGGCAGACATAGTTCCATTTTGCTTTGCAGTTTTAAAACATTGAAACAAGTGAAAATGTCTATCAGCAAGGGCCCACACTAACATGAGAGGATTATATGAAAACTCTACCGAGACTGTTACACAATAAATATCTGAAGCGTTATCAAATGACCCTGACAGGAATGCAAAAGCCAGAAGGTTAATGGAACGGCTGTGTCTTTTTAGAATGCCAGCTTACGGCTGAAAGGCCAGTATACGGGTAAGATGAAAGAAAGAGGTGAAGACATGGTGTCATTAGCAAACAGCGCATCTCTTTTCCTCCTTGTATTGATTTAATCTTTACATATACACAGCTGTTGTCAAGGAATTTGGGCGACACCAAACATGCGAGCTTTGTGAGTTGATGTATGACAGGCATTGGCCCACACTGTCAGAAGCATGTTGCGAGGTAAATGGATTTTCATTGCTGGCTCTCTGATTTCAGATATTGCCAGCAGACAGAGGCGGCAGTAAAATATTCATATTCGAGTCCTCAGCATGGCACCTTAACTAGCGGCCATCTGGAGTCAGACATCATAAAGTCAAGTCAAGTCACCTTTATTTTATATAGCGCTTTTAACAATACAGATTGTGTCAAAGCAACTTTACAATATCAAAATAGGAAAATAGTGTGTCAATAATTTAAAGTTACAAGATTAAGCACTCAATTTTCAGTTCAAGGCATTTCATTATTGAATTCAGTGATGTCATCGTCCAGCTCAGTTTAGTTTAAATAGTATATGTGCAATCAAATCGACGATATCGCTGGAAATTAAGTGTCCCCAAATGAGCAAGTCAGAGGCGGCAGCGGCAAGGAACCAAAACTCCCTCTGTGACAGAATGCAGTAGTGGACGAAGTACACAAATCAAGTACTTGAGTAAAAGTACAGATACGTATTATAAAATATTACTACAGTAAAAGTACTGCTTTTTTCAAATTTACTCGAGTGAAAGTACAAAAGTGCTTGATTTTTTATGTACTTAAGTAAAAAAGTACTGATAGATAGATTTATTTTGCAATTTTATATAGACTACTTAATTTAATTTTATATTAGCACATATTTTTATAATCCTACTGCTCAAAATACCTGGGATTAGGAAAATATAATTATACTTTCATAATGTTTTTTTTTCTTCACAAACCTTGTCTGTGGTGTTAAAACCCCCCTGCCCAAATACCCCCGGAGGGCATCACTTCCCACTTTTATAATTACTGTAGTTACCATGTTCTGAACATCACATCCTTTCTTTTACCCTCCTCAGATGTAATCTAACCAGGTGGTTGAATAAAAATATTTGGACTTTATATCTAAAAATTTCCTCAATTTAGCACCAGCAAGCTTGTTAGCTAGACAGTTAGCATCAGCTAACAATATTCACTTATTTTCAGTATGGTTATGAATAAACATTCATATCTGTCTACTCGGCTAATTGATCTAAACAATATAACAGTTTATACTGTTGATAAACAATATAAAAACAGATGTCACGTAGGGCTAAATGCATAGCATTTTAATAAAACTGCTAACCTTACAGCAGCGGGGAATATGAACGTGCATGAGTTATTTTATTTAATCTGTGTTATTTTAATGTTTTGTTTTTTGACCTGAAACATAGAGACACTGACATTGATCTGTCTGCATTCAAGCATTTCAGTGGGCTTAAATAGATCACCCTTTACAGCAGATTCAGTTCACAAACAACTGACAGTTTGTTGCGATTTGCGAACCGATTTAACAGGTTCATTGAAAAGAATCAGTTTGTTCATGAATCAGACACCGCTTCTGCATCTCAGAGCATGTGATGTATTATAAGGAGTAACGATATGTTTTATGAAATGTAGTGAAGTAAAAAGTACGATCTTATGCTTTGGAATGTAGTGAAGTAAAAGTAAAAGTTACTCAAAATAAAACTACTCCAGTAAAGTACAGATACTTGAAAAATGTACTTAAGTACAGTAACGAAGTAAAGCTACTTCGTTACTGACCACCACTGACAGAATGGAGAAAAAAAACGTGGTAGAAACCAGGCTCAGTCGCCACGCAGTCTGCATTCGTCGCCACTAGTTTGTCGGTGTTGGCTTGGTGTGTACCGGGCTTTATGTCTAAACCAGGTTAAAGAGATGGGTTTTTAATCTAGATTTAAACTGACAGAGTGTGTCTGCCTCCTGAACAGTGTTAGGTAGATTATTCCAGAATTTGGGCGCTAAATAGGAAAAGGATCTGCTGCCCACTGTTGATTTTGATATTCTAGGTATTATTAAATGGCCAGAGTTTTGAGAACGCAGCAGACGTGGAGGACTATAATGCGATAAGAGGTCGCTCAAGTACTGAGGAGCTAAACCATTTAGGGCTTTATAAGTAATTAACAATTTTAAAATCTATACTATGTTTAATAGGGAGCCAGTGCAGTGTTGACAGAACCGGGCTAATGTGGTCATACTTCCTGGTTCTAGTAAGAACTCTAGCAGCTGCGTTTTGAAGCATCTGGAGTTTGTTTATTAAGCGTGCAGAACAACCACCCAATAAAGCATTACAATAATCTAAACGCATGACTTTACTTTTCTGCATTTGACATTGAGAGCATAGGTCTGAAAATTATGAAAAAATGCAGTTTTACCAATGCTAGAAACGTGGCTGTCAAAGGAAAGATTGCTATCAAATAGCACACCTAGGTTCCTGACTGATGATGAAGAATTTACAGAGTAGCCATCAAGTGCTGACAGTGTTAGACAGTGTTCTAGGTTATTACATGTGGGGTTTTAGGTCTGATAATTAACACCTATGTTTTTTTCAGAATTTTTTTCTTGCAATTCTGACTTTTTTCTCAGAATTGTGAGATGTAAACTTGCAATTGCGAGTTATAAAGTCAGAATTGCGTGATATAAACTCGCAATTGGGAGTTAAAGTGCAATTTTGAGGAGAAGGGGAGGGGACTGATATGTTCTCAGATATGTTCTGACTTTATTTCTCAAAATTGCGACTTTATGTCTTGCACTTGCGTGTTTATATCACACAATTCTGACTTTATTTCTCAGAATTGCGAGTTTATATCTCACAATTATAACTTTTTAACTCGCAATTGTGAGTTTATATCCTGCAATTGTGACTTTATAACTCGCAATTGCAAGTTATATCTCACAATCCTCAGAAAAAAAAGTCAGAATTGCAAAAAAAAAAAAAAGTCAGAATTGTGAGAGAAAAAGTCACAATTACCTTTTTTATTTTTTATTCAGTGGCGGAAACGGGCTTCCATAAAATCCTGAGGAAGATCGTCCAAGTGACTCTTCCATAAATCCAAAGTGGATGGTGATTTATTGTTTAAAGATATAAGTACAAAACAAAAAGTATCATTAAATAGTCAGGTCCCCCCCCCAAAAAAAAATAGTAATAAAAAAAAATAAATAAATAATGAAGTTTGTATTCTAATTTTAAAATCTGCTCTGCCTTTAAAAGAGGTTTCTTTCTGACTGTTGTCACAATTTGATGTCACCCTATTACTTCTAACCTCTTGACTCCTCCAGTCTGGTACATCTTTTCATTAATCAGTTCCTGATGGATAAATGCATGTTCCACCCTACTTGTATAAAATCTAGTTTTATCCTCAAAATATATCAGATTATAGAAATAACAGCATTTAATCAACTTTAAGATGGGTTGTCAACCATTGGCAAATGATAAAAGATTACATTTTGACTCTTTACAAAATTGTCAAATTGATTTGTCACTTTAATAGTCATATGATATGAGGCCTTTCCCAGTTCATCTGAAAGTCACAGCGGTTTACCATGTTTTCCACACTCATATCGAGGAGGAGGGCAAGGTGTTTTCTCTAGGACTATCAGTCTTCTGAAGCTGTGGGGAAACAACGCATGAGTTTGCATAGTTAAAGAAAGCCAAACACCAAAACAAACCCTGACTCAAGTGTCCGGGCCGGATAAATTGTACACAAAGAGAGCGAGATGAGGCAGGCGTTGAATGTCACGTTCAGCACTTGAAACACATACTGTTTATTTAACATTTGCACTAGAGTCTTTTGTATGCCGCTTCATGTTGTTTGTTAACCGAAGAGCTTGGCTGTGGCTCTGTAACAGCTGAGAACAGCCAACATTTCCTGGAAAGGGGATGAAGTGACATATGATGTCGAACCTCTTGTAATCTCAAATTTGTTATGATGGCTTCGGATGAAACCATCTTGATCTGACAGGAAGTCTATACTTTCAGTCGGTAAATGGAGCTGTTAAAATCCCCCCTTTGTTCCGTCCAACAAACTTTCACCATTGCAAGAGTAAATATAACAAAGAAAAAATGCTAAGTTCCATAATCACTCTGACAACATGGAAAATAAACAGGGGTTCTTCTAACACTGGAAGATTGGGAAAATTTGGGCTTTCTAAAGTGGAACGCCAATTCTGTGTGAGCTGTTTATTCCTTCCTGCACTTTCATGTGAAAATGCAGGCTGAACAGAGTCATCTGTCTGTCTGTCTGTCTGTCTGTCTATCTATCTATCTATCTATCTGTCTATCAACACCCTAGCAACTTGAAGGCTTTTTAAACTAGACAGACAGACAGACAGACAGACAGACAGATAGATAGATTCATGCACTTTCATCAACAGCATCAGCTTCAAAACTGATGTCCAAGAATGTGGACAATGCATTAGATTCATAAATACACAAAGCTACAATAAAATTATGTATAAATCAGAAATTAAAAACCAATTCAGTGTAAATTTCCAGAGTCATGTCACATACCACGAGATTGAGAACAACTAATCTAAGACTTTTCAAGAACATGCATTGCATCCGTACCGACATTCTGTTCCGAGGCAGTGCAAGAAGCCGTCCAAATGTCAGCCCCAAGCCTGGGATTCCACCCTGACCATGCCTTTCCATTCCAGGCAAATTCAGCACTTGGAAAAGGAAGGCTCTTTCTCTATTTTCTCTCCTCCCGCCAGATGTGCTGTCATTGCCGTCCAAATGTTGCTTGTCTCAAGGCCCTGCTTATTATAAAACGTCATGTAAGTAAGAGTGGTACAGATGGAGAAGGAGAAAAAAAAAAAAAAAGAAGAAGAAAAAAAAAAAAATAATTCAAGTCCAGTTGTGCTTCTGCTCAAGTCTTGATAAGCTTAGTCAGTTTCAGGGGTCTTTCAGATTGGGCCTGTTCCGGGGAAGTGGGTCGCTATTCACAGCTGACATCTATATAGCAAAAATCAAACATCTTCCTTCTGGCCATCCCACACGTCTGAGAGATATATATATGTATGACAGGGCTAGATAGGATTGCTCCATTATTTCTATACCCATCATTCACCAGTCTCTTTTTAATGCTCTACTGAGGCCCATATTTTTGCTACAGGGCTTTGCCAGCTATAGTGAGAAGGGCAAGAAAACCAGTGCATCTGTTGGAGGTTTAGAACTCTGAGCAGACGGTATTGTTTGGGATGAATGCTCTCTTGATTTATGCTCGTGCTTCTCTTGGGTTCATCCAGGCCCTCTGATCCCCAGAAAGTTTCAGTTACTTCTCAGAGTCGCTGGACTCTCCGTGGCTCTGACTAATCTTTGACGCCATGACTCTGACTCATGTTTGAAGGCCCGAGAACTGATTCGCACGCTCCTTTTAAATGGGCCGAACCTTCACAGATGGGAAGCTCTGGCCTGGGTTACAGTTCACAGGTCTGTAGGTAGAAGAGGCCAAACAATATCTATAAATAAACTTGATTTAAAGGGGTCATGAACTGCCTTTGTATTTTAATTTTTTTTTTATTTTGTTCTGTTCTCTGAAGTCCATTTATAATGTTATCAAGATTTTTACATTAAAAAACAAACAAACAAAAATTTAGAAGTAATAGGCTATTTTCTGTCCTGTGTTTGACCCCCTTCATCAGAACGCTCTGTTTGAATAGGTGTGACGGATTGTAGACTCGGAAGTAAACGCCCACTGCTATGACTGGCTAATAGTTGTGCATGTTTGACAGCGTGCATTCCTCATAGATGGATGCTGCTGTGATTTAGGCCAAAAACGTATACATAACTTAATACATATCAAGCAATCTGTAAGAAGACACAAACAGTTGTGTTGCGACATTATCGTCAGATCCAATATAGGCAGCACAGCATTGTCTTTTAGTTTAATTTTTTTTTTTTTGCCTTGTGCCTTGTTCTTAAATGAATCCACGGTAAAATGAAGAGAACAAAGGACCAAGTTCTTACTGACATGCTCTGGAACTCTTTCCTAATGTTGGGATCAGAAGGAAGGCAATGCAAAGACACTCCATAGAGTCTTGTCTTCAGAGCCATCTTTATCGTTTGGGGGGAAACGTGACTTCTACCGAGTGGAATGCTAGAGCCCTGCATTTCAGGGATGGCCCCGACTTTTTTTATGCCTCTAGGGCCGGGCTTCGATTGGGCCAATTTTCACGTCATAGTTCAGAGGCGTGCCGGGCCTCGGGCCTGTTTTAGGCTAAATTGATCAAACATAGGCTATGATCAGCCTGCCGGTCTGTCGCTGGCCTCTTGGTTGTTACTTTAAGAAAGAAAAAAACGCATTTAATGAACAAAAAAAAAAATAAATGGTCCAAACGTTTTTCTAAATTAACTTAATAAAAAACCTAAACGGAATATAATCACTTTGCCATTACATACAAACCTGAACCTTTTTAATAGCTGAAAACAGTATTATAATCTAATTTGGGAGAAGGGGAAAAAAAGACGGGCTTGACTCGGGCCGGTAATTCTGTTAAACTGTCGGACACGTGCCGGGCTAGGGACTGAGAGTCTCGGCTAGGGCCTAAATTTGTGGCCCGTGCAGGGCTCTACCGGCAACGCGATCACGATTTCTACCGAGGGTGGTACGGATGGGGACCCAATCCAAACCCAACAACCCAACCCCATCATCAACTGATTTTTTAATTAGTTTATTTATTTTTATAATTCATTATTTTATTTAAAGGCAATGTTTGTTATTTTTGCTCTACAAATACATTTTCAACCTGTTTGTTTGAGTGTCCTGTCTAGACCACCACTCAACCAATGGTAGTTTTGGGGGACCTATCTGAATGTCTAACTAATGGCACACAGGAAGTGTCATTGCTTTACATTTAGTGTCCTGAAAATTACACACTAATGCATTTTCATGGTGCACTTTTTTCATTTGTAAAACTTGGACATGCCAAACTCAGGCTGAAACTGATATAAGCAAATCCATGAAAGCCTGCAATCTACCATGATCAGGATGCAACACATCCAGAATGTAATAAAGACCCCTGTTTTCATTTTCAGGCCACTGTCCCACAACCACACAGTGGTATAATCTCATGGTCGACAGCTCTGACCGCTGTAAGACACACAGTGGAAAGCCATCCAAACCAAACTTGAAAGAAAACATCATCCCCAAAGTGACCTGAGGAGCAATATGTCCTCTTAAAATAAATATTTGGGGAAATAACCTTTTCTTCTCCCCCTTTTGTTCTGCCAAACATTATTGCCTTGTTTCTGTTTCATTCTCCCGTTCACTCACTCTCGTTGGTTTGACCCTCACTAGCGGACTCCCGCTGGGAGACACCAAGGTGACGTCACTGTGTGAAGCGGAGAACGCGCTGCATGCAACAGGAAGTCACTCCCAGGATTCCAGGCCACAGTCGGGCCAGCACGTGATGTCACTCTCTGACATCTCGGAGCGTTACAAAGCACTGACTTGTCTTTGGGAAAAGAACAGAGGTGTGGGTAGGGCTTGCTTTGTTAACCTTCTCTTGAACTCCACTCCAGTTACTCAATGCTCAGTCCCATCAAAGCAGCGGGTAGCTGACCAATGCCGTATCATAGTTTCAGTTTTGAAAGGCCTCGTCGAAATGGTCTGACATGGTTCAGCCTGGAAATATATATGAAAAGAAATACACAACTGTCGTATATGGTCCAAGTGGTTCAATAAAAGTCAATTTCACAGTCTAACTTTTTGTATGAAAGGAATAGTTTGCCCAAAAAAAAAGAAAAAAAAAAAAAAAATCATCACCATTTATTCACCTTTATGCTGTTCCGACCCCACATTATTTTTTCATTAAACCATAAAGTTTCACCCAAAAATGAAACTTCTGCCATCGTTTACTCTCCCTCAAGTTGTCCCAAACCATTATTTCGTCAGTTGAACACAAAAGATGATATTATGAAGAATTCTAGTAACAAAACAGTTGATGATAGCCTTTCACATCCATAGTATGGCTACTGTCAACTGTTTGGTTACCCACATTTAAAACAAACTGTTTCCATACAGAAAAAATGAATGGTGATTTATACTACAATGCTACCAAAAGCAGCTTGCAAATATCATAAACATAGTCCATATGATTTTTGAATTATATAGGAGACCTCTGAATTTATACAATAGTTTTGTCAGACTGAGAAATAGACTGAACTTTAAGGCGTCACTCATTGATTACTTTCACCTCTGATTTATTTCTCTCTGTAGCCTACAGTATCGGAAGCTGAAAAAACATTTGAATTAGTGACAAAGTGTATTTTACAAAAGATTTAAATTATACAAGACTAGACTGATAAACTTGGATCTGTGTGATCCTGCTGAAAATACCAGAATAAATGGGTGATGATAAAAATGTGGGCCTCATTCAGTCACCCTCATGTCATTCCAAATCTTCTTTCTTTCTTTCTTCTGTTAATAGGGTTAATGAGGACTAGTGTTGTCAAACACAGAAACAACAAAAAAGCACTATTAAAGTGGTCCACATGATTGCACTATATTCTTCTGAAGCTATTCAATAGCTTTGTGTGAAGAACAGAGTCAAACGGTTAATCCTGACATTCACAGCAGCTCTCAAATTAGACGAGTTGCATCAGGGTCAATGTCAACACAATTTGTCAGCTGGCAGCCATATTTGAGTTAACTGGTTTAAGAAAACTGTTAAATTAAGCAACTTAATCAGTTACTTCCTTTCATTATCTACATTTTACTTTGCACCTTTGATTTATGAGCCTAAACAGGTTTAGTTGTTTGTTCCAAAACAATTGCTGCTCTTTCTAAGCTCACCATCTTGACTGATTAGTACAGAATGGCAGGAAGGATTAAAAATCAAAATCTGAACAAATTCTTGGCTACATTTTGTTTTCACAATGCATCACAGTAATCAAGACTGACTCTTGCCTTACATGGATTAAGTTTTGGGGATTATCAGTGCATTCTGAAACACCACCACCCGTCTGGAAATGGGTGTTAACTACACAAATACAACCTCAACAGTTCAAAGCCAGAACACATGGTTTCTTTATTCCTTCTCTTTTTTTCCCTTTGACTTTCTCAGCTTCTCCATTTCTCTGTTCAGTTAAGTGGTCTTCCTAACCAGATGTCCATTCAGGATCTCAGGCCAAATCGTATGTGTCAGGCAAACAACAGAAAGTGTGTGCTCCCAATGTCCTCAAAGGATAGCCATTGTGCTGCTGGAATGCATAAGCCAAACACACCCCTGTGACACTGCGAGTTCAGCTCCCTGTCTTCATATTAGACAGATCCTGTCTGTGACCCTGGCGACATGCCTCCACGACTTTTTCAGACTCCCGTCCCCATGCTTTGCAGACAGAGAAGAGGCCTAAAACACTTAAACTGCTCTAAAATTAGACCCATTATCTGAAAGGAAGCGTTGAGCCTTGTGTTCTGCCCACTTATCCAGAGAAAAGTACAATATTACTCTCTGGTGTGTGAGCCAGTATTGCAAACTCTTATTTTTTCCACCACAGTGATTCGTTATAAGGAATAGCTCACCCCAAAATGAAAACTGCGTTTTATTATTTACTCATTTTCATGTTGTTTCAAGCTTGTAGACTTTCTTTCTCCTGTAGAAAAAAACAAACAGAAAAGTTCTGAATAATACATGGGTTGCTTTCAAGCTTCAAAAAGATTGCAAAACCTCCCTAACGGTATCATGAATGTGGTCCAAAAAAGTATATTCTGAAGCTATAGACTGAGTCGCTTTAATTAAGGAACAGAACAAAATGTGCATTTGTTATTTACATATCATCACTGAACTCGATAACCGAAACAGTCCAATTTGTGAACAAATAATAATTGGTCGAACTGATTCACTCAAAGGAACCAAAATAACAAATGATTCACTCTTAAGCAAATACATAAATATCAAGACGAATAGAACAAAGTAAGTGTCATATCTAAGAGAGAGAGAGAATTTGATATATATATATATATATATATATATATATATATATATATATATATATATATATATATATATATGCACTGAACAAAATTATAAACACAACACTTTTGTTTTTGCCCCCATTTTTCATGAGCTGAACTCAAAGATCTAAGACTTTTTCTATGTACACAAGAGACCTATTTCTCTCAAATATTGTTCACAAATCTGTCTAAATCTGTGTTAGTGAGCACTCCTCATTTACCAAGATACTCCATCCACCTCACAGCTGTGGCATATCAAGATGCTGATTAGACAGCATGATTATTGCACAGGTGTGCCTTAGGCTGGCCATAATAAAAGGCCACTCTGAAATGTGCAGTTTTATCACACAGCACAATGCCATAGATGTCGCAAGTTTTGAGGGAGCGTGCAATTGGCATGATGACTGCAGGAATGCCCACCAGAGCTGTTGCCCGTGAATTGAATGTTCATTTCTCTACCATATGCCGTCTCCAAAGGAGTTTCAGAGAATTTGGCAGTACATCCAACTGGCCTCACAACCGCAGACCATGTGTAACCACACCAGCCCAGGACCTCCACATCCAGCATCTTCACCTCCAAGATCGTCTGAGACCAGCCACCCGGACAGCTGCTGCAACAATCGGTTTGCATAACCAAATAATTTCTGCACAAACTGTCAGAAACCGTCTCAGGGAAGCTCTTCACAGATGAATCCCAGTTTTCATTGTACAGGGCAGACGGCAGACAGCTTGTATGGCGTCGTATGGGTGAGCGGTTTGCTGATGTCAGCGTTGTGGATCGAGTGGCCCATGGTGGCGATGGGGTTATGGTATGGGTAGGCGTATGTTATGGACAACAAACATAGGTGCATTTTATTGATGGCATTTTGAATGTACAGAGATACCGTGACGAGATCCTGAGGCCCATTGTTGTGCCATTCATCCACAACCATCACCTCATGTTGCAGCATGATAATGCACGGCCCCATGTCACAAGGATCTGTACACAATTCCTGGAAGCTGAAAACATCCCAGTTCTTGCATGGCCAACATACTCACCAGACATGTCACCCATTGAGCATGTTTGGGATGCTCTGGATCACCGTATACGACAGCGTGTTCCAGTTTCTGCCAATATCCAGCAACTTCGCACAGCCATTGAAGAGGAGTGGACCAACATTCCACAGGCCACAATCAACAACCTGATCAACTCTATGCGAAGGAGATGTGTTGCACTGCGTGAGGCAAATGGTGGTCACACCAGATACTGACCAGTTTTCGGAACCCCCCCAATACAGTAAAACTGCACATTTTAGAGTGGCCTTTTATTGTGGCCAGACTAAGGCACACCTGTGCAATAATCATGCTGTCTGATCAGCATCTTGATATGCCACACCTGTGAGGTGGATGGAGTATCTCGGCAAAGGAGAAATGCTCACTAACACAGATTTAGACAGATTTGTGAACAATATTTGAGAGAAATAGGCCTTTTGTGTACATAGAAAAAGTCTTAAATCTTTGAGTTCAGCGCATGAAAAATGGGGGCAAAAACAAAGGTGTTGCGTTTATGTATATATATATGTGTATATATGTTTGGATTTTTTTTTTCTAAGGAAATGAACACATTAAAAAATTATGCATTAAATTGATCTAAAGTGTCAGTAAAGAAATATATAATGCTACAAAAATGTCTATTTCAAATAAACACTGTTCCTTTCAACCTTCTACTAATCAAAGGATCTAGAGAAGAAGAAGAAGAAGAAGAAAAAAATCATGGTTTCCACAAAAATATTAAGCAGCACAATTGTTTTCAACATTGATGAGAAGAAATGTTTCTTGCAGCAAATTAGCATATTAGATTCATTTTTGAAGAGTCACGTGACATTGAAGACTGGATTAATGCCTCTTAAAAATTTGCCTTCAAATAAATACATTAAGTTATAAAATACACTAAGAATATAAGTTATTTTCTTATTTAATAATGTGTCATACACAGACATAAACTCAGCACTCACAGTTACAGTTCTTTACAGTTCATTGTATGCTGTGTTATTGTCATGGTTGTATTTAAGACACCATGTCCTATTTTCAACTAGGTTGAGCTTTTATGTGTTGGGTCGTAAGGACCATCCCCCTTTAAGGGCTTTTGGAAAGGCCTTGAATGACTTCCATGTGTGCTGTGTACCATGACAGCATATGCATTGCCTACCAAGAGCAATTCTTTGAAGTAAAGTTTCAATAGATGGAACTTAAACCAGAAGAGCAGCAAGTATGTGACATTATTTGGCTATTTCAACTTATTACAATAATTCTGACACATTTAGTTCCAAAAACACACAACACAGCTGCAACAGTGTAGAAAATTGGAGTTGAAACAAAGAGTTGGAGGGTAAAGTATAACAATTTATGAGAGTGAATAGATTTTCTGAGTGGCAGCTGAAAGAGTTTTGAAGTGAGGAGGCCACCGACTGACAGGTTGTGATGTCATGAAATGGCAATAAATTGTTTCATGAATATTAATTAGATCACACTGATGTTGCTAGGTAGCCTTACTGAAGCATCCATTCACATAACCTAATTAATATTCAATTGACAAGCCTTTGTCGTAGTAGGATTTGTTAATTCAGGGTCTGTCTAAACATTTTAAAGGGCTTCATGCACCAAACCAATATCGAAGACACATACCCATTCTTTATTATTATTATTATTATTAGTATGCTTTTATTTTGCTTTCTTCAATAATAAAAGAAAAGAAAAGAAACTGAAAAAAAGAAGTCATTCATTAAAGGAAATAAAGCAATAACTCAGTAATAAGCAATAAACCATATCTAAGTACAATTTAGAATTGTCTACAAAATATTATTTCAAGCATTTAAGCATGTAGTGTATATTTAATAAATAAATAAACAAACAAATACATTTCTGTGCCTTTGTGGTAGAACTATACTGAAATCAGCTTAATAAATTAATGTGTCAGAATTTCTTATATCTTTTTTCCCAAAGATGTAAACTATTAAATTATTCATTTGAACCAATATTAAAATTACTGGATTAAAATAACTGGAAACGCATGTTCTGTTCTTTAAATATGTGTATTAATTAATTTATTTTTTTATTCAAAGAGCCATTGATTATCTGTCAGTTTACATGGCCAGCATCATCATCATCATCATCAGTTTGATGCATTGAAACAGGTCTTGCTGATAATCTCATGTCTCTTTGGATCAGTGTGTTCCCTCTGAATGCCTTTAGGGAGCACATTGGATTTTGATATACTGTATGTAGAGTCCCTGGGATCAGCCAGCTTTCAACTGCCTATAACTGCCTTGTCACACTACACTTTAAGCATGCAAAATTACTTAAGACCCATCAATGAATAAAGATTCTCCAAATACCGATTTATCATGGAACAAATAATCATGGAAACATATTGTGGAAGTGAATGGAACAAATAGTGCAGGCATTATGTGTCCTTGTGGCTTTACACAAAAGGCCTTGGGATTGCATCCCTGTTTATTTGCTCTAGCTTCCCATAACGCATCACAAATATCCGCTTAAGAGAAATGAATCACAAAGAGATGAGGAAGTGAGTCCCACATAAACTGACCCTTCCCTTCACAAGAATAACTGGTGATCCGATCTCTGACGTGACTAAGATACAGGTGCTGCTGAAATTTGAGCAATGGAGGTCAAATTTCATGATGACACAAAATTATACAGTCCTACATTAAGTTTTTTGACATTTTTAAAAGACAAAATCTAATCAGAAATTAAACAGTAACCCTGCATCTTAAAATTAATAATTCTGTTGATTTGCCTAATAGGCCTAATATTACCTATTGTCAAATGTGTCAGCTTTAATTAACATATCAAAGTAACAAAAACAGTGAAATGTCAATCATTCTGAAGTATTCAAAACATATCATTTAACCCACATTATCTGCAACGGAGTGGACAAAAGTGCAAATCAGAATCATTCATACATGTGAAAATTGACTGAGAATTGAATGAATAGTAGTAATCTGGCTCAACGGAAGACAGAAATCATGTAATTGTGTCAGTTTTTCTGGTGATTTAGTGCTAATAGTACTTCACCTTACAAATGGTTGTCAAAAGCAAATTGCAACCAAACTGCTTCATATATTGTGAGAAAGTGTTTTCTTTTAAACTATTTTTGGAATCAACACTTCAAAATTACTAAGAAACAAGTATTGGATTTTCCTTAAGCCCTGAACAGAGGAAATTGTCTCTGGCCCTAAAAGGGTTTTGAACACTTAAACGTAACAGGAAACGTGTGACGCCACGTCCACTGACACCTCAAGTGCCGGATGATCTGTTTGATTAAGTTACTCCAGAAATAGAAGGTCAGCTAAGAATAGAAACTCTCACGTTCAACAGGTTCAGGTTAAACTTTCTACAATTTTAATGAACTTATCACTTTGCGCGTCACTCTATATTCTTGCTTCCTTTAACGAGCAGTTGAAATGCACGTACACGAACATGACACAAACCATGAGGTCATGTGCTGTCAATTTAGGTATTAGTTTTGTCTTGCATTTATTAACAAAGAAACAGTGAATTACTGTAGTATTGTTCACAATTGTGACTTTATTTCTCATTATAATTGAGGGAATTCTCACAATGTGACTTGACTTCTTATTTCAAACATGACAAAAACAGACTTTTATAGTTTAGCAATAATCCAATAAAAAATAATGAACAAAGTAGATGCTGCACACTAATACTGGGTCAAATATTACTAATCTATTTTAACAGATTAACAGTACAGTACATACAAATTATCATTAATATACACACTCATACACAAATAAATTACTATAAAGTATAAAATACTATTATATTATTTTATATTATTATTAATAATGTATTTTAATAACTTACATTAACTACTTTTTAGCTAAATACTTTTATTCAGCAATGATGTATTAAGTTGCATTAAATTAATCAAAAGTAACAGTAAAGACATTCATAATGTAACTAAAAATGACATAAACATTAATAATACTAAAAAAAGTTTCCTGAGCAGCATATTAAAGTGATTTCTAAAGGATCATGCAACCCTGTGAAAATTAATTTCCAAATACATTCAAATAGAAACAGTTGATTTAAATTGTAATAATATTTCACAATATTACTGTTTTACTGTATTTTTTTTATCAAACATATGCTGCCTTGGTGAGCATTAGAGTCTTCTTTTCAAAACTCAAATAATTTCCGCAAATATAAGTGTATATGTTTCTTGCAACACTGTATGTATATACTGTACTGCATATATAGGAAACATACAAGAATATATTGCGATAGTCGTAACGAAATCATAATCTGCCAGCGTGGTTGGTTTAGCTTTAGGCTTGATGAAAAACTGGCTGTAAGACGGGACGAAGATTGTAAATAAGTGAGAGTTTTAAATAGGCATCAGCTGAGGATCGTTTTGGCTCTAAATCCTGGGAATGGCTGTGTCCGTGTTGCGCAGCCGCCCGCAGTGGGGAGAGATCCTGGTGTGCGTTTGGCTGAGTCAGGCTTTCAGCTCAAAGATGCAGGGTTACGAGCTCAGGTGTGGCCCATTACCCTCCATCTGGAGGCCATAACATTGTACCCTTGTCCCAGCAGGGGCGGGGCACTGGGGCCCAAATGCACAAAGCTTAAATTAGCGTGAGGACGGTATACTGCAGGTCCTCTCATGATCCTGTCACCAATTAGGCAGCCAGAATTTTATACTGTCCTCGGTCTGCGTGTAACTATTTCTGCTTTTAACAGCCCTTATGAAGCTAAATATGCTTCTGGTACGATTACTCAGCCCACGGGAGTCTGAATCCTGACTAGTGTTTGGCTATAGTATGATGTGGACTGTAGGAGTCTCTTCGGCTCTTTGTTCACAATGCACAGTCAGTTAACCAACAGTACATTAGTTGCTTTACTACACAATGCTAAGCAACTCTCTTAGAAAACAACGGTTAGATGTAAGATTTTTTAGCTTTCACCGTGGGAAGAGAGATTTGGAAAACTGGCAGTTTTGCCTTCTCTCATGCCTATCATGACATCTTGCCGCAGTGATGAATTTAATAAAATTCAAATGAAAGAACATAAAAAAACAGTAGCAATTTACATATGCATATACTCTCTGAAACTGCTGACTTGTTCACTCGTTAAGAACATGCTTTTCTTTACGGTAATTTATAAATCAAACCCAGACTGGATATTTAATCAAATTAAAGTCATGTACACTCATAAAGCGACACTGAATTATCAGTGAAGCTCAAGCTGAAGTTAAATTATCAGTCAAAAGTAAATGGAAATGCAGCCCATAAATTAAAATTAAAAATAAAACGTAATAACATTTGATTTAAAATAAATAAATAAATAAATAAATAAAAATTAGTACTTCTATTGTGTAAAATAATATATAATAATGTAAATAGACAGTATACAATATTACAAAAATGGACCAATTTTATGATCCCTCTAATTTCGGTTTAATTAATTATTTTGCAGATTCTGCAAGGTGTTTGTAAACTTTTGATGTTTTTTTTCTTCTTTATGTTCTTTTGACTACGCACACATTAGTATATTAATTTATTTATTGTTAATTTGAATTATTATGCTAATAAAATGCATTAATATCAATATATTAATACATATTCTACATTTATAATCAAAATTATAGATTTGTACAACACAAACTGCTAACTACTAATTAGGCAAAGGTCTCTTTATTTATTTATTATTTATTAAGTTTTTTAACCTTTAAAATAAACTGAATGCATGTTAATTTTTATAAACCATTTTTATAAAAGCAATAAGTTACTCAAGGCCATATGATACCGTAAATTTACCATACCCTCCAAAACACTGTAATGCATGACATCTCGTGCCATATTGCTTTATTAAAAAAGAAAACTGCCAACACAAATGAGTCTTTTTTGTTTTTGTTTGTTTGTTTTTTTATGCACACGTGGAGCGTTTCTTGTCTTTGGATCTTGAACTTGAAGCCTCATGTTTCTTTAAAGTTACAATTGATGTGCTGTGCAGATTTTACATTATTTGTAATTTACCATATTTTGAAATCAACAAATCCGACAGCTATAACTTTTTCTTCTTTATTAAATAACCACACTCATAATGATTGAAGGGCACTGTGTACATGGATAATGTATTTCTGAACAGTTATGTAAACTAACAGCCTCCGAGGCTGAAAATAGAACGAGGGTGAAATTCAGGATTCTGGGAAACAGTTACACTGGTTGAAATCTAACCAGACATAAACATGCTTAGAGGCATCAGGTTTCCAAAACCGCCCATTGTTGCTTAAGCTGCCGACGCCCCAGCGCACACGTTCACACCCACACGCAAGTGTCATTCTGTCCCTACTTCTTTTTCAGGTGAGTGCACGAGAGCTATGGTGTTAGTCTAGACAAAATGTACCAGGTGGAAATACTTCAGGCGGCTTTAGCTCCGAGACACATCTAGCCTTCTCCCAGGCACAGCCTTTTTGTAATCAAACCTTGAATTCCTGCAAGTTGACTAAAAAAACTTGGCAAAATGCATTCCACTTAAACTGGTGTTCCACAAACAGTATTCCCGAGCCAATATGCCAGACATCATCACCTGCTGGAAGTCAAACGCAGCTGTGCCGAACATACTTACATAGCATGCAACGATATCCTGCTGTTTAAAGAGGTCATAATCATATAACCTTTCATCATTTTATTTTGTTCCCCAAAGTCCACTTATAATGTTACAAAAGCTTTTTGGGCCAAAACGGTCATAATATAGTTTTATGATAATTTCCCACCCTCTTGCTGACCCTGAGAATTAAATTAGCAGCTTTAATACTCAATGTAAACGCCCTTTTTGCATGTGCAATGAGAATCTGTGCTTCGCTGCACTTATTCCCAAGCTAAAGATCAAGGAAAATTTGATTCCTTATAAAATGAACTCTGTATAGCAAGAAAACACATGCAGAAAGACTGCTGATTGACAGCACAGTTCGCACCAGTTTGATCACTGTAATCGCTTGGGATTGGCGGCATAAATGTTTTCAGAGAATTGCACATGGTAAAAATGTAAATAGTTTGGGTAACACTTTATTTTGATGGTCCCTTTTGAACATTCTGTTGACACTTAGTAATGTTGCAACTACATGTCAGCAAACTCTCATAAGAGTATTAGTAGACTGTCTGCTTCATATCTACTAACTCCTTATTGTGTTGGTCTCCCAACAGATATTCTACTGACTATAAGTAACTTTGCAAGAACGTGTCAACTTATTCTAACCCTAACCCTACCAGTCAACTAATACACTACTAACACTCTAATGAGAGTCAGTAGAAATGTAGGTGCAACACTACTTACAGTCAATAGAATGTGTTAAAGGGACCATCAAAATAAAGTGAAACCATAGTTTGTTCCAGTCACCTGATAGGGCCTTCATGACGCACTCAGGGATTCATGGATTCAACATGTATAGGGAATGTGCAAGCTCTGTCCAAAGGGAGCAGAAAGAACAAATGTACATCAGTATAAAACACGATAGGAAATGGACATAATTTATTTATAGGTAATAATGTAAATTAGATATTTTTACACACACACACACACACACACACACACACACACACACACACACACACACACACACACACACACACACACACACACACACACACACACACACACACACACACACACACACACACACAAAGTTAAAAAAATAAAAATAAAATAAATATGTAATTTATTTATATTACACTTGTGTTTTCTATGCTTGCAAGTGTCACGGAAATGTATATAGTGAGTGCATTTTTTTCTGTTGTAGCCTGCAACTTGCCTAAAAGCCATATAAAAATCTAATTCATGACCTGAATTTCATTTTTATGCAGTAACAGAAAATTGAAAATCACTGGTCATAGAAATACATTTGTCAAAACGTTTCGGAAGCCTGAACAATGCTTTGATGCATCTACTTTATGTTATCACCAAATCTTGAATTCAGTCTTTTTGTTAATAATGGTGCCAATGTGCACTCAAAAACTGAAGTGCATAACCTCAGATCAGTTTGGTAATAATATAGCATAACGAGAAATTCATAAGTAATTTTTGTAGGCCGGTGGATAACACTTTATTTTGATGGTCCCTTTTGAGCATTCTGTTGACAAAAAGTAACCTTGCACCTATATGTCAACTGACTCTCATTAGAGTATTAATATATTCTAACTCTTTATTGTGATGGCATCCCAACAGACATTCTACTGACTGTAAGTAACTTTGCAAATACTTGTCAACTTATTCTGACCCTAACCCTACCAGTCTACTAATGCTCTACTAACATTCTAATGAGAGTTAGGAGATATGTAGGTGCAACATTACTTACAGTCAACAGAATTTGTTAAAGGGACCATCAAAAACCGGCAGGTTAATTTTTACTGTGAACACAAGTGTGTGTGTATATATACATATATATATATATATATATATATATATATATAGGGAGACATGAACCTGACATAGGGACCCTGTAAAAGCCCATTAAGACGGTGGCAACAAAACTTGCTTGAGTTTTAGGTTATTTCAGCTGGGTTGTGCCACAAAAAAGCAGAGCCTGATTTCATCTCACTGATAAATTCCAGACAGAAATTTGTAGTGTTTGTGCTGTGCCCATTCACCCAGGACAGTGTTTAAAACACATTACATAACACCCTGACAGTGCTTTATAATAAAATGCCAACCCATATTCAATGAATAGAGCTATTATTCCAGAAAAAAGTGCTTTGCATTTTAGCACCCTGGATTCCTAACTGTCTGGTGCACTGTTGTTTTTCTCAATCCCCTTTTAAATGAGTGACAGAAAAAGGCTTTCATGTATGCCACACCTTGTTAAATTCTCCAGAACCCAAGTATTTTAAAAGCAGACTCCACGTCCATACATGACTTAACATGTAATTTATAGGACCAGTGGCACTTGAATGCTACCCCACGTCAGCGTGGTGGCGTTGGTGGCTGACAGCACAGAGGTCTGTGCCAGACCTGAACACAGCGAGAGGAAAAGAGAGCTTTCAGTCGCAGGGATTACACGCGAAGACTGCGCTGTGGCCGTCGCTCACTTGATTTGCTCTGGAATAATGACACAGCGGCAAAGGAGTCTGCCAGCTCTGTGGTCGCACAAAACGTAGTGATATAAATATCCAGGGTGATTATTACCCCAATGTGCTGGCCTTTAAATAGGGTTTGATGATAAGGGAAGGGGCAGACCAGTGGGGATGCACTCCTATGAGGACCATATTATCAGTGTAGACACAAAGACAGTCTGAAATAGCTAAAAACTGATCTGAACGGCACTCTGGAATTAACATCTCAGGCTTTGTTCCAACATCTAGTGAGCTATCTACAGAGGCAGCATTTTAAGAACTCTCCGGACCTTAAAGGGAGAGTTCTGCATGTGCGGAAGTGATCTGTCGCGCGTATACGTCACGTCCGGGGAAGTCGTGGCCTAATGGTTAGAGAGTTGGACTCGTAATCCAAAGGTTGCGAGTTCGAGTCTCGGGCCGGCAGGAATTGTAGGTGGGGGGAGTGAATGTCCAGTGCTCTCTCCACCTCAATACCATGACTGGGGTGCCCTTGAGCAAGGCACCGAACCCCCAACTGCATAAATGGCTGCCCACTGCTCTGGGTGTGTGTGTGTGTGTGTGTGTGTGTGTGTGTGTGTGCACGTTGGATGGGTTAAATGCAGAGCACAAATTCTGAGTATAGGTCACCATACTTGGCCGTATGTCACTTCACTTCACTTCACTTCATTGTTTAGATCGCTTTCTATGCCTACTATGCCAGAACACGTTCACGCGTCAGGACAGTTGGACATTGCGATGGAACAGAGGTAAAAAATGATATAAATACTGTTCAGTTTCTTGCACAGAGCCATTGTTTCGTGTCTTAAGACCTTTCGTATCTTAAGACCTTTTCGTATCTTAACTTTCGTATTTGGTTTTGTCTGTGTAAGTTTTTTTTTTACTCTCAAAGGCGTGGGTCCTATTGACTGCCATTATATGACTGACAGACTGCAACGGTTTGAGTTAAAAATCTTTGTTTGTGTTCTACTAAAGAAACAAAGTCACCTACATCTTGGATACCCTGGGGGTAATAAGGTATATTAATTTTAATATCAAATTTTCATTTTTGGGTGAACTATCCCTTTAAGACTATAACTTTTATGGAAAAGGCAATCCAGTAAAATGCACTGCAAGAAATTCAGAAAAAAAAAAATTCTTTCAAATGAACTATGGTGTGGTTTGATTGAAATATGAATGCAGCATGGACCAAACACATCTAAACGAACCAAAAATAGGACATGAAGTCACAAGATTCAACCCTAAAAAGGATAGAATGATCAATTGTTATAGTCACAATGTTGTCCATTACAGTCCAGTACAGGAATACATCTTCTTGCTGTACACCCATACAAGCGTATAGCACCATTTATGTTTGAAGTTCCATTTATGATATTTAAGTTCCATCACAAAATATATGTCATAAAAGCCTTTTTTTTGTTTTGTTTTGTTTTGTAAGTTTAGGTTCAGTGTTGAAAATGTCAATATGAATGCTAAGTGAACCAGGACTAAAATTTTTTTTTTTTTTGTGAACCAGCAGAACCAAGCGAACCAAACTACAACTCTACACACCCTTATTGCATCACATATTAGCTGGCAAGCATGTATAAAGAGTGCTCTTTGTATGGCACTCATGCACAGCATAAATGATATACAATATTCCAAATCGGTCATTTATAACATTACATTTGTGCAATATTTTGGAAGAGAACTCCTGTTGTCAAACAACATGAGTGCTGAACAACTAAAAAAAAAAAAAGAGAAAGACACATGAAATTGCCCAATGCATCGATTTTGTAAGACTAAAATCACTTGAATGCATGTCTAATTATAATGGCACATTCTATGCATTCCAGAAAGATTTTCCAACTTTCCCTTGGAAAAGTGTTATAATGCACTTTGACATACAAATTGCAAAATCTCCAACTCAGCCACCAGCTAAAATATCTGGTATAAAGTTAATAATAAACCAAATTTAAGCAAATAAAATGCATCAGTAAGTCAAATTTCTCATATCACAATATAATAAAACCTATTAGCAAACATCTGCCAAGAAAGAGGTGCAAAACACAGTGAATTATCCTAATTGTTAGCAATTTTGCACCTGCAGATATTAACATTGCATCATTTTCCATCAACCAGTTTGGTTGTTAGGAAACGTCTTTGTTGACAATCAAACACCTGCAGAGCAAAGCCATTTTGTTTCTTTATACATAATCATCCAAGCATCAAGCAAGGAAATGCATTTATAATACGAAGTGGGAGATTTCATGTAGAAGTACCCCACCTCTGACCTTGAAATAATCGCAGCGCAATTATGACTTCCGAACTCATAAGTAGAAACTTCCCAGGAGGCAAAGTTAATGGATAGAGAGCGTTGTGTAACAAGGCATCAGGTCAAGCCCCAGCTGAGCCTGAACCTGGAAGTCAGTACTTTTCCAGAAAATACAACCCTGGCTCTTTTGCACAAAAGCTACACACCACTGATTAAGGAAACCACACACTCTGTGACATACACTCCAGCTGCCATATTTTGGTTATGGCAAAATCTATCTTTAGCGTTGTTTGTTAAAATAAGTCCAATGTGTTGAAGTGCTGATTATTTTATTTTGTCCTCAACTCGTCCCCTCAAGGCTGTTGATTTTAACGGCACATAGTTTAGCACTAGAGTAAGGTCACAGGACAGGATTCCAGTAAGAGCGGGAAAGAGAAAAAAGGCTCCGCTGGGTAACACATAGAGGATTCACGATGCTAAGTTGCAGAGATCCATGTTGGAAGAAAACAGAGGTTTGCCAGATCAAGAATGATGTAACCAAAATAATATGAACAAAGAGAAGGAGTGACTCATATTTTTGAGTATTTATCAAAAAATGATCATACACAAACAGCTGCAGTAAAACAGATTTTTATGGTTTGACGGACTACGGAAATTCTGCTGTTATGTACTCACCCTTATGTTGGTCATAAGGGTGACATTTTATAACATAAAATCTGACATTTTAAATTGTATCTGTTACTGTTTTCCATGCAATTACAATGAATGGCTTTCAAGCTTCAAAAAAGAAGCACCATAAATGTATCCACACAACTTACACAAGTAATCTATAAGACTCATGAACCATATCTGAAATCTCCTGAAGTCATAAAATAGATTCGTGTAAGAAACAAGACAAAATTTACATTGTTATTCACAGAAAATCTGCTTTGCAACTGGCCACTAAGTTAGGTCAACTCAAGAACTGCATCAGCTCAATTCACAAATGAATCATTCAGACCAGTTTTGTGAATCAGTTCAACTGATTCATTCAAAAGATCAGACTCAAAATTATGATTTGGCCACAAATTAGATGCTGGAACTCCCAAGGGGAAATAGGGTGGATGTTTTCCGGTGAAATTTCAACAAATTATGATTGGTTGCATGAAATTTATGTCTGTACAAACATATTGCATGCTTTTAGAAATCTTGGACTCAAGTAATATAGGCTATTTTATGATACTATGATGCTTTGTGTCCTTTGTTAAGCTTGAAAGCTCTGTTCTTCATTCACTATAATTACATAGAAATAGAAATTATATTTTTTTCCATTTTATGTTCCGCAGATGGGTTTTGTCATATGCTTTTGGAACAACATGAGGGTGAAAAAATAATGCCCAAATATTCATTTTGAACAAACTATTCCTCTCAACATCTTGATATGCTTATGTGATATAAGTTGTCTATGAAGACCTATTCCTAATTCCCAACATGATGCACTAAAATTGAGACAAGAACTCATAGCAATCTGAAAGCAATTGTTGAAACTGGGCTGCACATTTTCCCATCATAAAGTTATTTTCCTCACTCTAGCCAGCCAGTCGTTTAGCCTGACATGATGCAACTTGCATTATTATTACTTTGCATCACTGTGTTACTGAAACACATGCCATAAATTTGGCATTAACGAGATTGGTACGGTCAATAAATAAATATATGGATAACGGTTGGACTGAGAAGTTTCCTGGAGAGCAGATGTGGAGCGACAGATGCTATGTGGCTCTTTTAGCACACTAGATGTTCAGCCAGTAAAATATGCGCCCGCTGAAAACACTGTGGTTCTAAATCAACTCCTGAGAAGCTAAAATGCATTTATTTAATAAAGAGAGCTCATGGTACATTAGAGCGATTGTATGCAATGGCCATAAATCATCCAACGTGGCCCTTTGTAGCTCATAACCTATTTCAGGAGGTATGACATCACAGCGTTTCCATTTACTACATAAGCTGAGCAATAAACTGCAGGCAATAAAGTGGCACAGAATGTGACTTCTTGTAGTACAAATCTTTGAGCTGCCACAAAAATGAACATATCCTCAAAATGAAGCATTCAGAACCGATTTGTCAATCCTACTGAGTTTTAATGCAAAAGCTGAGGAATCTCAGCAAATTTTGATCGACTTCCAAGACAAATGATTTTCAGTGTTGGGGATAACGTATTACAAGTAACTTGAGTTATGTAATCAGATTACCTTTTCAGATAACTAATAAAAAGTAATGCATTACTTTTTAATTTACAGTAAAATATCTGAGTTACTTTTTTTTTTCTTTCCAAATAAGTAACGCCAGTTACTTTGTTTTCCCATGTATTGACTGGCAGCTCTCCTGTCCCCATGTTGAGAAAAATCTGCTGTAAGTGCAGAGGTGTTGCGTGCAGTGTGTAAATATGATGGTTACTGTAGTTCTAGACTAAATATGAACATGCATTTACTCATCTCACTTGCACAAAAACAGATTTAGTATTCCTCAAAATGAATACAAACTAAAATGCAAACTCAGAATACGCAAACCTGCAATAATTAAATATGTTAATAATTTAATTTACATTCAGCCGGAGGCTTATTCATTTCACTTTTGGTGTGCCACTTTTTGTGTGATGCCAAAAATATAACTTTTTTATACTAAAAACATACAAGCAAGCCCAGCCCAGATGAGAAAAAATAACGCAACACATTACTTTCCATAAAAAGTAACTAAGTAATGCAATTAGTTACTTTTTAGGGAGTAACTCATTATTGTAATGCATTACTTTTAAAAGTAGCTTTCCCCAACACTGACGAGTTTTGCATTTTCTCAGACACAGTTTTGAAGTGCCGTTTTGTTTCCTGCACGAGTCCCCTGGTGAGTTCTTAAAGTTTTGATGACCGTGCTAATGATGGGTAGGTGGGTGGACACTGGAGGCAGGTCTGTGCTCTGCAACATACTGTGCACTATTTCATGATTAGAGACCTCTGTTCTTAGAGGATAAGTTCATGTTAAGAGGATTAGTCTGCTATGTCTGCTATGTCTATTACTGATACATACCGTACTGTACATAATATTGAGTTTTCAGTTTGGGTGTATAAGACTCAAGAACCTTCTTTTATTGTATTGTATTGTTTTTTTTTTTTTTTTTAATTGTATTTAAATGAAGTAAAGAGAGAAAAATTGGACAAAAAGTTTTAAGAGGTTTAAAAAAGTCCAGATATTTTTTTTCTTTTTCTTTTCTTTTGGACTGTATTTGGATGAAAAAAATTAAATAATTATGATCTTTTTAATGAACTGATTACAGTTCACAAAAGGTTATATAAATTGTATTTAAATTAAGTAAAGAGAGAATAATTGGACAATACAACGTTTTAAAAGGTTAAAAAAGTCCAGAGACATCTTTCTTTCTTTTGGACTGTGTTTGGTTGTGAATATTTTTAAACATTTTATCATGATCTTTTTAATGAACTGATTACAGTTCACAAAAGGTTATATATATGCAATACTACATTACAACTTTACATGATGTAAATGCATTTAGGCATAAACATTTAGATCAAAATATATTTAAGATTATGAGAAAGTTCAATCTTGACTGGTGGTGTACATAATAAAACTTTATCTTCGGGACTAGAGTAAGGTCACAGGACCTCACAGGAAATATCTTCAAACAAAAGCCTGTATAACACATCCTTAAGGGAAATGTGATGGAAACGTAGTATCAAAATGAACACCTACAAGTAAGAGGACCAACTATTTTGGCCTCCTACGCAGTTCCTTAGTTCACCTTTTGCCGTTCTACATCTTCCCTTCTCAGATGAACAGATTGGGTGTCGCATCACTGGCATTCTTGTTAGGTTTTATGACTCTTTGACACCTGAGAGTGAAATTTCAACAGACCATTACGTCTCTACAGAGCTAAAAACAGTATTAATCTGATAATTATCTCACCCTATTGCGTGGTTGTTCATGACACTGACATCTAAATCCACAGCGAACGCCCTTGGGAGAGGTGAACGACACCCTGATTGGTGATGCTAACACTTGGCTTTCGCAGCTGCGGACTAAGAACGTACTGGCAGGAATTCAGTGTTCCTTTCATCTCCTCAGTGTGTAATTTGCCAATTCCTCACACGTGGAATAACAGGCCATGTCATCCGCCTGGCGGCCTGTGCTTATAGACAGGAAAGCCCAGAGACGCCTGCTGCGGATACAGAGAGACTCATCTTAGCCCGATCTGAGTGACCCAGCAAAAGAACCCAGATAATGCATCCAGACTGCAGTCGAACTTCTAAAAACAAATAACATATCTGATAAAAACCATCATTCTGGACTTTGGTGTCCTCTCTTTTTTTTTTTTTTTAAAAAAAGGTTTAGTTCACCTGTGAATGCAAATTCTGACATTATTTACTCATACCTTATGTTGTTGAGATGTCTGGAATTTGATTTCCTCTGTGGAAGACAAAAGGTGAATATAGAAGAATATCCAGGATGGACAAAACGACAAATAAAGCCCCATAAAAGCAGTCCATACTACTTGTGCACTAGTCTTCTTAAGGCATATGATAGCTTTGTGTGAGAAAAAGAGCAAAATATAAGTCAAAATTCATCCGGTGTTTCTCAGGCAATGCTATTAGACATCACTGTTGGCAAGCGGCATCGGTTCATGACAAAATATCATATACTTGAAACGAAACATGAATATATAATGGGAGAATTTTCATGTAACTCATTTGTGAGCCTGGCAGTGAAAACCCAGCTAAAGTCTTTGTTTTTGTGTGTGTGTGTGTGTGTGTGTGATTTCCTGTGAACATTCTGTGAAAATATAACCTTGATATCTTTAATATTAACTGAGTAAGGCCATGCCAAAGATTGAAATCATAGTGAAATTAATGGTCGAAATAAAATTTTGATGCTTGTTATCTCATAATTAGATTTTTAGATTTTAGCTTGGATTTCAGATACAGGGTCACATTTGTTTGGTTTATAATCTCTTTGTCATATGGAAATTTTATTGCTCTTTCATATTAACTTGCTTAGGAAACATTATTGGAGTTTAATTTAAGATTTATCTCCGATGCATTCCCTTAAAAAGGAGAATGAAAATAGAAATGAATGAGACAATCATTATTACAGTATACTGTAAGAGTAAAGAATTGTAAAAGTAACATGGACAGTACAGCTCAGAAAATTTGTCCTAGGTAAAATTCAGTGTTGAAATTCATACTGAACTTATGAAGACATGAAAGCCGGAAATATCCATTTGCTCTCTAAGAGAAATAAATCTCATGTGCAGTTTTCTTTCCTATGGGAGAATGTGCTTTGGCGGGCATACAATGTGAAATGCTCACAGAGAAGTTTAACATGTTGGTTAGAAATGACTTTGATGAATTTGAGTGGAGTGGAAATGTTAACTGAGCTTGTTGGTTTGGGTTCTCGGGTCAGGAATACATCCAAATAAGAGAAGAAAAATGAATGTGAGATGGACTGAGAGTGGGCGAGAGCCTGAGATGAGCGCTCTTTTTATCCCAGCACCAGCTCATAACGTGGCCATAATCAGAATCCCAAATATCCTGGGATAATGGCTAAGCAAATCGTTCCCAGGCAGGCCTGCTCAGTTTAAGGAAGACAGGGATCCGTGGGGTAAATAATCCAATTTTGCTTCCTTTATCTTCGTGATGCAGTGGAAAGACGGACGCCTTTGAGATGCCATGTCTTTTTGTCACGACCTTTTGTATGTACTTTGCAGCCTGCAGACTCGGCTTTAGACGCATCCCAATTCCAAGAGTTTATTGGCAGAGTTGCAGAACCTCAAATAAGCATGCTGCTTACATATCCTACCCCTGTTTTCCATTTTCTACCATTTTTCCCAGTGTTTATCAGATCAGATATCAGGGATAGTTCTCCAGTGTTGATGCGGACATTCATTAAAAACACAGGAAAATAGGCGTATTTTTAAACAATGTAAAAACATAAAGAAAATAATTATTTTAATGTTCAGGATCCTGCACCATCTTGGTTCAGAATACTCTTCCATTTTGTTTTATGTGTGAGTGTTTTCAATGTTTTCAACTTTCAGCTTCTGCCAGATCTCTCTACAAAGACAAATTGTTTATCTGGAATGTCGTGGAGCGTATGTTCAGACGCACTCATTGTTCAGTATTCTCTGTGTTGACATGCGCTGGGATATAAAATGGCATAGTTGATTCGGTGCCCTAAATATCTTTAGGAATACCAACTGACTTGCCAGTTCCACAGTACAGGTATGCAAAGCTATTCGGCTGAACAGTGAAAAAAAGCCTTATAAATCTCTGTGACATGAGAAGCATAGCTCTTACAGCACTGATCATTGTCTACACTGGGGTCTAGTGATAGAAACTGCTCTGGGCGAAGGGTTATTGTGGATTTCACAAGACAAACCTTGGGCAGATGTTTGAAAAATCCATTGTCAGGTCATTAGTCATCATCTGAAAGAGATTTATTGTCTTTAAAACATTGCTGCTTATTATTTATACAACAGTTAGTTCCGGTCCTCAAATTTGATCGGCCAAGAGTTCTGGTTTGTATCACTCTGCTTGCTTTCTTTGGGGTTCCAGATAGACCGTCAATCTGTATATTTAGTGTTGGGGATTATTAAATGACTCCTTCTGCAGGTTACGGCAGTAGGGGGCAACAAAGGGGCATTTTTGTGAATGAGTCATTTGAATTGCTAAACCAATTTATCCAGGAACATGTGAACAAAGAGATACTGAATCACAAACACTAATTAGTTTAAAAATGAGCGACTGTTGTTATGAGTACTTTGAATCACAACCAAATCATTAAAGGAACACTCCACTTTTTTTGGAAATAGGCTCATTCTCCAACTCCCCCAGAGTTAATAAGTTGAGTTTTACCGTTTTTGAATCCATTCAGCCGATCTCCGGGTCTGGCGAGAGCACTTTTAGCATAGCTTAGCATAGATCATTGAATCCAATTAGACCAGTAGCATCGCGTTCAAAAACGATCAAAGAGTTTCGATATTTGTCCTATTTAAAACTTGACTCTTCTGTAGTTATATCGTGTTCTAAGATCGGCGGAAAATGAAAAGTTGCGATTTTCTAGGCTGATATGATTAGGAACTACTCTCATTCCGGTGTAATAATCAAGGAACTTTGCTGCCGTAACATGGCCGCAGCAGGCGCAGTGATATTACGCAGCGCCTGAAAGTAGTCCCCAGCTTTCCTTGATTATTACGCCGGAATGAGAGTATAGTTCCTAATCATATCGGCCTTGAAGATCGCAACTTTTCATTTTCCGCCGATCTTAGTACACGATATAACTACAGAAGAGTCAAGTTTTAAATTGGACAAATATCGAAACTCTTTGATTGTTTTTGAACGCGGTGCTACTGGTCTAATAGGATTCAATGATCTATGCTAAGCTATGCTAAAAGTGTTCTCGCCAGATCCAGAGATCGGCTGAATGGATTCAAAAACGGTAAAACTCAACTTATTAACTCTGGGGGAGTTGGAGAATGAGCCTATTTCCAAAAAAAGTGGAGTGTTCCTTTAAGAAAATCTATATGAGTGAGATACTGAATCATTAACTCAACTAATTATTTCAAAAACACCTATTCATTTTGAAACAAGTGACTGTCTTTGATTGGGTCATTTAAATCACTTACCTGAAACATTCGTGAATATCTGTATGAGTGAAACACTGAATCATTCACTCAACCAATTAGTTCAAAAACACTTCATTTCGAAACAAGTGACTGTCTTTAAGTCATTTAAATCACTTAATTGATTGATTCAGAAATATCTGTATGAGAGAAATACTGAATCATTCACTTAACTGGTTAGTTCAAAAACACTTATTCATTTTGATACAAGTGACTGTCTTTTATTGAGTCATTTAAATCACTTAACGGATTGATTCAGGAGTATCTGTATGAGTGAAATACTGAATCATTCACTCAATCGATTAGTTAATACTAATTCATTCCAAAACAAGTGACTGTCTTTTAAGTAAGAGTCATTGACTCATTTACTCCAACGATTTGTTCAAGAGCACTAGTTCATTCAGGAACACTTAATCATTTACACAATCAATTTGTCACTTTTACACCCCTACTTATTTTGCCTTTTCTGAAAATCAGTCATAGCTCCATGTTATGTGTGTGTGTCCATGTGCGTGTGCGAAATAAGCCCACGACAGTGTTGCGTGTCTTCAATTTCTTGCCAACTGCCAGCTGAAAGCATGAAATGAGGTCTAATACTCACCCTGACCTCAATCTGAGTTTCTGAGGACAGAGTTTCAGGCTCTTCTCACACCCTGTGTCTCTGCGCTGGTAAATGCAGTCTGCTGCCTGCTGCTGCATTGACCTTCTGACCTTCTGAGTCATAAGGCCTTCCAGCTGCTACTGGCTTCCATTTCAGCGCCCCATAGACCTCAGATCCATTTACACCTGCTACGACCCACTGCAACTTTTCCACTGCATCTGCGGGCTTCTCTGTTTACACACACATTAGCACACATGCTACATGTAGAAACAGACACACAAACACATAGGCTTTTGTCACATAGGACAAGAGACTGTGATTGGATGTCCCCCCCTTTTTTTAAACAATTTGTTTACTGTTTAAATCAGCCTAAAAACAACATACTATTAATTTATATAAATATAACAAAACTATACTGTTTAATTGCATTGTTCCCATTGTGACAACTTGCCCAATAAGCTGACTTTTTTTTTTCACAAATTGTCAAAAGAAGTATCTTATTGTATAGTCACTAATGTAATCAAAAATACAAAAACAGAAATATTGTGAAATATATTTACAATTTAAAATACAATTTTCTATTGTAATATATTTGAAATGTAATTTTTTCCTGTGATGCAAAGCTGAATTTTCAGCATCATTACTCCAGTCTTCAGTGTCACATGATCCTTCAGAAATCTTTCTAATATGCTGATTTGTTGCTCAACCCCCCCCCCCCCCCCCCCCAAAAAAAAACAACAAAAAACAAAAAAAAACAATTTCTTCTTATTATTAATGTTGAATACATTTGAAACTGTGATTTCAGGCTTCTTTGATTAATAGAAAGTTCAAAACAATAGCATTTATTTGAAATAAAAATCTTTTGTAACAGTATGCATGTCTTTACAGTCATTTTTAAGCAATTTAATGCATCTTTGGTAAACAAAAGTATTGTAAAAATCTGTTTGCAAAAACTAATATGTGCCTACTACAGAAATTTGGTAAAGGGGTCACATCAATTTCATTCATTAATTCATATAAAATAATATTAATTAATTAATTAATTAATTAATTTGTTTGTTTGTTTATTTTACATAAGGTCTCAATGTTGAATATGAAAAAAAATTCTCAACATATCTTGGCAAATTATTCTTCCTCATGATATGTTCAGGTTAATGTTTTAAAATAAGCAGAATGACGTTTGAAACTAAAATGGTTTTTCCCTATTATTTGCTTAGTACATAATACTATGAGCACCATTGGGGAGTACAGCAATTTGTCAGGGCTCTCCAACCTCTATGACATCCGCAAATTTTCTAGTCAATTGATTTTAGAGTAATAACACTTGGCCCGAAGAGTAAAAAAGCACTAGGTAAATTCCATCTTATGCATGATGAATGTGTTTCCTATTAAATAGGAGTCAAACGCCAAGCAAAAAGCATACAGATGATTCAAATAAACCCCGTGTTGATTCCAAGACAATATTTAATGTCCTTTGGCAGGGGCAGGGAAGAAATATGATTATATCGTAATAGAATGTCTGATTCACAGACCCCAACAAAACAGAGCAAAGGTTCTGTGTGAGAACTCAGAAGAAAGAGTTTAGGGGTCTTCCAAAAAGCCTTGGGGAAGTTGAATAACCCGTCAGACACACCTCACGCTGTGCGACATTCAGTCATGTCCCAAAAGCCTTTGGTACAAGTGAGAACAAAACACAGGCAGAACCGTTGACCTGGGAACATAGCAATTGACGAATGAATCAACAACCACAAATGTCCAAATGCATCATTGTATTGGTCCCTGAGTGGGACAACAAATTCTGCGCTTTGGCTCCACATGAGTCAGATCATTACGTTTGATGGATAATGAGGACCTGGCCTGTCAATGAAGTCACTCACGTTGACAAGGATGCAAATGGTGATGACCTTATACTACAAAAAAGATTAGTTTATGGACAAGCATAAATTTCTATTCAACTCCAGTCGAACTGCTTAAACTAGTTTCGTTAAAGGGATAGTCCACCCCTAAAATGTACATTTGGCCATTTTTACTCAGTCACATGTGTTTTTGCATCCTTTTTGACGCTTGAAAGCTCCAGTTCACATTCAGTCACATCAAAAAGAGCAAAAGTAGTTTATTCAACATTTTTCCTTTCATGTTTCATGGGATGAGGAATTGAATTGAATTTCTTTATTGTCATTGTAGGCGTCATTGTATCTGCCAACAAAATTTCACATGCAACTTCCCCACTGAATGCAATCAATAAATTAATAAAATAGATCAATTACATTGGTTTGTCAAACAACTAAGAGTACACTGTTAGACATTTCGAAGGGTTTTTACAGTAACTTACTGGCAACACTGTTGCCTGTAAGTTACTGTAATTAAGATTTACAGTAGCAAACGGTATTTGATTTATCAGTATACTACTGTAATTCATTCATTTTAATATAGATTTCATCATTTTTATATAGAATTCATTTTATTTTTACTCTACATAGGTACTACTGGCATTCAATTAAAACAGACACAATAAATTACAAAATATCAAATTCTTTATTTAAAACATTGCATGTATAACACTTAAAAATACAGTCTTCCAATGCTGGAACAGTGCATCTTCACCATTTCTCCTGTCTTAGGACATTTTGCAGTGCATTATGTTGTGTCCTCTGGATTTATCCTCACAAAGAATCTTTAGGCAACAGAAACATAATGGGGGAAAAAGACAAACAGCCAAAGAATACATAGCCATCTGCAAAACCCAGGTGCTGCTCCAAAACGTGGCCACCATCTTTGCTCACCCTCCACTTTGACAGAAATGTCTTCTCTGAAAAACAAGTAGAAGAAATAACACACTTTTAAAAGGCAAACCTCATATAGAATACACAAACCTCTCAAAACCATAGCTGTTCTCTTACCATGAATTATCAGTCTCAGGGTGGCTGTTCTGCTCATGTCTTTCTTGATGCTTCATTGCAGTTGCCTTTAAAACACAAATACAAAAAATGCAGTAAATCTTAAATTCCATTAAAAACTATAACAAACTAATTCTAAAACTAGAAAGTCAGCTAGCCATAAAACTTGTTTGCCTAGCGAACATAGGATTTTATTTTCTCAATAGGCTACTGGCCAACATTAACTACTAACACCTGAACTAAATTTCACATTAGTTAACCTAATGTTAATATAAGATAAGCGTGGCTCTTTAAAAACAATTTTAATTCAGTAACTTAATTCAACAAGCTGACAAAAGTCGTTTGAAACGACAGCGCAGATTACCATAGTAAAGATTTTACCGCCATGTTGTGGAGTAAATGTTACTAATGTTAGGTAAACTGGTGTGCAAAAATCTGACACAAACACACAGACAAACATACATACATATATTTTTACCTTGCTTGCTGGTCTTATTCTCTCGTAAAGTGCATCGACACACAGCGTAGATGTTCTCCGGAGCTCTTCCACTCTCTCGGGTTCATTCCCGGGAAAAATCCGCCGCGCTGCCCGACTCGATAAAAAACAATATAGAACCCATTATATCTACAGTGGATGCGGACAGTAAACTGATGCCCTGGTATATTTGTTGATGTACAGATGTACTCCAAGCGCTCGCGCTGTTTCCGACACGAAGTACAAACGGATTTTCCAATCATTAGAAGCCATGTAACGTGTCCTGTAGTCAGTACCAAGCTGCTGAGGCGTAGACACGGTGTTGGGCAAATCGTGTCAATCCAAATGTAAGAAATGAGGTAAATAAAACAACCTCAGTATATTGGCGCAGAAAGAGACCGTTACAGTAGTATACAGCAATTTAAAAAAATACAGTAAGTCTCTGTATGTGGGGTCTGACGTCACAGAAAATTCCCATGATGCAAAGGGTATTACAGTTATTTACTGTAAAGGGAATTTGCAGTATTATACTGGGTGATATACAGTAAATAACTGTGAAAATTACAGAAATGTCTAACAGTGTAGTAAAGAGTAGAGTAGTAACTGCAACTCAACTAAAAAAAGCTTGTTGGCTTGATTCAAAGTATCAATGGCTCTGGGAATAAAAACAATTCGTCGGTTGGCATGTAGGGGCATAAAATGCCCTAAAACGCCTACTTTGCTGAGTTAGATGTGACCCTGGGACAACACCTAAACCTAAACTTAACCATGAGTAATCCCTAAAATCAGAGGAAATGATAGATGAATGACACTGATGTGCAAGCACCAAACATTGTTTGTAAGCCTAAACTTGACAAAAACTATACACTAATAATAATAATCACAATGCTGTTCCAGGGTCAACAAAGATGTTGATCCAGGAACACGTCGCACTTCTGCCAGGTTCTGCTACCAGGCGGAAGTAGTACAAACATATAAAGACATGGATGTGTAGAGTCCTTACAGATGCTAATAGCTTTCGCAGTTTTTATTTTTGGGTGAATTCATTTTTTTAAAAGATATCATTAAAATAATTCACACATTATAATTTCTACAGGTATGTAGAAAAGAAAAACCACAGACATGATCTCTTTAACATCTCACTTGTTTCTCTTATAAATAAATAAGATTAAATTAAAAGCAATGCAGACTTTTGCTTCTGAATTTTTCCTCCTGAAGAAAAAATAAATTCTCATCAAACTATCAAATGACCGATAAAATGAGCTATACTTTCCACATTGACTTTATTGCTGTATAGTCTTACTCTTTGTTGATACTCTATAGTCTATGTGTCATTTTGCATCATTTTAGGTGAAATATTTGAGACAGTTACTTAATGTCCTCAACTATAGGACAGCTATTTTATTGTCCTCTGTGTGGTCACTCCACCTTATTTCTTACCAGGACAAATGAGTCTTTGGGCTGAGGGAGGGAGGGAAGGGAGAAGATGACGTGTTTTTTTGATCATCCTACACACCCGAACAATTTAAAGCCACAATGTGGGCCGTTTGCTCTGATCCATAGAGTGGGACTGATGCGGTTTCCTTCCTCTTACTGTAAAGGTCATGCACAGGTGCTCTTCCTCTAACTAAAATAACGAGTGAATAATGACATTCAGTACAGTCAGGGATGAATCACTGTTCATGTAGGGGGAAAACAACAACAGGGATCTCTTTGATAATTGCAATCACTACACAGCAACAAACTTTATCCTTGTATTATGTTACGGTTTAAGAATGAAGTCAGTAAGGAACTGGTGTACAGGCATACAAAAGACTAACATGGTGGAAAGTGATAATGAGGAGAGAGAAATAATATTACATATATATTTTTTTATTATTATATATTTTTTTCTTTATAAATGGTCCACAAAAGGGTTTTAGACACTGAACATTGCATACTAATTAAATGTATGCATTCCATCTGTGAAATATAAACTCTGAACTGCTGATCTCTGTTGCTAAACAGACAGAGTAGAGGCAGCTATCTCTTTCCAGCATTTTGCGGTCTGAGCAAAGCCTATCTCAGGCTGACTTTGGATCCGTCTCTCCTTCTCTCTCCTGTTTCCTGTCTCGTTTTTTCAAGGAGCACTAGGAAACTGTAAAGCTCTTCTCAATGCGGTCTGTGTGATGCTGTGACCTTGCACTGAACCCAGCATTGTGGATTTGTTATTGGAAACACCCCTCCGATGCTCTTATTAAGCCAGAGTAAAGATGAAAGGTTACGCTCTGTTTTCACATCCATTTCAATTGCAGATCCACATGCAGAGATGCCTGACATCAGATGGCCAGAACTCGACAGTTAAAACCGAAATGAAATCTCTTTAATATCTCGAATGTCTCTCCTACTAATCAACGAGATTAACTGGAGAGCAAATGGAGACTTTGAAATGAAGTCTCCTCTTAAAACAAATGAAGTCTCTCTCTTTTAAAATGTAGCTTGAGAAAAAGACCCTTGAAACCTCATGTATCTCTTCTAGAGTTGTATATAATTTCTCAAATTGTGCTGTGATTTGCCAGGATTTCAGGATACACATCTGAATTATGAATACATTGTTTTGATCAAGTTTTTTGATTAAATTATTCCAAGACCAGATGATCCGATCTACTATCTACATTCATTGTATATCTCAATATACTCTAAACGTCTGTCAAAAATGATTTTTTAAGGAATTTTGGGATAAATTTGAGGTATTAGATTGTGCCATTTAATGTTTAAGATTTATTTATTCATTCATTTTTGTGAAAATTTCTCATTTGGGATTATAAATATGCCTACAATGTTTTGACATTTGACATGTTGTGGACTGCACGAATGCATCCAATGCATGCCAAATTTTTATTATTATTATGTTCTTGGTTTTTAAAAAAATGTGTTAAAAATAGCTAAATACAGTTTTAATACACTTCAAATAATATGTTCTCACATTTATTAATTCTTTATTGCATTGTATTATTATTTTTTTTTTATTTGGTGTAAAAACAGTATAAACATTAAGTATCAGCAATGGATTTGAGTTTGGTTTTGTTTTATGGTATTCCAAAAATCAAAACGGTATCATCAAAAAGACGGTTAACAAAAGCATCTAAAATAAACTTAATGCTGACGTCCTCATATAAGCTAACTCTCAATCCCACGCTGAACAATGGCTAACTTTATTTATTTCTCTTTATTTCCATCCTGCTAATTTTCCTGCCATTGTGTAAATAATCAAGTTATAATTAAAGAAAGGTTTATGTGTCTGAGCTTGACCAGGGTATATTTCTGAGCGTCTGGTGTGGCCTTTTCTAAAAACACTTCCTTAAACATATGTTCATTTTTCTTTACGTTTTAGCACGTGAGAGCGAGTGAGCTACTATCAAGTGCTCGCCATCTGCAGATGACCACAATTCATGGGAGAAGCATGACCATTACATCACTGGGTATGAAGTTACCCTTTAATTGTTTTTACCGCTAAACAAGCAAACTATACTGTACATACATATCCCTGTGTCTCTGCTCCTATACCCCTCCACAGAGCTGTGAAAGAAGATGTCTGTTGTTTGGCCTCCACAAATGGGTTGCTCCTATGACTCGACCCCTATGGAGGTAAATGAACGCCTCTGATACGCTAGAGAAGGGCTCCGGGAGAGATCGCTTCCAATCACGTCCCGCATCACCCGCATGGCTCCTGAGATTCGGCTCGGGGTGAAATTAAATGGCCGGTGTCATAAAGCCACCAAACAATGGAGCCATTCAGCCACTGGAGTTTCCTTCAAGCGAATGCAAACACGATACTTCTGATTCAGCACTTTCGCCTCAATGTGCTCCATTCTTGCTCTTCTCCCACTGCGGTCGCCTCCTCAAAAGAGTAAATCACCCTGCATCACACTCAAACACAGCCATTGTGTTGTGTTTTACTAGTGACGGTGCTGCTAAACGCACCAGACTTAAGACAAGAGGAACGGAGGAGACTGAAAAACTGATTTAAAACTTACAGTTAAAATATCGACAATAATATTATTTTCTGTCATAAATAAAAGCCATATATATATATTCAGTATGTGACCCTGGCCCACAAAACCAGTCATAAGTCGCACGGGTTTATTTGTAGCAATAGCCAACAATACATTTTATGGGTCAAAATGATTGATTTTTCTTTTATGCCAAAAATCATTAGGATATTAAATAAAGATATTTTGTATGTTTCCTACCATAAATATATTAAAACTTAATTTTTTTGAAGAAATATGCATTGCTAAGGACTTAATGTGGGCAACTTTTAAGGCAATTTTCTCAATATTTAGATTTTTTTGCACTCTCAGATTCCAAATTTTCAAATAGTTGTATCTCTGCCAAATATTGTCCTAATAGTTTCAAAGTAGTTGTATCCTAACAAACCATTCATCAATGGAAAGCTTATTTATAAATTTACCCTTATGACTGGTTACCCTTTTGTGGTCCAGGGTCTCTCTCTCTCTCTCTCTCTCTCTCTCTCTCTCTCACACACACACACACACACACACACACACACACACACACACACACACACACACACACACACACACACATACACATACTGATTGCAAACAGCAGTATATGCAACATTAAGAGGTCATGTGACAAGTGACAACATGTGACAACTAATGCATCACTGTTTCCACAAAGTACGAAGCAGCAAATATGAACTGTTTTCAACACTGGTAATAATAAGAAATGTATTTTATCAGCAACAAATCAGCATATTAAAATAATTTCTGAAAGATCATATGCCACTGAAGACTGGAGTAATGATGCTGAAAATTCAGCTTTGTATCTCAGAAATCAATGACATTTTATAATAGGGAATACAGTTAGTTGTAATAATATTTCACAATACGACTGTTTTTAATGTATTTTTTAACAAATAAATTCAGCCTTACTAAGGAGTCCTTACTTACCATCAAAATAAATCTAAATCCATTAAATTTTGTGGCCATTTTCATTTCAGTTTTGTGAAAAAAGTCATACATTTAGTCCAGCCCAGTCAAATAATCAGTTTAAAATATTTTAAAATTACACTTCTTATTGATTTATTCTAACTTCTTTTACCATTTGAATTTCGCAAGTGTAACGAGTCCAATTGAGGACACCATTTAATGTGGAACTGATTATGCAGTTGGACTCATGCTGTTCACCTGGCACTGATCTATGTGAATTTGGAAATAATGAAAGATTCCTCACAACAAGATCACACCTCCTAACAGTTGACAGATTTACCTCTGCTAGGTTTGCAAACGTGCGTTTCTATAAGACATTTGTTTGCTGAAGCGTCTGCCAAGCACTTTGATAGATAACTCACCCGTACAAGCAGTAAACCATATGAGCGCTTGGAGAAAAAAAAAAAGTTTGTATTGTGTTGCAATCCTTTCAGCTAAGATATATTACTGCACTGGATAGGACATTACTTGCTTAATATATTTCAGCATGGCTACCTCATAATTCCATCCCAATGCACAACATGTAGTGCACGCTGTTTGAAATTCAAGCCAGTCATTTGTTATACTCTTACAAGCAGAAAGTCTACTTTTACAGATAATGTCTGGCGTAATTTTTAATAATAATAACTTCCCCGGTTTAAGGTGCTTTAGAAAATGAAAACACAAAAGTACATTATATAAAAAAAAAAAGACAAGCAAACATAAATATACACGACACACACAATGAGACAATATGTCTAGGTCTAGAAGTTCTCTTGCAAAATTTCTGACAGATTCACAAGTATGTATAGTTTTTACCCTCATTCTAAAGTTTATCTTCAACTAAAACATGTCATTCTCAAAACCAGTTAAATATAATAAACACATTTTATGTAGACCTGAACTAGAGACCCCCCCCCCCCCCCCCCCCGCCAAAAAAAAAACAAAAAAAAACTGGACATTGTTAATTTTTATTCTGAAATAACTAATAGAAATAACTACTATTATTTTTTATTATTATTATTGGTGGTGGTAGTAGTATAAATTGACATTATTAAAACAAAAATTAATAATAATAATTAATAATAATAATAATTTTGTTTTAATAATGTCAATTTATACTACTACCACCACCAATAATAATAATAATTGATTGTTATTGTTGTTATTATCATTATTACTATTATAAAAGTTTACTGTTATATTTCCACAAAAGAATACAGGTTTGAAACCACAATTTAAATTTTTGGGTGAACTACTCCTTTAAGAGACAAGGATACGTATTCTATTTATACACAGGTGTAGAAAGCATCTGTATCTAACATCTATGAGCTGGGTCTATGAACAGATGGTTTTCTGGTTCAGACTTGGCCAGAGGTCTATCATATGTGTGTCTTGTGCCTGCAACAAAAGCAACCTGATTTCCAGCCTCTCTCTCTGTTGAGTCTCTAGACCGTAGCTCCTAATTTTTTCCCCTCTTGGACAGAACTGCTAATGATTTTTCATGTAAATTTGCAGCTCACCAGGAAATGGATGTAGCATCTGCTGAAGATTGGCATTGCTGTCATCAGCCGCTTTCTCTACTGTCATCCAGAGAACGTGAGGCTGCAGGTCCTCATGAAGAAATAAATAAAGAATCTTGCTCCCTGAACTCTTCATCCACAAATAACTTGTAAACAGGATTTATTTCAAACTAAACATATCCCTGAGGAGCTTTGCTTCGGGATACAGCGAATTGTCTCTGTGGCCAGACAGGAACCTTTTGAAGCTTTGGGGAAAGTCCACAGCTATGGCCAGCTGACAGTGATTGACTCCATGCTATAATCCTCCAAGTTCTAAAAGAAGAACTGAACAACATGCAATTCCCATTTCTGGACCAAATTTTGAAGTTTAAGTTTCCTTAAAAATACACTGAACGTCCCACAATTTGAAAAGCAGAGGCTGAAGTTGAGGATCACTACAGCGTGTCAGCTGGACGGGCAGACCTACGGATTTTCAGTGCCAGCTGACCGGTTCCAGCATCTGAACCCCACAATTACGTGTCATTCTGCACTTAGAAGCACGGCCTGTTTATTTACACACTTATCAAACCGTTGCATACCACGGAAAGGTCATTCGGATCTTTAATTAGGGATGCTGCTTTCGTCCAAACAACTAACTGATGAGAGCCCACTTATGTAAACAAGACATCTGCTTATCATGCATGTCATACGCTACTATTAATTTGCTGGTTACTTTGCAAAAATAACCCTGGAAAGTTCAGCCAGAAGGTCACTACTATCACATAACATCGTTTCCAAAATGAACACAAGTACTGGATAAGGATTATTAAATAAATAAATAAAAAATAATATTCTGATGAATTCGCTTAAGACCCAGTTATAATCAATTCACTGCAACACAAAAGCAAAAAACAAAACAAAAAAAAAACAAACAGACAAAATCACTTCACTTACAAAATTGGACTTCATGGTTTTATTGGTTTATGAGCAAGTTTTAGTCTACCCAATGAAAAGCAAAATTTAATGTATGACGTATTTTATGACAGAACATAACATGTGCATTCGTTTCAATTATCTGAATGTTCTTAAATCAAGATACATTTACTTAAGATGCAAAATGACTTAAAATGAAAAAAAATAAAAAATAAAATAAAATCTGTCAGTTGGGTAATTTCTTTCTTTTTCTTGTTAAATTAAGCTAAAACAAGACTTCTTAAGTAAATGTGCCTTGATTAAAAAAAAAAAATGTAGATATTTGTACTAAAAACAGTGAATACATTGTCAATGATTCAGTTTTAGTCCAAATCAAAAGCATTAATGAATTGTACACCCTCAAATACACCAAACTTATTCCTCTTTTTTGTTTTTCAGGTTTATGAAAACAAGGCAACAGCCTACACTCAATTATTAAAGTGGGCTCAATCCTGCACCTGTCCATGTCCACGTCTGACCTTTGGCCTGACCTCTGACCCTGTTGTGTGCCGTCTGCAACCTTACGATATTATCTTGCAGCAAATGTTGTGGAAGCGCAACACAGTCCCGCTTTGTCTATTGTGCGGGGGTGCGTTTCCTTGAAAATGGATTTGAACAGTTTAACTCTAACGTACAAAGCCAGTATTCATTCCAGTTACTTACCACAACTTCCTTGTATCAATGATAGTTAAACAAGTGGATTTTGGTCACATTCCACATTCCATCCTTGAAATCCTTGAAAAAAACAAAGAACATTTTTCATCTTCCTGCCTCACCATTTCCATATAAATCATTTTGGGATGAAATGTTACAGCAAAGACACTACATAAAGAAGAACATTATCCAAGAACCTTCACAGAACCTTGGAGATGATAGTCCTAAATGCAATTCCAAAAAATCCCAGACTAAATGGTCATTTATAGCAGGGAGTGCCAGAGCCTATACAAGTACCCACTTCCTCATCTTGTAAATGTCAGGTTAATCCATTTCCTGTTTCTGCTCACTTTTACAAGGGTTATTAAAATATTATTAGGCCTGTCCATAAAATAAACTGGATGTTTTTCCTTCTGTCCATTTATCATGCGCCTCTATTGAACAGGCAAGCAAAAGACACTGAGGACAAAGGAGTGACATAAAATCTAAACATAAGCCTTTGTTTCACATTCTGATTTGCTTAATCTAGATGTTCCATAACATTAAAAAAAAATTAAATAAGCAACGATCAGTCCTCTGTCCAATCATCAATCACAGTCAGGTGAAAATATTGCCACATTATAAGAGTTTTTGGACGGAGGGGTGGATAGATGGATGGATGGAATGAGCGACAACTAGATAAAACGGCAGATACATTAGGTATTTGGATGGATGGATGGGTATTTGGGATGGATGGAATGAGAGATAGCTAGATAAAATTATAGATACATTGTGTATTTGGATGGATGAATGCATGGATGGATGGATGGAATGAGAGATAAAATGATACACTCTAAAAAATGCTGGGTAAATACTGGACAGAACACATGCTGGGTTGTTTTCAAAACTGCATATAATTCAATGCTAAAGCATTTACAGTTTTGCACTGTGTATTGTAAAATGTTTGAAAAGAAAAATATTTAAACAAACAAATAAAAAGTTATATTTATTTATGTATTATTATTTTTGGATTGACTTCTCCACAAAGGATACATTTGGCCAAAATGCAGTATCTTATAATGGAACTGAATTATGCTGTCTATCTTTTGGAAAGGACACATTGGGTGCACACCTGATGCCTTAAAATGCTGTCTACGAAAGCAGCTTGCTAAGTTTATTTGCTTATTATTTTCTTCTCTGCACAAGTGATTTTGGTTTTAAACAGCAAAACTGGCCAGCTGAAAAAACACAGACTGGGCAACTGGTCATTTCAAACACTAGCCTGATTACTTTCTCTATCTGCACCTGGGCCGTATTCATGAAAAATCTTAGCGCTAAGAGTTGCTCCTAGTAACAAAATTCTAAGAAAATTTTTAGAAATGTGGGTGTTTCCCCTTAAAATTAAAGAAAAGATCCTAGTAAAGAAAAACGTAATTCAGAAAGCATCTTAACCCTTAAAAGTGGTCTTAATGTACACAATTGTTAGGAGTACGGACGAGGACTTTTAAGAGGCTTAAGAGTTTCTTTAGCTGTGGAGAAAATGGACGAAACATGAAGAGGGAGAAGAATTGTGTTGCACACAATGCATGACAGTGAGTTAATAAGATGCTACACATTAGATGGTGCAGGGATCATGTTTGTGACCGATCTTATTAGAGACACGCTAACATCTCCGACACGGCGCAGAAATGCCATAGCACCAGAAATCGAAGTAATCATTACATTAACTATATTAACATATTTGGCAACTGGAAAAATGCAACTATGCAGCAGTGATGATTTGGGTCTGTACCTGACAGCACTTTCAGAACCTTATTGTGTCGCTGTTCATTTCCTATAAAATACGTTAAGTATGACAGCATGATAAATAAAGAATATATATACACATATAATGTGTGTGTGTGTGTGTGTGTGTGTGAGAGAGAGAGAGAGAGAGTACGGTAAAACAGGAAAAATTACTCCTGTAATTGTGAAAGCTTAAAATAGACCCTACTCTTAAAAGCGCTCTTTTATTTCCTTCTTGGACAACCAACCAATCACAGTGATCAGCCCCGCCTCCTCACTAAGATAAAAGTTTTTGTCTTTTCCTCGCTCAGAGTTGCTCTCAGATTGGTCCTGAATCACTTTTACGCTAAGACTCCTAGTTAGAAATTTTGGTAACACTTTATTTTGATGGTCCCTTTTGAACATTCTGTTGACACTAAATAATGTTGCAACTACATGTCAGCAAACTCTCATAAGAGTATTAGTAGACTGTGTGCTTCATATCTACTAACTCCTTATTGTGTTGGTCTCCCAACAGATATTCTACTAACTATAAGTAACTTTGCAAGAACGTGTCAACTTAATCTAACCCTAACCCTACCAGTCAACTAATACACTACTAACACTCTAATGAGAGTCAGTAGAAATGTAGGTGCAACACTACTTACAGTCAATAGAATGTGTTAAAGGGACCATCAAAATAAAGTGAAACCGAAATTTTTAAGCTAAATTAGGAGCTCTCTGAGAGGATTCTTAGAATCTTTAAGAATACGGGCCCTGGAGTTTAACCAGCTTCAGGGGCAGCTCAGTAATTATTACACAAAGAAAAATGACAAAGTAGAGTTGCTCTTTAATATCGCAATTGTTTACCATGACAGCCATGAGATTACAAAAAAAAAAAAAAAAAGAACCTAAACTTTTTTGTCTGCAGTGTTGTTAAGATGAAGCCATTAAACATGTTTACATTGATTGAAATAAAGCTGAAATACTCCTCTACAGTTTCAGAAGAGATCTCAACGTCAAAAAAAATAAAAATAAAAATAATAATATATATATATATATATATTAAATGAATAAAATAAATACATAAATCTCCAATCAAAAGTCATTAGTTCTCATATCCATATAATTTCACAGCTCTATCTGTCGGTATCTGGTATTTTGTCATTGGTGCATTTGGTAATATATCTGGTAATCATTTTTATCACTTACTGCATTTAATTATTCTTCTAGTTATTTACTTACAGCGATTAATGAATCCAAAGTCTTGCACATTCACAGAAATAAGACTCCTAGTTAGAACTTTTTAAGCTAAATTAGGCCACAGCCATATCACCCTGCAGCCCAAGACCGGTTGCCCACGAAGCTAAGCAGGGCTGAGCCTAGTCAGTACCTGGATGGGAGACCTCCTGGGAAAAACTATGTTGCTGCTGGAAGAGGTGTTAGTGAGGCCAGCAGGGGGTGCTCACCCTGTGGTCTGTGTTGGTCCTAATGCCCCAGTATAGTGATGTATATAGTATATGAGATGTTAAACCGAGGTCCTGACTCTCTGTGGTCACTAAAAATCCCATGATATTCATCGCAAAGAGTAGGGGTCTAACCCCGGTGTCCTGGCCCAATTGCCTCCACTGGCCCCTGTCTATCATGGCCTCCTAATAATCCCTATCCACTGAATTGGCTCTATGACTCTCTCTCCTCTCCACCTGTAGCTGGTGTGTGGTGAGCGCACTGGCACCGTTGTCCTGTGGCTGCTGTCGCATCATCCAAGTGGATGCTGCACACTGGTGGTGGTTGAGAAGAGACCCCCCATGATTATAAAGCGCTTTGGGTGTTTAGCAATACACAATAAAGCGCTATATAAAATGCTTCATTCATTCATAAGCTTCCATGTTGGGAAAAATAAGATAAATACTTTTGCTGTGCTCATATACCGAACTACTTCAGAGTCTACTGCCTACATAGTCAGCTACCTTTTAAAGCAGCATTAAATGACATGGGAAAAGTGTAAATAACTAACTTGGAATGCTCTGAATTGACAACAACTCATAACCCATATAGGAGACTCAATACAAAATAGAGTTTTGCATTAGCAAAAAATGTGATACTCGAATAAGCATGAAATACATAGGTGAAACTTTTTTTAACTATTTTTAGTGATATTGATTTTAGTACTGAATGCTTTATAGTCAACATTTATCTTACTTTGCTCACCATCTCGGATGTTCATCCTAGCTGCTTACTAGATTTTGGAACAGTCTTCCGTGAAAAATAGATATGAATAAAATAGTATATGCTGGTTAGGTATGGTTTGAAGCATGGCTGCTGGTTTGAGCTGGTTTAAACTGGTCAAGTGCTGGTCCTAAGCTGGTCCTGAGCTTGAGCTACTTGTTCAGGACCAGCTTAGGACCAATACATGACCAGCTAAGGACTAGTGTGTTACTATGTGTGTTTATTAAACAAATGTATAGCTAAAAATTGAAAATTCTGTCAAGATTTAGTCGCCCTCAAGTTCCAAAACTGTGTGAGTTCCTTTTTTTACGTTGAACAAAAAAGAAGATATTTTGAAGAATGTTGGTAACCAAATAGTTGATGGTAACCATTGACTTCCATAGTAGGGGGAAAAATACTGAAGTCAATGGCTACCAGCAACTGTTTGGTTACCAACACTCTTCAGAATCATTTATTTTGAGCTCAACAGAATAAAGAAACTCAGGTTTGGAACAACACAAGGTTGTTCATTTTTGGTGAACTATCCCTTTAAGGCCTTTAAGAAGAAACAGCTGAGACAAAATTGATAGCTAAATGAACAACTTGTGAAATGAAAGCTGTGAAATAGCTTTTCCTCTGTGATTTTGAAATTTGATGTGTCAACAGAGGGAGCAGTGCACTTTAAAAAGCTATAAAGAGCTTTGGGGGTTGGAAAGCAGTAATAGAGGTCAAGGGTTCTCCTCCAGCCCACTATGATGCTACACTGCAGGGAAGGTACCTCACGTGTACACAGGGTATCCCATGCGTGCGACAATATGCAACTTCAATAAACCGGTATGACATTAACATTTTTTCCACTTGCAGTAGCTGCAGAGAGTGTTGAAATGTGAGCAATTATGTAGGTCAATGACATTAACGCAGGTTTGCGCTGAGCTGTTAAATCAATTCAACAGCAACCACCACCAATTAACTCATTATTGTCAAGAGAAGTCAAAAGACCATGATTCACAGTGAAGAGGCCTATTAAGACTAAACCCTCTGGACATTGTGATCGTAACAAAACTCTGGTACATTACCTTCAGTCGCAACCTGTCGAAGACTTCTCCACCCAATGAACTCACATGCCTTCACAAAATAAACATTAGTGACGTTACCGCTATATGGGCACTGTCAATGACATACAAAACATTCTGTTCAAATATGAGACTTAAGAGATTTGCAGACTTTTGACAAACATAAAAAAGGAAAGAGCAAAGCTATGCAGAGCTGCACTTGTCAAACAACACCTGCAGCCTGCACTTCACATGTTTGCACACGTACTACAGAAAAGTCAGGACTCAGCAAACATTTAGTAAACACAAATAGGCCGTGCTAGTCATGCTATGTGAAAGAGTCACTAATCCAAATGATGCAAACAGTTACTTAAACTTTCAAAAATAGATTTTAGAGATTTGACGTTAATGTTCAAAATCAAAATATCAAAAATACAGTAAAATCAGTAATACTGTTGAATATTATTACAATTTAAAAGAACTGCTTTCTATTTTAATGTATTTTCAAATGTATTTTTTTTTCCTGTGACTCAAAGCTGAATTTTCAGCATCATTACTCCAGTCTTCAGCGTCACAAGATTCTTCAATCATCCTAATATGCTGATTTGCTGCTCAAGAAACATTTAATGTTGAAAACAGTTGTGCTACTTAATATTTCTGTGGAAACTATGTTGCATTTTTTTTTTTTTTTTTTTTTTTTTTTTGGTGAATAGCAAGTTCATAAGAAAAAATAGTTAAAAAAATATAAAAATTATTAAAATATAGGTTTCACTTTATTTTGATGGTCCCTTTAACACATTCTATTGACTATAAGTAATGTTGCACCTACATTTCTACTGACTCTCATTAGAGTGTTAGTAGTGTATTAGTTGACTGGTAGGGTTAGGGTTAGAATAAGTTGACACGTTCTTGCAAAGTTACTTATAGTCAGTAGAATATCTGCTGGGAGACCAACACAATAAGGAGTTAGTAGATATGAAGCAGACAGTCTACTAATACTCTTATGAGAGTTTGTTGACATGTAGTTGCAACATTACTAAGTGTCAACAGAATGTTCAAAAAGGACCATCAAATATCAGTTTCTCCCTCGAAAAATAAACTGCATTCATTCATGTTTCTTATTTTCTGTTTCTGAGAACTTTTTGGTTTGATGCATGTTATCAAGTTCTTACCAGGTTCTTATACTATTAGAATAAAGTTATGAAGTGTTAACCTGCTACTTCACTGTATATTCAAAATATTGGTAACCCTTTATTTCGATAGTCCACTTTAGAAATTCTACTAACAGTAAGTAACTTTGCAACTACATGTCAATTAGCAGTCATTAGAGTATTAGTAGACTGTCTGCTCAATATCTTCTAACACTTTATTTTGATGGGTCCACAACATACAACATACTGAGTATTAGAAACTTTGCAAGTATGTCAACTTATTCTACTAACCCTAAACCTACCCTACTGAGAGTTAGTAGACGTAGTTGCAAATTAATGAGAGTTAGTTGACATGTAGTTGACATGTAGTTACAAAGTTACTTATAGTTAGTAGAATGTCTAAAGTGGACTATCGAAATAAAGTGTAACCAAAAGATTTCACAGACCTTAAACAAAACATGATGGTTAAACTGCTCAATTTGACGTATGACACAAATATGCAACAGCCCCGAAGGGTAAACGATACGTTTTGTGTCACCAAATGCATAAGCCGGCTATAAATTCTCCTGGCGTACGTGGAAAATGCGGTTTCTGATTTCTGGCACGTAAGGCAATATTGTTTTAGTGGGATCTCAGCTCTTACAGGTGAGGCGGCACGCAGCCCCGCACGAGTGATGAGACTGGGCATCCGGCCAAGCTTTATCTGGCAGCAAATGAGAGCCTGACACATGCCGATAGCGTGCTACACGACAAGACTGACGTCTGCAACAACATGCTCATCAGCACCTCGAGGTGTAAAAAATAAATGTGAACCTCACAGTCTCTGTCTTAGTTTGAAGGCCTATAGATCACCATTTCCAACGTCCAGCAATGAAAGATCAACGTCAACATCCATAAAATAAAAATGCATTTTAACACTAGATTTTACTTTGATTTCCATTTACAAGATGGTAATCTAGTTTTAAAATATAGGTTTATTTGTGGGTAGGTTATGTAGTCTTGTTCACATATATACAGATATTTCTGAAAATGCAGTTTTTACAAAACAAACAAATCCTGTCCACAGTCATAGTCTTTTAGCAAATACAACAACATTGGTTGGCATGAAATAGAAATTGTAATCATCTGTACGAGTGACGTACATTAATGTTTTTAATTAAAGGTTACAAGGGCACATAAAATCATTTTGGTTCTGTAAACTAGCTTTTTAAAAAAAAAAAAAAAAAAAAGATTTTTTTGTAGGTAGGTTATAGAAAATAATTACATTCATTAATTAAAATTCAATTCAATTCAATTAAAAATCCTGTCAGCAGATGTTTTTGATCAAAGATTATGAGGGCACATACCGTAAAAGTATATTTTGTTTGTTTGTGGGTAGGTAATGTAGTAACAAAGTCAGTTATATCATCGTTCAGCTCTCAAGTTAAATGGAAATGTGAGCCGTGAATCAGGGAAACAAAATCCTGAGTAACTGTGAGACAAAATGCTTCTGGTTGTTCAAACTATCTGAAAACTCTTCGTCAGCATTCACTTCTAGCTCCACCCATTCAATTCTTTAGTCGGGGAAGCCCTTTCATAGCTGTGGTAGGTGGCAGGATAAAGATTCCTCTGAGCCATAAACTATCATTTATGATACCCTCTACAGAAACCTGAGCTCTGAAAACTCATAAAGGTTCAAAATTTCCCCTGCGGACAAACATGAGGATGGAAGAGCAGTCGACGCAGTCACACAAACTGAGGAGGGCATTTCAGAAAGTATCATTAAATTCTCAGGTGAGCCGGGGATGGGGTGGGGGGGTGGAAACAAAAGTTACCTGTCTCCAGTGAACTCTAGGGAAAACTTGAAGTGTCTGCAAGCAAAATATGACTCGCTGGAGACAATCTCCCATTCTCACACTGATACCAGAGAACTGTGATATGCATGAGGCATTATTCTGCTGCTATGGGATAATGCCTCATGTAAGGTACATGGAGTCCTCAGTTTGTGACAAATATGCATGTTTCACTTTAAAGTTCGTTTTGCAGCATTTATCATTTGTAAGTGGCTTTGGATAAAAATATGAATAATCAAGCATGGTTATTGGACTCTGTGAGCTTTCATAAGAGCCACAGAAGGACATTATTCATATGTGCATTATGAAATATATAAGTATTATTTTATGCATTTCCGTTTAAGCATTCCGATTAAGCATTCAGCTTAATCATTAAGCAACTATAGGTTGAACTGTCAGCTAACTAACCACAATGAAACAAACTAGCTTCACACTATAGCTGTCAAATTTGACTGCATTCTCAAGCTCTAAAAAAAGTAGAATGTCTAATTATTATTATAATCTGACAACACTGGTAACCTAAGTGCCACTGGTAAAATCAATTGTGCATAAAAGCTCTTTTAATTGTGAGGCGGGAATTCCATATATATCCGCCATATTGAGCTTTGTGATAAAAAATGTAATTGGCTGTTGTAACACTTTTCATTCCATTCACTTCCAGTCGTACGCATGGGAATGCTGGAGACTGCAAACTCATGTGAAGAAGTTTTGCATTTTGCTGCACTCCAAAGTTCAAGTTTGGTGAACTTTGACCTGAAAATTCAAATAGACTACTAGAAGTCATGACCTGAGCAGTTGGCTGAATTAAAAGAAAGCAAACTTTAAAGCTGCAGGCTTGCAGAATTACAGGAAAGAGGAGTAGATTGCATATTTTTACATTCTGGATTCAATATTATTTATGCAGAATTTATGTTTTTAACTCTAGTGCCTAGTCTGTTAAGGCAGGACTACAGTTGTCATATTATGCATTAAGCGTATAAGTGGCTCTGCCATATACAGCAATGTTAAAAAATATAGACCTTATCAGATCCATAAAATCCACATCATTACACATAGCTGCTACAGTAAATCCAACAATCTGACTTTTAACAAAAACATTACGCTTTCACTGACTAGAAACAGGTCGTCCTTCATTTTCTTAGAAATCCAGTTTTTTTTTTTTTACCAGAAGAAACAAATCTGTATGTCAGCGCTTTGCCACATGCAAGAAATCCCACTTGACAGCGCACAAACACAGAGAGTAGGGTTATATTGATGAAATATGAGAAACATGACAAAGCGTCAAAGTGAAACGGACACCGAGGTATTAGCGTATAGCGCTGAGGGGCATGTTGTACGTGTCTCCTCTCAGAGACCCGATGGGCCTGAGGCCCTCATTGGAGGATATAAATAGAAATGCCTGTGGTATATGGGCTATTTCTTTTCTCTTTGGCTGTCATGCAGAACCACTTTTTAGCTCAAGAACATACCTGGCCTATCACAGCTGCTAATAGTTTGGTAAACATCTGCCAGGCAAGAGAATGAAGGACATTGTTGTGCCTGTCTTTCTCTCTGTTTTCGTTCACTGATTATCTCCTTCTACTGACAGAGCCTCAGAGGAAAAAGATAACTATGAGCTTAGTCACCATGAGAGGTAAAAGTAGAACCAGCATGTTGAGAAATGATAATGACCCACCTGCTGGTATTGCTGTTTCTTGAAGTTGGCTACCTCGTGTTGTGCTAATATTTTATGGCATCTTCAAGTGATCACCCAAATCCCACAGTCCAGTGCAGATCTGTCAAATCCACTATCGGCAGCCATTGAGAAAGGAACTCTGTGTATTTTGGCCTAGGCCGACCGGTTTTTAAGTTTTTCTTCTCTTTTTAGTATTTTCTTAAGGCCGGCACATTAATCCTTTGGTGTAGTCTGTCAAGAAACATCCACTTTTTAATCACAGCACACTTCTAACAGATGGCAAATGTACAAAGTTTTACAAGTTTTTCAAAAAAGCTTTATGTGAATAATACTCAATCAATGTGACATACTCAATCTAGAGAGCACTGGATTGGCCAAAAATCTGTGTAGTGCATGAGTCAGCAATACATTTGCTCAATTTCCTGAATAAGAGAGAGAGAGAGAGAGAGAGAGAGAGAGAGAGAGAGAGAGAGACTGTAAATTGATAGTGATTGTAATAATAGTAATAATGGTACAGTAGTAACTTAGCATATATGCTAAGCTAGCAGGCTAATGAGTACATGGTATTTTAAGATACCTGGCTAATCGGTATGAGATAACAGACTAATCAGTCAAGTCAAATTAAGCTAGCATGTTATTTGGCTTATCAATGTGGTATATAAAGGTAGTAGGCACACTGGTTAGATTGAAGCTAAATAAAACAACATTGCAAAATATATTGTAGTGTCTCAGCACAACAATACATTGGCTGTACATGTCGTAAAGCATCAAGGAAATGGGTTGTTTGGGTCTCACCCTCTGTTAAAGGTGTAGTGCAAGAGGTGTAGTGTTTCAAAATAACACAAAGTCCCTTTTTTAAATTAATACACACACATCTGCAGACACTATAAACACAATCGAGATGTAAACTGGAATTTTATATAATTAATACACACACACACACACACACACACACACACACACACACACACACACACACACACACACACACACACACACACACACACACACACACACACACACACACACACACACACACACACACATATTTATAGTTCTTAACATTTCTACACTGTAAAAAAAAAGTAGTTTTGAGTAGTTTTTAAGGCTTGTTTTTTTAATGGAATGAATTTAATATAATTTGTGAAATGTGCTCATTTATTTTAAGTTGATTCTCAAAAGTCTGTGATTTTGAGTGAGGCCTGTTTGTATTTGACTGAGTTATTTTATACATTTAAATGACTATATACAGCCAAACAGCTCAAGTAGGAAAATACTTGAGAAATACTGGAAAGTACTGCACTAGCACAAGCAAAGCTACTGCTCATTGAACTAGGCTTAATGCCTTATAGGAGTAGTATACCATAAGCTCTACTCTTCTGCACAATGGAAACTTCAATGCAACAGAATGTCAAATGTCAAACATAACTGAACATTAAACATTAATAGATGTTTCCCTTCACTCAAAAACACATGAAATAGCATTTAATTTCAAAATTTACTCTCCGTATCCAGCCATATGCAAAGCATGCTGGCAACTAACAATCACCTCTAAAATAAAACTGCAAAACTGAGATAATTCTCTTAAAATAAATAGATAGCCTTCTTTCCTTATTTTTTTTTTCCTGCTTAAGTTTCCTTTAAAAAAAATGAGGAAAACGCATCTCTTGATTTTATTAGTAATAAGTCCTCAATATTTTCTATACAACACTGAATCACAATTTCTTTAATGAAATATACTCACTATTTTATTTTATTTTTTGACCAATGATTAATTTTTTACAGTGTAGAATTACAATAAATTAATACAACACTCCCAGTTTCTGTTAATAAAAAAGTTGAAAACAAGCAGCTTTGGAGGAAATATACAATACTGGTGTACCTTCAATTATTGTGATAAACTATGGATGGCCTTCAAGCCAAAGAGGTTGAAAACCACTAGGCTAGACTACAAATTATAATTTTAAAGTTATATCTTGTATTGCACCCGGTTAGGTGTGATGGTGTTAAAAAGTTAATAGAGTTTCACTTATGAGTCAAATCAAATGTGTCAGTGGCATGTTTCACGTGTCTGCTTAAAAGCACGAGGGAGATTTATTTAATCAGAGTGCAGTGGCATAGAATATGGAGGACTGTTGTTGAAACGGGAAGCTGGTGTTTTATAAATACTTTCAAGATGCTGAAAGATTATTGATATTGGCTTCTGACTGGAGTACACACACTTTTGACCGGTTGCAGTCAACAGCGGCTAGTTTTATTATTATTTTCATGTGACGCCGCTGTAACTCATGAGCTGAGTGTGTGTGTATGTGTGTGTGTGTGTGTGTGTGTGTGTGCACGCGTGTTGCAGCACTGTAGGAAAATTGCAATATAAACACCCAAGAAAAACTATGTTTCCACTGAGATTTTGTAATGAAATGCACCTCACAGGACTGATTTGGATGACTGAATGGGTCACGGAGCACAACCTCCACAACAGGGATGCTCTAAACCACTTTTCGCTCTGAAATCTTTCTGCGCTTGAGAGAGCAAAACGTGAAAGCGTAACTCAGGCGTGATACACGTGATCTTGTTGATTGATGGCTCGTTTTCCCAATCCCACACAACACAATCAGTCAGACAGCAATTCCAAACATACTCTCTCCCTGTGTGTACATTTGCCCACACTGCCATGACTTCATTGCAGCCTCGGGATAGTTGACCCTGCTTTTCGGTGGGTCCGACGTTAAGGTCACGTCTTGCCGCCAGATGCTCCTCACCCCGCACCCCACTATGGTAAGCCTGATGCGGGTTTCGCACCCTGGTTCATAGGAGGAAACAGCCAAAGATAGTAGATGCAATGGGGAACTGGGTGATGGAAAGCTGTTGGAGAAAAGGATTCAAATTCCCTCCCAAACCACCGAACAGATGGACATCTGGAGTTACGCAAATGCGCTGCATTGCCCTGGGAACTTGGACTCCTGCCTAAAGAGCTGTTTCTAAAAGAGCCAGAGGGGACATCAGGCCTGCTCTGCAGCCTGGGGAAAGGGGATCACTGTGCCATAGGTCTTTCAGCTCCTCATAAAGTCACCCTGGGAGACCTGGCCATGCTGTCCAAACACAGTGGCCAAACACAGTTTGCTTGTGCTGTTCTCAAATCTGGATACACAGAGTTCAAACACCCACCCAGGATGAAGCATGCTTGAAACTGTGTGAGAGAGACTGTCAAAGCATGAAAATATGACCGCTGGTTTTCCCAACTACACTGAGTCCCTCATATCATGAGGAATCACATTTTACTTCAGTTCCTAGAGCTATGAAAACATACTGCAACTTCTTGCATTGTGGAAAAAGAGCATTTATCGAAAAATAAACCTGATAAAACGGCTCATTTTGAACTTTCATAACTCTCTGATCTTAAACAGATGAATATATTTGACCACACCAACCATGACTGCCCACATTTACAGTACACATCAATAGAATGAATTCTGTCTGCATAGTCACAGTGAGGTAATAGCTAGAGGTAGTATGGATACTATTATTACTTAACCAGAACAAGAAACGAAAGCTGAAGTTTAACATCTGAAGTTTATTTTTAACAATATTCCTAATCATTTCATTCTTATGGAGCCCTGAAGGGAACGTGGTAATGGAAAATATATGAGATGGAAGGAAAAATATTTAATCGCTTTTTATGTCACAAAAGTTTTGCGCTCACTTAGAAAAATTTGCCCTCTGCCGAGAAACTTTGCTTTGGTTTTGTATTCACTTGGAAAACTTTTGTGTTCCCATGAAAAGCTTTGTGTTTGGTTACAAAACTTTGCGTTCACTTGCAGAACTTTTGCGCTCCCCTAAGAAACTGTGCATTTGGTCACAAAAGTTTTGCGTTCACTTGGAAAAGTGTTTTGCTCTCCCTTGAGAACCTATGCATTTGGTTAAAAATTAAAATAAAATTTAAAAAAAAACTTCTGCAGCAATTGAAAAATTTGAATTCAATTACAATATTTTGGAGCTTTTCCAAGAAACTTTGTGTTCAGTCACAAAAATGTTGTGCCCCCTTGAGAACCTTTGCGTTCGGTCACAAAACTTTTGCGCCCGAGTGAGAAACTTTGTGTTCTGTAACAAAACTTTTGCACTCCCCCAACAAACTTTGTGGTCACAACACTTTTGCATTCAATTGGAAAACTTTTGCGTTCCCCTGAGAAACTTTGCGTTTGGTAACAATAGTTTAGCATTGTAAATGTGAAAGTTTGCAGGGATTGTACACCATTGAAATCAATTTGAGCAGTTCATTTCAGTGCAGATTGTTTTGTCGTTTTACTTTCTTGATCTCATTTCACATTGTAACAGGCAATGTCTTAAAGACACAGCAAGACAAAATAGGCCATAGCTATAATCAGACATAGTATCTACTGAAAATAACTGTTACAGTAAGAGATAAATAAAGTAGCATTTGTCTACCTCTCTTCTCAGCTGAAATAAGTAAGGTTTACTTGCAGGTCGGAAGACTTTTAAGCCAAAATAGTTGCCACTTAACTGACACTGTTGACTCCTTGGTAACCAAAGTACTTTTTATGCCACAAAAATTAACAGTTTGTTTAAACATGCTCACAGGACACAATAAATATTTAAATGGTTCATATTTCATAGTTTTAAATATGTAGTAATTACTCTTTTTTTTATTATGAATTTCCATATTTTAAGATTAACAGTCTGGAACAAGAGTAAAACAACAAAGTCTATTCAAAAAGGGTGTGAAAATAATGATGTTAGCATGAATGCATGTTAAAATAATCTATTTCATCAAGTTTTAATGTGACCGCCATAACAGAAAAAAAATAAAAGATTAAATCTGTTAGTTTAAAAAAAAAAAGTTCAGAACTTGGGACGTTAATGTCTGCTCCATGATTTGGTGGCGCTTGCACTTCCAAACCACCAGTTAGGCTACTGAAACAAAATGTACAAACTGCACTAATAACTAAAGGGGGGAAATGAATATTCCACTCTCTCACAAGAACTGAAATAAGTCGTTACATATTGGACTGAAAGAAAGAGAAAGCTGTGGATTTAAGATTGAGTCTCTGTTCCAAATCCTACTTAGCTGCTGTGCTGTCCACAGTCTACATAGGCTACTACATTCGTAGGCAGCATCCATACTGAAATAAAACCTAATTTAGGCAGCAGTTAAGCAAACATCACTCCTTACTTGAGCCACAGTAGGTTTCAATAGTTTGGTGTTAGTGTGTTGCTACGCCAATGATGCTTAGGTTGAAAATGCATCCTCTTTTTCTTAGACATATTCTAGCCAGGATTTATAAATTGTGCTAAAATGTTTGAGTTTTGGCTTTGTTTTCCTATTGTTTTCATACTTGCTGAAGGCTAAAAAGCAGTTTGATCAATAGCATGCAGGCATTGTACAAAATTGACCAATCGTGGCATGTGAAAGGTGGGATCTACAGAGAATAGTCAAAGTAATGCAAATAAACATACAAATAATCTATGAGGATCGTAAAAAAAATCACATTAATAGAGAAACAAAGCCAAATCTCAGACATTTTAAGTAAATTTAAAAAATCTGTCCAGGACATATGCAGGGAAAAGAAGACGTGGCCACTGTAATGATGAAGAAATATAAAAATAGCCTACTCTTTATTGGACTACAATAGAAATATTGACTTTTTGTAGTATTGAATGAATATTAGTTTTTCTCGATTGCTAACACACTATAATTGATTCATTTGGCCCAATTTTTCACACCATTCATACAGTTCTCAAAACAAAGGCACGTTTCTCAGAACTTTTAACACATTTCGTTTGCACACATTGCAATTTGCTCAGTGTTTTCTGCAAAACTCTACACAAAAACGACATCATTTTGGTCAGGTTTAACCATGTTCTCATTCAGAAAACACAAACACATAATATAATTAACTCAAGCATCAAACAATGAACTCAAACAGCACACATTTATCCATGTGTAAACATTAAGTAGCAAAACTGATGACACGCAGATCAGAATCTCAGGATGATATGAACAAGAGCTCAGGTGATTATGTGTTTTGGAAACTGAATCCTGGTTGTGGGAGACAAAGAGGAATGGGAGGGGAAAATAAAAATGAACGGGATGAGGTCAAAGGTAATTTGTTCCTGATGAAATACAAAACAGTATAGTTGACCATGTTCTTCTGCATGAACTGACCGTGAGGGAAGTTGGCCTACAGGCTCATCTACAAGGTTTCAATACTACTGACACATACAATATAATAACAGTACATAGCAGCAGCACTTCAGATGAGAGCACTTTTTTGTAACAGTGTTTCTATGTACAGTAAATACTGTAGCACATGTTGTACACCCTTAAACTCATTACTGTTGAATTGATTGGTAGCTAAGTAGTCCTTACATGTACTCTATTTTTGCAGAACAGATAGAAGACTGTCTAGGCGAGGCGGATAAATCTTTTGTCAGAAGACTAAGAAACTGCTATAACAAATAAGGATGCTACCAATACTGTAATGCAATTTGGCAGAGGATGCTGAATGAATGAATTCATTTATTTACAGTAACTGACAGTATATTCTAGTGTGTGTTTACTGTATATTCAGTTGTTTGGTCTTTGAACTTTTCTCTTCTAGTGCTTTACACCTACTGTAAGATCTCTTTACAGTAGTGTAATGAAATAAACATTTCTTAAAGTGTATTGCTGAATTTTACTGTATTTGCACCCCTCTATTTATGCCTTATACTGTAACAGTCATTGACAGGCAAAAGGATTCCTATTTCCCAAAAGGAGATTTTTGTAACAGTGTTTCAAATTGATCTCACTAGTGTTCTCTAGACAGGAAAATAGTCTGTGTATTTGGCAGGTTTGTGTATCATCAGATATATCATCAAAGTTTAAGTCTGATTAAACAGAACATGTTTTTGACTAAACTATTTTGACCCGGAAGTTTGAAGTTTGCACAAGTTGGTGTGTAGTTTTGAGATTGTGTTTGTGAGAAAATGGTGAATTGTTTCATGAATTGTGTGTTAGCAATCAAGAAAAACTGTAAGATCATTTAAATTCTTGTCACATTGTCTGCCAGCTCATTGCAACGCATTATGGGATTGTCCTCTCTACAAAGCATCATTGCAATCCTTAGAATTTTCCTAAAAGAATATACACTTCTGTAATATTGCCTTGAAATGCTGCCTATGTAGTCAACTCACTAGGTTTTGGAACAGAGCCCAAGTCCTTCAATAATGAGCACTGTTTTGGACCTCTCTTCCACACTTCTTCTGTCATTGATTTAATTTTGGGTTAGCTCACATGCAACTTGTCACGATCCAGCTCTCTGTGAAACTTTGATAAACTGCAGAGACCTAAATCTCCACAATGTTAACTAAAATGCCTGTCATGGAAAGCCAAAGTCATAAAGAGATTAGACAGATGTAGCACTCCAGCCTGTCTATTAATCTCACAGATGCAGAGCTGGAGTTCATATGATGGTCTCTGCGCATATTCACTAAGGCCACCTTTAATGCAATGTCCGGGGTTTCACGACTAATTTGTCAGCAGTCTTGGACTAAAGTAGGACCAAATGCTGCGGCCAATCAAAACACTCCTGATGCGTTTCCCAAACACATGCCGAGGAAGCGTGTGCTGCGCTAGGAGTCGAGATACACGCTGGTTGCGTGGCAGGTGATGACTTGTTGATGCTTGTTGCCTGGCGACTATCGAATATCTCAATCAGGCCAGTGTAAACTTGATTGACCCAAGGAGGCAAACACAACCTCCCTGAACCTGGTCTCATATAAACAAACTCCAAACTTAAAGCCACGGTCACACTCTGAAACTCCGCTCCAAGAGGCCACTGCGGTCTGCGGTCTGAGACACTCCAAGCCTGTAAATATTTACCGTTTCTTGTTAAAGTTTAGACCGGTGTTTTGGTAACTACTTGGAGTCGTATTGCGTGTGATTGTATTGGATATGTTTGCTTAGCAATGTTTCTCTCTCTATGTAATTATGATTGGTGCCAGTTGAGAAGGAGATGTGTGGCAGGAGTGCTTCTGCTCTTGTAAGGCCATTTCTTAGTCCTTGTCAGGTTTTTGCTTTTAATCGTGTCTGAGCGCGCTCAAACACTCCTACAACAGAGCATGTGCTGCAAAATCAAAACTGACCCTATTTACTTTTTAATGCATAGTTCTGGTCCATGATTCATCTGTGCAATGAATCAATAATTCAAGCTGATGTTACACTTTATACTACCTAATAAATTCCCAATGGATAAACTCTGGTCTGGCCTACATTTATATAACTGAATACCTTATTTATAACCATTCAAAAGTTTGGGTTTGGTAAGATTTTGAATGTTTGTGAAACAAGTCTCTTATGAAATCCAAGGCAATTCATTTTAAAATATCAATTATTTCTGTAATGCATAGCTGAATTTTTAGCAGCCGTTAATCCAGAAAAGTGTCACATGATCCTTCAGAAATCATTCTAATATGCTGATTTGCTGCTCAAGAAACATTTCGTGTTAGCAATGTTGAAAACATTTTTGCTGCTTAATAGTTTTGTGAAGATTCTTTGATGAATAGAAAGTGAAAAAACAAAAAAAAACTAAAGTGAAAAAATTATATATATATATATATATATATTAGTGCTAGTTATGTTATGTGCAAAATTCAATAATGAATTCAAAAGTAGTGTATTGCACACTTTTATTTTAAAAGTACTGCTATATGAACAAAACTGCAATAACATTTGCTTTGCAAACACTTTAAACAAATAAGGCAGTATTTTTTTAAAGCAGTATTCCTTTTACTTTTTAAGTGATAATATGGGAGTGCTGCTCGCATTCTGCCATGAGAAACAATGCTTGCAGCAGCCCATGATTTGTTTTCTGTTAAAAATAACTGTGAACAGTGGTTTGTGAATGCTGATGCTTAGCCTAATTAATTTTATGGGGAGTGTTCATGTGAGCGCTGCAGAATGCTCTCAAATGCCCCAAATGCTCTCATTGGTTGAGATGCATGATGATGCCCCTCCAAAGCCAGTACTGATCAAAATCCCACTCCTCCTGTGACCCATGGTTTGTCTGTATGTAGAGCCAGTGAGCAACGGACATTCCAAATAATAGTAATAATAATAATCTGTGTTAATGCATGATAAAATAATTGTCAGCATTATTTAATTATAATACTGTTATTATCATTAATTATAATGATAATAACGCATAAACTTTCCCAGCCCTAATATATGTTTTCAACATGTATCTGGATTAATGGCTGCTGAAAAATTCAGCTTTGCATCTCAGAAATAATTGACATTTTAAAATATATTTAAATACATTTCTTTCTATGGAATATGGATATTGAAATTTGCTTTGGTCAAATAAATCAATGGTACATTTTTGTCATGGTATGCAGTTTTTTTTTCTTTTCTTTTTCTAGAATACACTGTTTCTTTTTGAATTGCCACCAATGGAAAAAAGCCCTTTGTTCATATTATGGTGTTGTTTTGGAAACTGCCAAAACTAACTAGAGCCTGGTTTGATAGGAGGGCTATGTTCCAGATTTCCTGGTGAACATTAAATGTATTATGAGTTACTTTGTGAGTTACTCCAAATCTAAGGCTTAACCTTTTGCCCAACATATATTAAACATTTTAGAATCTTAAACACAAGTACTCATGTTTATCTTAAGTCCTACATGAGGTGGAGAGGTGAAACTGTCGTCCTCTGTAGGTCGGTGATGAATGTATTTGGGTACACCTAGGAGTTCAAATAAGTCATAATCCGTGCCTGTGAGATTTGTGTGCTTGCATGGAGCTGTCATTAATAACAGCCTAAGAAAACAAATGCTTGTAGACACACATACACACTGCTCATCTATAGTCTGTTACAGTGACGTCATTGTCTGCCACTATAAAAATACTTGAAGGAACCTGCCCAGAATTCCTCACATTTTTAGCACAAATGCAGTCCGAGGCTAGATGACAGAACTGAATGTACTCAACATCTATCTCTCTGTCTGTCTGTCTGTCTGTCTGTCTGTCTGTCTGTCTGTCTGTCTATAATCTGTCTGTTTTGAATTTCTTTGAATTGCAATTCAGAATGTTTTTCTTCCGGTTATTTCAATTCAACTTCCCTTCTGCTGATAGAAGTAACGAAGCAAAACCATAATCAAAGCATGATAAAAATCAAACCATGACAAATCTGAATCATTACATCCCAGGTTTCTGAAGTGCTTTTCTATACAGTCCCTGTCTGATCACTCTCGCAGGCCACTTTGGGAGTGAGAGAATTCGTTTTATGATATATAAGTGTTTGCACTTCGCCGGGTCAAGCGAATTACCTGGTGTTTTCCTTCTCATGAACCCAAAGGACTTTACAACCTGAGTGCCAAGACAGACCAATATGTCACGTATGAATATGAAAGATGTCAAGAGGGGAAAATGTTTACAGATTTGAATTAATGTTTCTCATAATTTATTTACAAACTCCATAAATAAGGACAAAGGGTCCTCTGGAGCATCACAGTGAGCTGTCACGCTGATGGATGATCACACAGGACTTCATAAATACAGACGAGCGCTTGTGACGTTAGGAAACAGTGCCATTGGGAAAGCAGCCCGGGATCCATTTAAAGGTCGATGAGATTTACACACGTGTCATCCAAACGGGTGGAGAGGAGACAAGATGAGAGATGTGAAATGAGAATGAGAAAAGGTTGAGTAGCCAAATCTTTGGCACAGAAAACGACCAGCGTCTTCCTTTTTCTTTCACTCCCTTCCATCTTGCTCTTTCTGATACCGCTCGAAATGGGCATTAAAACTTATGCTTAACAACAACAACAACAACAACAACAACAACAACAACAACCACTGTCACGTGGATGTGTCCAGCAATGTGCAAGAACATGCTGAGAAATGTATAACTTTATACAAATGAGCAGTGAGGGATTTAAGAGTTACTGATATGCCACTGCTATGATGTATCTGTAACAAAAAAAAACAAAAAAACAACCACAAATAAATAATAAATATAGCATGTAAAACATGATTAATTCATTGATAAACATTTGTTCATTATATTATGCATTATGTAATAATGCATCTAATAACATCTCAATCCTTGTGTTTTCTCTCAATTTTGAGTTTATACATATCTTACATTTCCAATTTTTTTTGTAACTATAAGGAAAAAAGTGATAAGAAAGTCACAATTATCTTTTTATATATATATATATATATATATATTCTGTGCATTGAAATGGGCGTCCATACATTATAAATAGCTAAAAATGAATGTACAAAATTTGATTTATATGAAGAGAAAATGTGTACTATAATCAATCATGCCAATCAATTTATGAAAATGGCATAATACTGTACCTATTCATTTTTGAGAATCAGATTACAGTGAGATGTTACATTTAAAATAAGATATCTTAAAAAAGCAAAAAAAAAAAAAAAAAATCTAAACGAGAATGTGTTCAAATGTTTAACTCGTAATTCTAAGAAGAAAAGTCAGAACTGTGAGATAAAAAGTTTAAATTGCATTATTTTTTAATGTATTTTTATTTCTTTAATGAATTCTGAGAAAAAAGATCAGATGTAAACTCTTAAAAGTCAGAATTCTTAGTTTGTCTTGCATTTCTAAGAAAATAAAAAAGTCAGAATAGCATATGAATCGTGAGATATTAACTTTGAAAAGAAAGAAATACATTTTTTATTTCTCTCTTCGAAGGCAGTAACATGCTTCCAAAATATTGAACCTGACTGACGTAGAAGGGTATGTTCTGAATTCTGAGAAAAAAAAGCCATTGACTTAATTTAAATAAATATGGGACTATTACCACATAAAACTTGCAGAGCCAAAGTGCTGTAAGGCTTTACTGAATTTAGTGAGTGTTTTTCCTTTCTCTCAATTGGTTGTTGTCAGTCTTGATATATTTAAAACCTAATTGACTCATACAGTTGACTGTCATTAAACAATGTTAATTGCAAAACATTGCAGAGATAAATAACCATAATAGGATGCTAAAACGTTGTCAGCAATTAAATGTGGTTATGAATTCAGTCTCTGTGACTTTCAGGAATCTGCTTTGTGGTGTCAGACTCAGTTCAGGCTCAAATTAGGTGTTAGAACATCCAAGACGATCTTGCACTGATCTTCAAACATGTTTCCTCCCCTCGGAAAACACGTGAGCTGCTATACGTCTGAACCCGAACTCAGGCACGTGACCGGTCAGACGTACGGGGAATGACCCTTTTGTGCCCTGCAGTAGTTCTTTCTCATGCTTCTCACACCCCTTTCCAAACGTCGGTGCTGGGACAGGGAAAATAACTACAATTTAAAAGACAGGCGTGCACGTTGTGACACATTACACAACATTAAGGATCACTGTAGGCAATGGGGAGCAGAGATACGGTTAATTGTGAAACAACAAAGGCATTCGGCTGAGCTTTGACTGTGTCATTATATCGCTAAACACAACTTAGTCACGAAGCACCATGTAATTACCGGGTCTAATTATTTCTGACTGTAACATGATCTGTGTACTAGAGATCAGAGGTGTGAAGAGTGGTGAAAATTGAAATCGGAGAGACTTTTTTTGGAATATAAACTCAAGTCAGAGAGATGTCGAGATTTGTGTTCCATTTTCCACTCTGTGAATCTGGCACACGACACGTTCCCTTATGCGAAACAGAGTCATTTTGTGGTACTTTGCAATTCAAACGCCATTTCTCCACTGGAATTCTTCCATAAACAGTGCCACCGCAGATGTTGATTGGTAAGATATGATCTGTCATGAAATCCTTGCTAACGAAAAAGGACGTGGCATGAAGAGCAAAACGAAAAATTATAGATGGTCACACCTCATTTTTTATCTATGAGTTAAGATACAGTAAACCTAGAAATTATGCAAATACAAATAAGTCGGTTCATTTGGAGGCCATCTTGGCTTTTTTTTACAGGGTTTAAGCACGAATCTAACTGAATGAGGAAAGACATAAATCTCCAAAACTGCTTGCCAAGATTGTTTCAGTTATGTCAATTCAAATATGTAAATTCAGTGATGAAATCTGACACACACACATACATACTGTATATATTAAGATTCACTTTTTTGGGGGTAATAATTGCATTATACTTTTGTAGCTTTATTTCAGCTTGTTGTAGCTTTATTTCACTACGAAAACACATTTTAATTATTACAATAAGAATAACAACACTGCAACAGTTGTAATTTTGTGCTTCTTTAGCTCAAATCCAGCTCAAATCCAGCTAATGCATGTTCCACAGTAAAAACACGCTTTGGTGTTCAAAGTTGGCTAAAACATTTTACACATATTTATACATTTGGCTTGCTTTTATCTACACTGTAAAAAGTGATAAGTTGACTTAACTTAAAAAAATTGAGGAAACCCATTGCCTTAAAATTTTTAAGTAAACGATAATTAAAAAAAAATGTTAAGTGAATTATCATGTTCGCTTATTTTTTGTTTAAATTTATTATTATTTACTTAATTTTAAGGCAACGGGTTTCCTCAATTTTTTTAAGTTAAGTCAACTTATCACTTTTTATAGTGTAAAGCGAATACATTCAAGCTATACATTTATCATGAATTATGGAATTCGAACTGATGACATTCGAGTTGTTAACGCTATGCTCTGCTGTTTGAACTATGGGAATGCTATGTCCTAATGTTCAAATAAAGACGCCATCTGATGGCGATTTGAGAGAAATAAGATGAGCAACAGGGCACTGACTGACACTAGGGAAATCCCAGAGTGAAGACAGGCAACAATCAAAGACAGAGAAGAAGGATACAAGGAAGATAGAACAGGAAAGCCCCTGAGGTCATGGGTAAGCCCAACAGCTTGGCAGCAACATCTATTGATTGTGGCATCCAACACTGGATGATCCCGACCAGATCACTCCCACTGACGAAGGCCATTGTCTCATGCTGTAATTAAAACAATACGGAGGCTTGATTCATACACACACAGACCTGGTCCTCCAGTATGTTTTGATCCCTAGAAAAGATGAAATCACACAATAGTTTCTCACAGACAGCACGCAGATTGATGCTACTTAGGTGTTTCTCCTTAAAAGACCATAGTTATCTCTTAAGTGTCCTTTCTAGTTTCAGAGTAGATCTCAGCATGTCTCAAACTGTTCTCAGAAATACAGAGATTCTAAATTCTGTCATCAAACATTAAAAATAAAGGTTCTAAAGAACCTTTCAAGAACCATTATTTTCTTAGTGTAAAGAACATTTTAATGATCTAAAGTACCTTTTTCCACTTCAAAGAGCTTTTTGTGCAATAGAAAGGTTCCATGGACGTTAAAGGTTCTTGCCAATAAAGAACCTTTATTTTTAAGAGTAAACTCTTGAGATGTCAATATGAACTCGTATTTCATCAAAATTGTTTCAAGACCAAACATTGTGAGCCACTATCCACATTCAATTTATAGCTCTGAACTCTTACTGTATGTCAACAATTGTCTCATTTGTATCAATTATGATGTCTCCTGAGGACCTAGGAGAAACATCTGAGACAAAATCACTACTTTAATGAAACTCACATGAGGAGCATTATTTGCACGACACACAGAATCGCTGCCTATGTAGAGCAATCCAAATAAGTAATTTAAGAGGTTTTATATGAGCTAGGATGCTGTCTATGTATGGCAATAAACAGCAAGCTCACTTGGTTCTGGAAAGGAGCCATTCTGTATGAGCAAACTTTACCCACAGGCTAGGCTTCTCTACTAAAGCAACTCCTTAGTATTACCAGAGCTTTGAAAGGAAACCTCTCCACACCAGCCACAGACTGATAGACTGAATCACCAGTAATTTATGAGTTTCAACGAAACTCTGCACTTTTCATCTGTCCACTTTATATGCAAAATAATTAAATATCATTAAATATCTAAATCCTAATGTAATTAAATATCCAAATCCTTTATTCACATTGAGAAAATGAATCTATATGAACCGTTCTCATCAAAGAATCATAGTGCTGCTACAGACTAACTGAATGTGAAAGCTGCAAATAACAGGTTGTTCTTTTGATGAAGAGGTTAGATGGTGTTTCCACTAACCTGAAATTCTTTGGTGTACCAAAACATTTTTTAAAGTGAAAACTAATAGATAAAGCAGCATTCAAAAGTACAAGGTCTATAAAATGTGTAATGTTCTTTGGGGTTATTTATGAACCCTCCTTTAATAGGTATGAACATCTTGAACACCATCTATCTCCTTATTTATGGTTCTTGCAAAAAGATTGATTCTTCAGAGGTGGAAACGGAACTCGGTTCCAACATTTGATGTGTGGCTTAGTGAGCTGGTGAACATTATACAAATAAAGAGATTACGATTTATTACGAAACAATGACAAGTTAGATTTATTCCAGAAAATAATATATATTAGACCACATGAGAATATGATTGTGTCATAATGGGAATCATATTGGTCTTGTGAACTATATTGTATTTTTGTCATTTTCATTTTAAGTAATTGGTGATTTTATATACATGTTTTTTTTAATATTTCTTTTTTTCTTTCTTTTTTTCACAATGTAATCACTGTGACCTTTTGATTTGACTCACATTTTAGTATTTCACATTTCAGGGATATTTATCTGTGAAACTATTTTGTTTCCACCTATTTCTGTATATTTGATTGTACTGTACTGTTGTTTCCCTTTTTGGACCTCATGTTTGTTGAAGTGTATGCTTTATCAGAAACTAAATAAAGTTTATATACTATTGTTTTTGAAAGAAGTATCTTATACTCAACAAGGCTGTATTCATTTGATCAAAATTAATTAAAAAAACAATATCGCAAAACATTATTACAAAATAAAATAAATAGGTAATACTAATTATAATACTGTTTTAGTATTTATTTATACTTTTATTAAAATATTATATACTTTGATCTCCGAAATCTCAAACAAGGCATTTACACTTTATCTAAAATATATATATATATATATATATATATAGATTTTTAGATAAAGTGTAAATGCCTTTAGATAAAGTGTAAATTATTTTATTATATATATATATATATATATATATATATATATATATATATATATATATATATATATATATATATGTATGTATATATAATAAAATAATAAATACAATTACAATATAAACATTTAGTTTTACCTCCTGAGGTTGATGATCAACAGATTACTCTTCACTGACCCACAAAGAAAGAAAGAGAAAGAAAGAAGAAAAGAAAGAAAAGTGAAAGAGAACATTGTTGCGACATCAGTAATTAAGATTAAGTACCTCTCATTATGAAACTTGAGTGGGCATAAAAAGCTATGCATGTTTGCACATGTTCATAAAAATACATACAGTATCAGGGTGGCTTTTTATTTAAAGTAACGCTTCAGGCCCAGAGCTTTAATGAGCTCTGTAACCTCAAAAATCAAACACTGTCATCACTGCTAATGCCAAACTGCACACATATACTCAGTTTGCTAGCCTCCCCTGACATTTCTGCTAATGTTTTTGTCACCGATTCCTTCGAATGTGATGGAAGAGATGAGGCCACCGACCATTTCAGAGAATACAGCAGGTATAAATTTTAATTATGGATGAAGTCATATTGCGTAGTCCAATAAAACACTCTGGCTTTTCACTAATGCTATAGCATCATTTTATTTATGATACAATTCGTCCCAGACAAAAAAATAGAAGAGAAAAAATAGTGCTGTTAAATCTTGTTGGAAAAATATCAAAGGGCGCTTTCACACGCTTTTGGTGAGTCTGTTTGACGTCAGAGCTTGTTTAGTCGGCTTTCCGCTTGAAAAGGTGACCCCAGCTAACAATATTTGGTTCCTTGAAAGTTCTGGGAACTTTAGGGTCATAAATAAAATAAATCATAAAAATGATCTTAGTTCTTATCAGGCTGTTACACAAAACCCTGTCTGCAACATTCTGTGAATATATAAATATACAGAGGACCGTAGGCTAATGTTCAGAAACTGTAAATGAACTGTGTGTTCATTTAATGTATAATTTGCTTTTTAAAATACTAGATTTCTGTGTGACAAATATTTAATTAACACAATGAAACTAGCATATTGAAAGTAATGACCAGCGAGTAACTGTGTACAAATCACCCAAAACTCCTTAGCAACAGCAAAGCAACATGCTAACAACTTTGCATAATATATTTCTGTACAACAAATATTCAAATAACACAATGAAACTAGCGAAAGTAAAGACCAGTAAGTAACTGTCAACAAACCACCTTGAACAACCTAGCAACTGCAAATTAACATGCTAACAACTTCTCAGAACACAGTAGCAACTGAACAATTTAACATCTCTGCATTATCATACATTTCTGTACAACTAGCTTAAATAACACAGTGAAACTAAGATCTTGAAAGTAAAGGCCAGGAACTGTCAACAAACAACCAAGACACCCTAGCAACTGCAAATTAACATGCTAACAACTTCTCAGGACAAATTAGCAACTGAACATCTTTACATACACTCATAACACAATGAAAATAGCAAACATAATGGCCTACAAACCACCCAAACTAGCAACTGCAAAGCAACGTGCTAACAACTTCTCAGAACAACTTAGCAATTGAACAGCTTAGCATCTTTGCATGCAATACATTTATATACAACAAAAACTTAAATAACACAATGAAACTAGCGTCTTGAAAGTAAGGGCCAGTGAGTACAGTAACTGCCTACAAAACACCCAAACTAGCAAGAGCAAAGCAACATGCTAACAACTTCTCAGAATACCTTAGCACCTGAACAACTTAGTATATTTGCATATATTTCTGCACAACAAATACCCAAATAACACAATGAAACTACTTTGAAATGTGCTTTCCATGTTGGAATGTCTGTTTTTGTTTTAGTCCATGTGATTCCGCCCACTGTCAATTTACCCAAAAGTATTTTGACACGCCGGGTTGCCAGTTGGTAGAAAGCTCACCATTTTGAAGCCATGGAAGCCAACAAATGAACTGGGTCAGAAATCGCAGATTCTATCTGACCTAAAAAGCCTGAGCATCCATCTAAAAAGCTGTATGGCCAAAGGCATATTCAAATGTGGATAAATCAACTCATCGACTTATCCAGCAGGCACACAATGTTGATATTTGGTTAACTTTCGGTTGCGACATCGGGTGACCAAAATTCAATGTCAATTCAACATCTAATGTCAATGTTAATTTGATGTCCAATACCATGACGTTGATAATTGTTGTTTTTAGGTTGAGTAACCGAAATCCAAAGTCAGTGTCAGATTGGCGTCAAATATTGATGTCAACCCGATTTTCATTCTTAACCAAAATGCAACAACGTTATTTTGACATCCTGTGCCTGCAGTGTAAGGCTTGCCTTCCATTCCGTTCCTGTTGCATGTCCTCAATCTGGCAACCCATGTGTGCATCGATTCTGAGGAGGAGATTCGACACTCCAATATTTTGAATTTGGTAGCTGTCAATATTACATACTGCACCCTTTGTGCCTAAAAGTACAATCAGAATCAGAAGTAATCAAACTAAGAAATCAGACTAAGAAATCAGACAAAGTGTGAAAACAGTCAAACACACACATGCATCATCAAAATCCAGAGTTTCCATTTAAAAGTCTTTCTCTGTGCGTGCTGCTATCTAAGCACTTAATCTATAGGGGAGACAGCTAAAGACAGAGAGTGAACACAAGCCCTCAGCCATTATGGAGTCTGGGTGGCTAAGAGCTCCGAGCACAGAGCCGACTGTAACCAAGCCTGTACAGGTGATGAAACACGAGAGGCTTTTTTCTAAATTCAGGTTGAGGTGCTTCTTCCCCCGCATTTGCGGAGATGAGACCCGACAGGGCGCTTTGAACGCACGCCTTTGTTTTTAGAAGAGCTGCTGTCGCTGAAGTGTGACCCGAGGCAGTGGAGCTGATGGGCCTGCATCAGGGCTCGGTTACGTGAGCCTCGCTTTTACTGTCTCTTTCTGCTGTCTCACTCAGAGATGATGGAGGATAACTTTCTCTTCAGGCACCCAGACGCACATCTCAGTATATCTATGAGTTATTCTGTCCCAGTTTGAAAAGACTGCTGTACCTTTGTAAAGTGGACCATTAGTTTGTAACTCAGCCCAGGAGGGTGGATGTCTGTTCTTATATAATAAATTACGCTTTATACACACAGGCTGTAGGTTTACACAATTTCAATGATTAATCTAAGAGTGTCTGCAGTGGCACCAGTGTTTATGATCTGACAAAATCAGTGGTTGCCTATTACTTCCTTGCCGTCTCTCTATCTTAAAGGAACAGTTCACCCGAAAATGAATATTATGTCATTATTTTCACTCACGTTTATGTCGTTCCAAACCCGTATGTTGTTATTGTTTCCGTGGAACCTTTACACAGCTGTTTTCCAGACAACTCTAGAAAGGGCAAAAGACATTAGAACACCCTTAAAACTTCATGGAAGAGCTGTTCAAAAACAATTAGGCTTTTTCACACATGATTTTGCCAGCATTTTTTCTGTTTAAAGGTTATGTGTATTTTAACAGGGCCGGTTGTTGAAATGCCAGCAAATTGGCTCTGCTAATGTACTGAGTTAGAGGGAAAGTTCACCCAAAAATGAAGGTTCTGTGATGATTTACTCATGTAAACTACATCGTGTTGTTCCCAGAGGTGGAAAGAGTACGAAAATATTCTACTCAAGTAAAAATACCGTTACATTAATGAATTTTTACTTGACTACAAGTAAAAGTACCAGTCTAATAATCTACTTAAGTAAAAGTAAAAAGTAGCTCATTTAAAATTTACTCAAGAGTAAAAATTATTTAAGTTAACTTTTAACAGTGGGCGGGAGGTAAACCTGGGATAGGCCAAGGGTGTCAAACTCCACAGCCCTGCACAGTTTAGATATAACCCTAATTAAATATATCTGATCCAGGTAATCTAATCATTTAGGCTTATTTGAAATCTATATGGTATGTGTGTTGGAGCAGGGTTGGAACTAAACTCGGCAGGGCTGCGGCTCTCCAGGAACTGAGTTTGACGCCCCTGGGAAAGGCCTATAAATCTCAAACTAGTTGTTTTTAATGAAAGGAATCAGTTATTTAGAATAATAAGACATTTGGGCTGTTACCAGGCAAATTAAATCAGTATCAACAAAATTCATCTTTGCGATGCAGAGGAAACACAGAAACTTCATCTGAAGTGGCATTTAGATGTATTAACAGTTACACACTGTTTAATGCAGGACATAAATGCATTTAACCTGCAGTTACAAATGCAGAAATAATGTTTTGATAAATAAGACATAAAATGTTGAATGTGTGAAAATGTGTCAAATTAAAACTGCCAGTAGGTGCCAGCAAGTCACTGTTAATAAGTGAGTCATTGCGACTGAACCTAATCATTTAAACGGTTGATTCATTCAGGAACAAAACACCATCATGTTGCTCAGAGACGCAAAACTGTGCTAGGGTGGCTGTGTTTGGAATTATTTTTGTTGTCGAAATAGAGCAAAAATGCAAGTCTCTTTTAATAATCTCTTTTCTTGTTTATTTAACTGTTGTAAAAAAATAAATCTATATGTAATCATGCTGATTTTTGGAGAAAATAAACGGCACTCTTCGTGTGATACTGATTTACTATATGAAATAATATAAATATATACATCTTCTGGCACCCCTATATCTTCAATTTTGTGATCATTCTAAACGCATTCTAACAGAATGAGTCATGCAGTGAAAGAACACACATTACAATATTATCGCAGACGATATATAGGCCTATCGCACACCTTGCATCACTGTCTTTTTTGTCTAATTTTGTGCAAAACCTTTTGCTAAACTGTCAAAGCATCATTTTAACCACCAATGCATCAATGCAAGTATTTACCTTGCCTCTCCATTCTTGCAAAGGGTTGATGTCGAGATTTATAAGCTGCTACTCTTACCAAAAAGTAGTATACTTCAAGTTTATTTTATTAAGTATACTTAAGTAAAGTTCAAGTATATTTTTAAGTATATTTTATGTAGTAAGTATACAAATATCAGTGTAATAGTAGTATACTTGTAATTGTACTATTTCAATACTCCTTAGGACTAAATTGGCCCACTTTCTAGTATATAAAAGTATACGTTTAAGTATACTTTAAGTATAACAGTAGTAAACTTTGAGTACACAGTTTACATCAATGCTTTTAGCTTGTACTGCAACTATACTAAAAGTGAACTTATAGATATACTGATAGTTTAGTAATTAAATACTTGTAATAGCATTTTTAGTACACGTTGAAGTATAGTATCAGTAAACTACTAGTTTAGTAGTTTTATACTGCAAGTATACTCCTAAGTTTTCTTTAAGTGAACTTTACATCATACTTTAAGAATACTACCATGTCCCTATTTAGGTATTGATTTGTATATATTTTGTTATATGATCTGAACGTACAAAACATCAAAAGAAAGAAGAGGCTATCTGCTTGTAATCAAAAACATTTTATCTTTTTTAAACACTTGATTGTGGGTAAGTTTCATAAATAAAAAATAAAGAAATAAACAACATTTTGAACAAAAGCAGAAAAAAAAAAAAAAATGAATTGGATTCAGAATGATAATCAAAAAGTAGATGGAGTCGATCAACACCCCAAAGCTTAACAGTCATTATTACCTCTTCATTGGTAACATTTCATTGCATAACTTTACACAGTTTTGATGCTGTTTTATGTCTGATGATTGTGTTAGATTACATGTGGATGCATCTGTTGTTTCAGCTTCTTTTTCACCTGTGTTTTTTTTTTTTTTGGGAAATTCTGTAAAGAAGATGTGTATTAGCGCCCCCTACCATATAACAATGAAAACACAGATTCTAGGAGCACACGCATAGCTCAGATATATTTATACTTTTTCTAAGCATAAGTCAAGTATACTTACATGTCATTTTAAGTATATTACTGAGAAGCACATAAAAAGTAGACTAAAACTATACTTTCCTATTTTTAGTTTAAAAGTGGTATACTAATAGCACACTTAATAAACTTCTTTTTCATAAGGGTAGTTTAGTCTCCCTTGGCAAACACAGCTTACACTGCATAATAGAGCATAAATATGGCCAGGGGTTCACTTTATTTCATTCGAGTTCAACTTCAGCAGAATACGACGGGGTTTTGTTTTCAGCTGGGTCTGCACCATAATGCCTGTCTTTTCCGTCTGCATCTTTCTTGTGGTTTTAGCGCCAGTTTGTTCCCCTGCCCATTATTTACTGCAGTAATTTCCAGGGAACAATTTTTTTTTTTTTTTTTTTTTACTCAGTAATTAGTGTGTTTTAAAATGTAGCGAAGTACAATACTTCAAACTAAATATACTTAAGTAAAAGTAAAATTACAGATTTTAAAAGTTACTTTAAAAAGTAGAAGTACACAAAAAAGCTACTCAATTACAGTAACGCGATTAAATGTAATTCGTTGAATCGAATCAAACACAACTACACTGTAAAGAAAAAAAAAAAAGTTGAGTGAACTTGAAAAAAAAAACATTTTTTTACCAGCTTCAGCAGATTTTTGAGTTTGCTCAACTTGTTTTTGTGGGAGATTCTCAAATTTTTGTTGTATAAACTTAAAACAACAAGTTGAGAAAACTCAAAAATCTGCTGAATTTTGTTGCCTTAAAATTTTAAGTTGGCTCAACTTTTTTTTTTTTTTACAGTGTATCCCCACATGGGTGAGAATATGTTTCTGTTAGTCAACCAATGTCAGAAACAGTGGGTCTCATACACTAACCGTGAAAACACAAAAATTTGTGTGTGAAATCTGCGCACATACGTTTTCACAAAGAAATCATTAATTAATTTAGTACTGAGCTTTTTGAAGATGCTCTTGTAAGTGCATTAGTTATTAACTTATTAACAAGTTATTAACATTAGCATTAATTAGAAAACTTGAAAATGAAGGTATTCTAAAACAATGACAGAGGTTTAGTCATATGACACACATCTGTATGTATGTATACGGTTGTATCAGCATTGGTGTGCCTGCTATTCACGTTCATTATGTTGCTAATTATAAATGTTACTTCGTATCACAAATATGACAGACTATTGATCTGCAATTGCTGTCCTGTTGCAAAATATAAGGACAGTTGCATTTTCGACAATGCATGGAATAACCATTTTGAGTGCAACCTTGACGCACCAGTGAGTAGTGGGATTTTTTGCTAATAAAATGATCATCCCAGAAGAATATTGTGAGAATGGTCTACTATGTCTCTGTATCTCTGTATCATTTCTGTTAGTTTTTATGATGTTTTCTATATGCGCAGCAAAGTTATTGACATTTCAGTGTGGACTGGCATCTTCTGGAAAACACGTTATTAAATATGTCTGCTTTAATGTGGAGCTAGGTAGCTTTAGAAAATTGCAAATTCATTAACATTACAAAGTTAAGAACAAATTCATGTGCAAATAATCCATGCAATTATTAGTGAATGACATTAGTGTCCACATTTGAACACTAAAATTTAAACACAAAAATGACAACATTTTTTGTGACAATTGTGACACTGGTTAGTGCAAAAATTACACAACATATCAACACAAAAATTACCACATTTTTTTTTTGGTGAAAATGGTGACACTATTTAGTGCTAAAATTGTACACTTACATAACCCAATCAATTATTTATGTATTTTACAAATAAAAACAATTTATTTATTTATTATAAATTTATTTATTTTTTTACTTAATTATGTTTATTTTACTTTATTTAACCTTAATATGTGCGCAGTGCCTTTTTTGATGACAACAGAATGCTGCCATACAACCTGTTTTCTGTTCACCTGCCTCTTTTTCCCTTAAATCCTTGCACTTGGGATCTGTTCAGATGTGTTGTTTGAATATGAGTCCACAGTGGACTATTCATCCGAGGTTATATTCCAGCCAAATTCAACTTGACTCTTTACTATTGCTCTGGGTCCTATCACAGTCTTGATCTCCCAACATCTCTTTTCCTAAAGTCCCTTTATATCACAGGTTGTCTGTTACTTGGCTGCGTTCGATCAGAGTTGATGATGACTCCAGAGCTCAAGACAGCTCTCTTCACTGGGGTCGGGTGTATCTAATAAAAGCCAGCTCTATAGCGCTTTTATCAGTGGGCTTTGGTTATTCTGATCATTAGATCCCAGGTTAATCTCTCTCAGAGAGTCACTGACATTTTTAAAGCTGTTCTCCCCAAAAGCCCCGTTCTCTCAGAGATTGTTTTACACCGTTTGACATTTCCGCAGTCTTTGAAATGCTCCACATGTCAGGTTGGGATGTAAGAGCCTCTCTATGCGTGTTTCACCTCTCTAGCAAACACATCTCTGGAGAACCTGAGCTGATTTCCCTCTTATGGTGTGGAATGATTTACAGGGACAGCCGACATTTTTGGTGGCCTGTGCCTGAATAGAGTTATACTGGATATGTCCCAATTTTTCAACAGCCTGGAAAGTACAATGACTACTAATTCACTAAGAATCGATATAAACTGTAAGCAATAAATATGTACATTAACATAAAATGTACTCGCAGCTCATTGCATTATCTATTTGACCAACTTTTAACGCAGTGCAATGCAGGGTAAATACAGAGTAGTAAAAATACAGGTGTAAATAAATAAATGACTAAATACATACGGAAAATTATTTCAAATTAATACAGTACGTTGTGCCATGGTGGCTGATTGTGAACTGTCTGTCCGTCTCGTCTTAACTAATTTGTCTGATTTCGAACTCTCTGTCTTGCCTGACTCTGTCAAGGAATCTAAACCTGAACTGTCTGTCTTGAGCTCAGAAACTATAAATGCACCCAGATCTGTCCTGTTAACCCTGTCATTGCCAAAGAAACCATTAGTGAACAGTCTGTCTGTCCCCTTCCAGTTAATGTGTTTACTCCCAAATTATCTGTCTGTCCCGTTTCGGCCAAAGAGCCTGATTATGAACTGTCTGCTTCAGTCTCTGTTTATGCCCCAGATTTTGAGCTATCTGTCTATCCTGTTCCAGCCAATGCATTTGATTATGAGCTGCCTGTTGGTCCAGTTACAGTCAATGAGCCCAATTATGAACTTTTGTTTTGTTCCAAACTAGCTGAAGAAGCTGCCTGTAGACTCTCAGCCTTATCTGTCACAGCCGAGGAGGCTGTTAGTGAACACTCACAGAAGTCAAGTCATGTGTTGTTTGTACGTGTCTAATGTTGAACCACCTGTATGTCCAGGTTCAGTCCATGAATCTGTCTTTGAATTATCCGTCAGTCCTGTTTCCCTCAAAGAATTTAATGTTGAGCCATCTGTCTGTCTCATTTCAAGTAATATGTTTAATGAACTTTTGGTCACTACTGTCCTAGACAATGTGTCTGAATATGAACCACCTCAATATGAATGCAACGGATTTGGTATTTTTAAATCACCGTTTTCATTTTAGCCTACCTTAAGCGTTTTATGGGGGAGAAAAAGCTTAGGCTACGTGCAGGGTGTTGCGTTCATATTCTGGGCTATTCTGCTTAGTAATATTATTAATAAGGTTATTAATATAAGTCTAACAATTTTATTAGTATTTATTACCGAATTTGGTCCTAATGTCACTGTTTTAATACATTAAGCCACATTAAAGCGTTTTATTATGTCCCATAACCGTGCCTTGAACTAAGCACTGACTTATTAATTTATTTTTGAATCCAAGTTCAAAATAAAACTCTATGAACCGCTCCATTGTGAACATATGAGCTGTAACCACTGCAAGCTGTAAAGTAAACGGGAAGAATTTGTCCGAACTCAAATGGTTTTGCGAGAGAACGCAAAACATTTGAAAATTATTTTTTCCTCCCACCCTGAATTTTTTCCACCACAATGTCCTTTAAAGAGCTCCGTAAAAAAAAAACAAATGACAAAATTGCTAAATTTAAAATAAAAGATGGAAAACATAAAAATAAAAGCAAATTTAATAATAAATACTGTAATTGTATATAAACAATACTAAAGAGTAAAACTATGATGAATAACTGCTGCTACAATCAGAATACTTACTTTTAACTTTACCACTAGTTTATGCTGTTAACTGTGGAAGGCAAAGAGTCTCAAATTTTTTGAATAAATACAATTTATAATTATCCTAATTAGCATAGAATGGAGGTGTGTCAGCACTGAAATGTTTGCATGACTCATTTTAATATACAGTTTTAAAGCAATAGTTCACCCAAAAATGAAAATGTACTCCCCTTCAGGCCATTTAAGATGTAAATTTTGAGTTTGTTTCTTCATCTGAACAGATTTGGAGAAATTTTGCATTACATCACTTGCTTACCAATGGATCCTCTGCAGTGAATGGGTGCCGTCATAATAACAGTCCAAACAGCTGATAAAAACATCACAGTAATCCACATTCCAGTCCAACAGTTAATGTCACTGGTGAGCAATAATGTAATGCTAATTTTCTCCAAATCTGTTCCGATGAAGAAACTCATGTACATCTTGAAAGGCCTGAGGTTGAGTAATTTCTCAGTGGATCCATTGAAAGTGAATTGCAGATGTTAATTGAATAGTGAATTAGTTTAAAGATGTTTACATATTTTTGATCATGTTTGGTGGGTTAATATGAGGAATACTATACACGTATCCAAGCTAAACCTCTGATTAAGGAAATGAGATAAAGTAACCTCTGATAACTGTCCAAGTTAAAAGTCATCCGAAGACACTGTGAGTCACAACAGATGTTTTCTTTAGTGTACAGTTTGATTGAAATCACTCACGTTACTTACATCAGCAAGGGTCAGATTATCATACTTACAGTTTGATTTAAACCGTGTATAATGTTGCAGCTCCTAATAAATTTGCTGGAAAAGTTCTAATCATGCACCACAGCCAATTCTGTCATTAATTTTGGACCCTGTTCATTTATGACCAGATTTCTTATCATGACAACTTTGATGTAAACAGATGACTCAATGCAGTCTCTCTCGTTTTTTAAAGTGGAACATTTTTTTTATTTTTTTTATTTTTTAATCCACTGGGTGTGTGATAGGCACCTACAGTCCTTTAGCCTTCATCTGCCAACAGCAGCTATTAAGACCGATGAGTCATTCATAGATTTAACATTATTTAAGTTTGACCTTCTGTGTACGTCTGATGTCACACATCTGATCATCTTTGAGGGATAATTACATGTCCCCTGGCCCACCACCCCTGTTCTTCTTATTTGCACATCTGTTCGTCAAGCTGCTAAATTCTCAATGCACATTCGCACTCTGCTATGGAAGTGTTCATCACACTCTTCCCTCCCTTAATTGTCATTGTTTTGCACGCCATGGCCCCCTTGGTGAAGCAATCATTCATTTTCAGTTGTACATCTGCATATTGTAAGTGCTATAAAAAGTGAACCCTGAACTTCTGTTTCATTAGTACAAACAGGGCTAAAGACCCTCATTTAGAAAGAAAAAAGATTTTAAAGTCTCAGAGTACAACACAAAAACACACAGCATTTAATGCACATCGATAGCACAACAGAATTTGTGTAGTTTGTTTTGAATGGAAAATCAAGTAAAGATGTTGAGGAAGATTTTACCCCATGCACAAGATAAAAATTTAAAACTGTAAGGATTTTTCAAAATATACACTAAAAAAGGTATAGAAACAATTTTCACTCAGAAATTGCTATAGTAAATTTCACAAATAACGAAAAGGAAACAGCAAGTAACACAATGAATTAAATCTTTCTATAATCATCATTGCTGTGTGTTGTTACTATTTAATAAATAAATAAACAAATATGTATATATATATGTATGTATGCATTATTGATTATATATGTACAGTATATAATCAATGTTCTATAATCAATGCTAAGCAAACTCAAGATATATTTTAATTTATGTTGTGACCACAATAAATGTAATAAACTAGAGGGACAAAATAAAATAAGACTGGCAGGCCAGATGTTGGCTCATCCATAATGGATTTATTTTCTTTTTTCCATTGATGTCTTCTAATGGAATGTATCAGTTTAACTCAACTTCAATGCTTTCAGCAGACTTAGTAAATGTCAGTATCATTTAGTAAAGTTACGACTGTGAGCTTTAGTTCATCCAGCCAGCAGGGTTGCGGAGAAGTTTTGTTGTAATGATCTTTTTTTATGAGTGTAATTTCATCCTCAGCACTAAACAGCAACTCTGTGCTTAACTACTGTGGATATCAGATAAAGTTACGCACAGATCCTCCTTTTCACATGGCTCTGTTACACTGACGCACTGAAGACAATCTGCATGTGACATAGCACAGGCATTTTATGGGTTTTGGCTTCAAGTTTTACAACAACAGCAACTAAAAAGGATACTACAGTCTATTTCTGTCTTTTCAACCATATGACGCAGAAAAGTAATGACAAACTTCTGTGTGACACAAACAATAGAGCACAGAAGAAAAAAAAAAAGGCTACAGGTTGATCTATTACAAAAATAATAGGCCTATAGCGTGCTTACTGGTCTTTTCAGCTTTCTTGGTTCTGGAAGTTGTTTTTTTTTCCCCCAGTAATTTTTCGCATAGGGATTTTTAAGAAGTCATTGTGAAAGTGTTATAAGCCATGAACCAAACCAACCAGCTATGAGGAGAATCACAACATTAAAAACTTTGATTTAAATTTGAAGATCAGACCAAAAGATAAGACTCTATACTTTAGGAAAATAACTGCAATCCAAGAAACATTGCAAATGACAGTCACATTAAATACCAACAGAGCAATTTACAGCAGAATAAAACTATAATACCGTGCTTTGGGGGAGCGGACAGGCACTAAAAACTTATTTTGCTGCAATTTGCTTGTTTCAAAACTCTGATTGGTGATGATTCATTGCACAATCATCAGGATTCCTGCTGCTAAACATGATTATTTGAAAAGTATAGTCGGAATGCTTACGGTAGGTCTGTCTTTAAAGGGTTATAAGTTGTTAACAATCAACTCCTCTACGGAGAAAATGAATGCAACTTTTATTTCCAGAACCCAAGTGGTGCACTCTGTTACTGGAGATTAGCTACCTGATTGCAGTTTTTATTAAAAAGTGTATTGTCCAAAGTGCAATGTTTTGTTTATGCTCTTTACACTACTGCATTTAACCTTTCACGTTAACCAACATGCTCCTTTTCAAACATTATATATAGAGTGAGATAGCATCAATAGTTGCATGAGTCAACACTTACCTCTGTTTCTGTGATTTTGTTGCAAACGGCCTGTCAGTGTTAAAAAGAAAGTGACGTCACTGCATTAACAACATTTGATAAGTTCAGTTCTGCATACACTCAATATTCATAAATGTGCATAACAAATACACATTTTGGGTATAAAAATAGCACCTTTTTTGTGTTTTAAATATATAATATTTTAATTATTATATTTTAATTATATATATATTGTAATCAACTAACTGAATTATATTTCTAATCTAAATTTCTCATTTTACTTGTAATCTTTTGATTTTTGATTTTTTTTTTTCCACTGAGCTGGTTGGAATGCATCATGGGATTGCGATCTCTGTGAAGGACGTGCAATGCTGCCCTAAAAATTTTGCCAAAATAACATGTCCTAGACCTTTTTGAACAGCCTTCCGACTGAGAGTACAATTATAATGGCCTGCCTACATTGGGAGCACATCAAATTTTGGAACAGAGCCTTTGAGATTATCCAGTCAGACAACTGGCCCATGTCTAATGGCAAACCAAAGTGAAAGGCATATGTGCAAACAAATCCAGGGCTAAGGACCATTTAATGGCAAACATGGAACACTGCAGTACTCCAGATGCCATCCAAACCCAAATGTGTCAGAATGGCTCCTTTACGAGGATAGATGGTGGAAGTTCGACTATTTCGTCTGTTTGCTTGGTGACCTCATCTCAAAATGAATAATTGATAATGAAGGTGGAGAAGCGAACTCAAAGACAGATATCTCTGTCGTTTGATGGCTTCACCCGGTTTGAACTCTCTCTTCCTTTCTTTGTTCACAAAAGTAGAATAAGGGAGAGAGGCAGGAAAAAAGAGAGACATTTTAGATGCATATTCCTCCACCATCAGCATTATATAACCTCTTTTAGCAGACACTTCTTTTTTAATATTTTATAACCTGGTGTTCTATTGCCAGAATAATGGAAAACTTAACTTTTTATTCCTCTAGGACACAGGGAAGTCTTCGGCAAGTGCATGTGCAAGTGTCAATGTTCTTAGAGAGGCCACAACCTAGAAGAAACAAAAGCAACTAACTGCCATTGCTTAGAGTTAGCTTAGTCAAAAGAAAGAAAGAAAGAAAAAGTAATACTAAATAAATAAATAAATGAATGAATAACTAAAGCCTAATAATAAAATGAATGCAATTTAGAATCAAATATAATAAATCTTGCAAATGCAGTATAACAATTTATAATGGATAATCACTTTTAATTTTTAATTAAGTTAAGATTTAATCAAACAAACAATTAAATTAAATTAAATTAAATAAAATTAAATAAAATTAAATAAAATTAAATTAAATTAAATTAAATTAACAATCCTTCAGAGGATGAAGTGTTTTGGAAAATGGATGGATGGGAAATATACAATACAATAAATAAAATAAATAACAACCACCTTCAGAAGATAAAGTGGAAAAAATAAAAAATAAAATAAAAGTCCCACTTTATATTAGGTGGCCTTAACTAGTGTGTACTTAAATTAATAATTTGGTACAACACACTCATTGTGTACATACATGTTTTTACATTGTACTTATATTTTTAAAAATACCTATATGTAATTACATCTGTAATTAATTTCTGTAATTACATTTATAATTACACTGTTGACCCATCCCTTACACCTTAACCCACCCTTAAACCTACCCATACCACCAAACCTGTCCCTAACCTTACCCGTATCCCACCTCAATAGCAGCAGAAGTGTTTTGCAATACAATATGACGAGTATTTTGATGCAAGTACATAGTAGTTAAGGCCACCTAATATAAAGTGTGACCAAAATAAATAAATAAAATAAAAAGTGTATACAATATAAATAGCCATGGAGGAACTATTTTGGGTGAACTGTTCTTAAAGGAACAATTTAATAATTTAAAGGACCTTTTGTGCATTGGACTGGTTCCATGAATTCTAAAGGTTCTTTGTGGAACCATAGATGCCAATAAAGAACCTTTATTTTTAAGAATGTACCTCAAATGTAACTATTGCCATGCACCAAAAGACTGCTTTAATATTTCTGCAGTGTTACACAGTGAACTGTCTAGAGCATCATAAGCTGCATGGCAAGCACCCAAAAGCACGATAACTTTGCCTCAGCATGAGAGCATGTGGACCTTGACTTGAACTTTTTTGGTGCATAATATGTTTTATTACCAGCACACTGTGTACTCTTCTAAATGCAACATTACTGCACTGCTAAAACAGAAGTGTCTTTCTCTTTCTATCAAAACAGTAATCCATTATGATTATAACCTGGTTTCTCTGCCTTCGCCAGCACTTATGTATCCATCGTTGTAGTGCTAGTGTGCTATTACTGTCAAATCCTGCACGGCTCTGCCAGGCAGCAATGTGGCCTGATTACACTGTGTTCTGGTAGGATGCTGCGAAGCTGCAGGTGTCCAGCTTCTGGGTTTGATCGGTGCACCCAGGGCTGTATAAAAATGCTGGCACTACGGTCGCTCCTGGAGTGCGGGCATTGTCTGCGGGCTGAGAGCGGACACAATGGCACAGCAGGCTGAGGGTTGGAGCAGGTCTGCAAAGGCAGTTGTGAGGACGCACACACCGCCTCAGTGGCACTTGAAAGGGCCACGAAAGTTTACGAAACTGAACACGGAGAGGAAAAGGAATGAATGCATATTTAAAAAGAACACAAGCCTGCTTTCGGAAGAGCGAGCTTGTGCGCTGTCCATCTCATGGATAAATCACATTGTGTGTGCGTGCAGTGGCCAGACTTTAGCAGTAAGTGCTCCATCTGCCTCCCCTGCCGGCAGCTTCCTTAAAAGGGCACATCAGTGAGATGCTATGATGTCATTCCCTCACTGTCAGTATGGCTTGCGCGCTGTCGGGAATGTGTTTGACCCCTTGCGCCTGTGCACTTCCATTCCAGCAGCTCGGTGCATTACCTCATCGAAACACACATCTGCTTTCTTCTTTTTTTTTTTTAAGAGACCTAAATACAAACAGTAGAACCTGGAAAATATAAAAAAAACGCATTAGTTTTGAAATACTTGATTGATTCTGATCATTCATTGGTCATTCACAGAATCCTATTGCCAGATATTTTGTTAACACTTTACATACGGTAATTTGCATATAAGGTTACATTTGTTACCATTAGTTATAAGGATAGTACATCCAAAAATGAAAATTAGCTGATAATTTACTCACCCTCAGGCCAAGATGTAGGTGTCTTTTTTTTTTTTTTGAGTAGAAAATTAAAAAAAAAAAAAATTGTTAGCTGATACTGTGGTCCTTGGTGATTTATAAAATGCAAGTCAGCAGCTGCTCGTTTTTGAGAGAAAAAAAGCATATCAAGGGACACAAAATTAATAAGTGTTCACATCATTATTGGATGCTTTGACAATATAATTGCTTAAACTTTCCATCTTTGCATGATCATGTAAACAACCTAGTGAACTGAACCAGTTCATTGAAAGAGCTATCCGAAAGAACCAGTTTGCGGAAAATAAGTTATTAAGTTTAATAATTGCAAATACAGTAAAAAAAATAAATAAATAAATTCGGTAAATATCTATGTAGCCTAGTATTTATCAAGACAATTCAGGTATATTTACACTAAAATGTTGTTAAATCGCTTTAGAAAGTAAAAATGGCATAATTTACAGTGAATAAAAAAATAAATAAAAATAATAGTAAAAAGTAAAGAGTTTGATTGACCTTAACGTTGAAAATCTGTAAAATTATGTTCTCAGAAGCCATGCATGAAATCATGACATTTTATTATTATTTCTTGTTTGTGAAACCTGTGTGAAAACAATCATTATCTTGGCAATTCCACATGACACATAAATTGCATGCTTCATTTTGTAATAATACTGTAATTGTAAAATATATACAGGCGCAAAAAATGGCATCCAGCATTTATATGTATATATATATATATTAACAGTGAATTTCTGGCAACCACAGCTGCCAGTATTTTTACCGTAAATTTAACAAGATTTTTTACACTGCACAGTCCTCAGACCCCTTGTCTCGCCTGTCTGTGTTCATTAGCCCTGACGAGCTCTAGCAGAAATGGCAGAAGAAGAGGTCTAACTTCCTAGAGCCTGATTCAGGATTGTTAAGTGGGAGCGTACAAGAGATCTACTGTATTTAAATAATGGGAATTTAGATTCTGACGGGCCGGGAACACCAAAACGAACCTCGTAAATCAAACTTTCATTTCCACTCTGTTCCCTTTGGATCCATCAACGCAGCAGGATTACTCATATCCTTGAAGTGGATTCACGTTTGTTTCAACTATAATGCCTAAGATGGACTTGTCATACAGAAACAAACCCTTATAATAAGTCCAGAACCTCATCAAACAACACCTGCAGAAAATCATTGTGTCACTATGCAATCTCTGTTACGATCACCTTAAAACATTGAATCTATAAGATTGCCAGTGCCAATTATGGCTTCTTATCATATTAGATAAGTACATCAAGCACATGTGCACATCTTTCATAACTAGTGCTTATGAAAGAACAATAGCCTGATTTAGAAAAAGAAGTGCTTATCTTCAAGCCCAGACAGAATCTACACACCTTTTCACATTTTCTGCACTAATTTGTGGGAAAGACTGGTTTAGCCAATTGGAGTAAACGCATTTGAAATATTACATAAAACACATGTTAATATGCTATGCTAATTGAATTAATGAAAAACAATTATGAATAATAATCACGCAATGATATAAACTTGCAAAGTCTGAACTGTGAGATCTCACAATTGCAAGAAAAAAAAGTCAGCATTGCGAGATTAAAAGTTACAATTATCTTCTTCTTCTTATTATTATTTTTTTAAATGTATTTATTTAATTTTGTGTAAGGAAAAAAAACAGAATCGTGAAATGCAAACTCAGAATTCTGAGAAAATCTCACAGTTCTGATTATTTTTTCTTAGAATTGTGAGAAAGTATTTTAGAATTGTGAAAGAAAAAGTCCCAATTACCTTTTTTTTTTCTTTTTTTTTTTTTAATTCCATGGTGGAAACAAGTTTCATAGAAATGTCATCCACAATCACAGTCAAAAATATGATTTATCTGATTATAATAACTGTGATTATTATATATTCAAGCTACTGTTATGAGGCTACATAAGTAGCACACCCTGCAAATCAACCCTTAGAAGTTGTCTATATTTGTTCAGGCAGTGTGTAAATTCACTGAAATTTTGCAACCTAACAAGTCCAATGTTGCAATATTACATAATTTCCCTAAAACTTACTAAAATGTCAAAAATGTAAAAACCCATTTATTTCTGCATTAGAGGCCTCATATAGCAACATTTAAAAGGTGTGTGGGGGGGGGGGATCACATTCTTATTTTACATTTGGGTCTTTGACTTTATTTAGCGGTTTCATAACCAAATGACATTTACATTACATTTACTTTTATTCATTTAGCAAATGCTTTTATCCAAAGCAATGTACAATTGCCATGTCAGTTCAAAGATCTTGAGAGCTGATTTTAATGAAAAGGTCTAAACTGAATCTGCTTCTCATACAGAGCTATTATATGGCTTCAGAAGATTGTGATTGGACTTCTGTAGTTCTTTTAAGGTGTTAAGAGTATATGGGTTTGGAACAATATGACAAAATTGTTGCGAAAGGCTCAGGATTCTGGACCATTTATCACTGCTACACCTGTGGAGCATGTCTTCTAATTTAACCTGAAACAGACAGGCCTCTATCAGTCAAAAGACTTAATGCTCACAGGACATCCACTCTGTCAGCAATCACGTCTGACATGTTGTTTTAGACCCCACGAGCAGTCTGTAAGTGAGAACTGTTAAAATATCTCCTCATTGTGAGTCTCCCCTGCCAACAAAAATAGTATGGATTCCTCTGTCAAGGTCTGTCATCTAATACTACAAGCAATATTTCATTCATCCTGACCAAATGTTTAAGAGAGCATAAGTATAAAGAGGCATGGTGGAAAACTAAATGACATAAAGACCTTTCAGAGTGATGACTGAGAAAAGATCATCGTTATACTGAATACTTTGAAAATGATACAGTCAATAGCTTTGACAAATGTATGCATTAACCTCTACACTCAGAGGTGACTGGCAGATATGTCCTCTGTAAACATAAATGTGTAAAAAAAGTAAAACTAACACTTAAGTTGAAGTATACTATGTCAAAATTCCACATCATTAAAAACTATTATTTGAAATAAATATATAGTTATATATTTCAAAAATAGAATTTAATTAATAAATTATAAACAGGTAGGCTATTTATATTTTTATATGCATGTGTGTGCATTAAATAAAGAATGCATCTATGTAATCTTTTTAATTTGATATTTAAATTAAATTATGAGGAATAAAATATGTAATGCTTCTCATAGAAATATAATTGAGTAAGAGTACAACGTACAAGTTTCAATAGTCCTCAAGACCTCTAGTGAGACGTTGGTCCAGTCTATACGTTTGGACATTATGTCGCTGAAAGCTGAAGTTGCACTGTGTTTATGTTTTTTTTTTGGGAGGGAATGCACATCTCTTGCCCAATTACGTAGCACCAGCAGGCCCTCAATGAGCCGTGAAGTCTCTATTGTTTGAGGAGTGGTTCCCCTGTCAGAGTCTTGGAGACCTCTTCACTTGAAGACAACTGGAATGAAAGACCAAAACTAACATTTAGGCCGGAGAGAGACAAAATCCTGTGTGTGTAAAATGCTGCAATATTATCACATGACTGCTGTTAGGAAAGCTAGCTAAGCCAAAAAAAAAGAAAAAAAGTTGAATCAAACAACTTTTATTCACTAATATCATAATTTTGATGCCACTGACACAGTTGGATCTCAATTGAATTTATTTATAAATTGATGAATTTTGTAACATCGATACTGTTATTGAACTGAATTGAATCAACATTGAACTGACTTGAGCTGAATAATGCCACTGGTGCATTTAGTTGAGCTTCTTCTTAATACTGCGATAAGATCAGTATTACTTTACTGCATCTAAGGACCTATTTAAGAGGCCTTACACTACATACAGAGTAACAGCCAAAACTTATATATGAATAAAACTTGCCATTTTAAGACTGTCTGTAAGACACTGCCCTCCAAAGACATTTCAGCAAATCAAACATGCAAAAATAATTCCCAGACAGAGACTGTTTCTAATTGGCTAAAAGGTCAGGACATCTATTTCAGTGTCAGGTAACGTGATTGTTTTATATGTATATTACAAAAAAAAAGCTTACAACACTTCTAATGTACACTGAGAACTATTTCCTGCATTCGACATTCACTCCCTTGTATTTCTGCTTAGTCAATCTTTTATTTACACGACGAAAATAACTTTTTTATTAGTATTTATGTCTTGCTTAAAATATATAAACATCCTTAAAACATGATGCATTTTCAGTGACGAGCTAATTTGCAGACATTTAGCCTTCTTGAGAACATTTATCTTGTTTTAAGGATGTTTAGTTGTTTTAAAGGAAAACAAGAAAAATACTGATTAAAAACCACTTTCCCCCACCCTGTGCAAACAACCTTTGCTGCTCTTCTTCCATAAACACTTTAGAATCAGACCTACCTCAGAACACCTCATCATAAAATGACAGAACATGTTTGGGATCAGAGAGTGCACCATATTTCAGCACGGGATAACGCCTGTCTCCTAATAAGTACTCTGAGGCTCCATTACATTGACGTAGTATATAGCAGGGCTAATGACATATGGAGCCTGTTTTTTTCTACCCAATTTGTTCAGGATGAGCTCTGGTCCATCTAAAGAGAGTAAATTTGAACATTGCTTCCGTTGTTTGTTATCTTTGGCCCTGAGGAAAAAAATGCTGTGCTGTAAAGTTTTCACCAGTCTAAACATGCTGCCCCGGGTCATGCTAGTTTTGGACTTCAATGAATCTGTGAATGCTCAACGCTCCGGCATGGACTTCCAGAAGAGTGGATTTCAGATGACCTATGGATTACTTTGGCTTGCAAGTGCAACTTCTTTTGTGGCATTTCCTCTAAAATTGACGGAATAGCTTCCCACAAAAATGAAAATTTTATTTTCATTATCTCACCCACATGTCATCTCTATTCCGTATTAATTTCTTTCTTCCGTGAAGCACAATAGAAGATGTTAGGCAGAATATCTGAGCTGATATTTTCCATACATGGAAAATAGGTGCTGATTTATACGGCCAAGTTCTGAAAAAGACAAAAAGCACTGTTGAAAGTATTGCACGTAATATTTTGAAACTATGAAGGTAGATAACAGAAATCATGCTATGAAAGACTAAAAACCAAGATCATCAGAGTAATATCATACAATGGTAATAGTTTTGAAGTTATGAAGTTTGTGGTTTTAAAAAGAATAAGATACGCATCTGTGTCTCCATAACCGCAGCCTACTCAGCAGGCTTAGAGGTGTAAGGAGATTTCGGGGAAGTTTGTGGATGTTGGCTGATAACAGAAGGAAAAATATTCAAATTGTGTGACAACATACAAAAGTGGATTAATTCCTTGTTTTACCAGACCTTGCAGTGAACCCATAGTTCAAGAAAGCAAATACAGATTAAAAGCCCTGCATTAGTCAAAACTGTATCCATGTTTGTGTGTGGAAAAACCATCATTTATTTTCTGTTTAAAGCACCATCTGTGTGAGTACCAAATCATGCAAGAAAACCAGAAGAACATTAAAATACAATATCAGCCTCATTCCGAGGATGAGAGAAAGCTGACCGTCAGTTTTGTTTTGAATTGTTATTTCTGTCCTAATTTTGCCATAGAAGCATTTCATGCATAGTTGAAGTTTATGAAACCTTATCCAACAATATTAAACAAAGTTAGAGTGTTAAAATGATGGCACCACACAAAACCCTAAATGTATAAACTAAGCAATGAGCAATGCTCAGAGTTCATGCTGAGCGCAGCTCTGACAGACAATGTGACTCCCACGCTGCTTTACACAAAGATCCTTCAATCTTTCTCCAATATAAAGAGTGATTCAAATCCACACTGTCTATTTGGTCTGGTCAAAATAGAGAGAGATGTGTATTTTTGTGCTGCTTTCCACGATTAGTCTCAGAAAGCCAGGGATGGACTGGAACTAAAAAAAATATATATATGATGCAAACTGTTGTCTGATGTATTATCTAGTATATTTTTAGCAACTATATAGGTACACTACCGTTCAAAATTTTGAACACTTTTGAAACATATTTGTCAATAACAATAAAGACACTTATAATGTTACAAAAAAAAAAAAAAAAAAATGCTGTTCAAAACAACACTGTTCTTTTGAATGTGGAAAAAAAAGCACAACTGTTTCCAACATTGAGGTTTTCAACATTAATAATCCCCAAATCATCCTAAAAAGAATGATTTCTGAAGGATCGTGTGACACATGACTGAAGTAATGGCTGCTGAATATTCAGTATTGCATCACAGGAATAAATTACATTTTAAAATATATTCAAATCAAAACCAGCTATTTTAAATTGTAATTATTTCAAAATATTACTGCTTTTACTGTATTATTGATCAAATAAATGCAGCCTTAGTGAGCATAAGAAACTTCTTTTATTTATTTATGTTTGTTTAATCTCACTAAATTAAAGATGGTAAAAGCTGAGGCACAATTAATTTTAAATTCAAGGCAAACACTTAATTTCATTACTTAGTATGTTCCACTTCCTATCATTCTGATTCAAATTCCAATTCAATTTAATGTAGGATGTTTTGAATTTTAGTCAAATTCTAATAAACAACACTGCAGGACTGAAAAATAGGACCTACTAGCTGTGTAAATGTGATCTTAAAGGCTAAAAAAAAAAACAAGTACAGGTTTATTTTAGTGGAGCTAAAACCGATGTTGTAATATTACAACAGTGGGCCTTACAGGGTTAAAGGCATAGTTCACCCAAAAATGAAAGTTCTGTCACCATTTACTCACCCTCAAGTTGCTCCAAACCTTTATGAGTGGCTTTCTTCTGTTGAGCACAAACGAAGATATATATATATTTTTTTTGAATATTTAAACAGTTGACGGCAGCCATTGACTTCCATTATGGAGGTCAATGGCTACCGTCAACTGTTTGGTTACCATCATTCCTCAAAATATATTTTTTTGAAGAAGAACTTGAGGATAAGTTAATGATGACAGAACTCTCATTTTTGGGTGAACTATCCCTTTAAAATCTATTCAACATCCTGTCCATTCCTTGAAAGAGCAGGCACTTAAATGATCTCAGACAGCCATGACGTTATGCCAGTTTATCGCAAACCTTTGGAGTATCTTGGGAATGAAAGTCAAGTAGAAGCTTTTAAGGCAGCAGTCAATCAGTTGATTGCAGGATGGTGAGCAGGGACACTGGGACCTTGAGGATGACCTCACTCTCAGCTCCAGAACAACATGCCCACCCCTTCAACCCTTCAACGCTGCAGGAGTTCAGCCCATGTGTCCATCATGTAAATATTTCACCTAGATGTCTTTCAATGAAGAACTCACTAGTGTGAGTGACAAGTGGTGCTCCACTTGAAGAAGACCAACAAACCACTTGAAGAGGAACAATACTATCATCAAACAATCTTCTATAACATTTTTGATAAGATGTTTGTGCAGCTTAAATGCTTGGAATTTCTCTAAGGCTATAAATATATACAGGTGTTTTTGCTGCATGGATAGCACCAGGTGGAGTGTTTCAAAACACTTTTTTATAATAGCCGACTTCACTGGTGCAATCAATGGCTGTGTTCCAGTACCTAGTGAGCACTTGATCTAAGCTTTAAAAAATAAAATAAAAATAAAAATCAGAATATGCTGGTGTCTCCACTAGGATTATTTACTAGCTTAAGTATTTGTTGGTGAGCAGGCTTAACCAGAAAGCTATGTTTTACCAGCAACTAGAACAGCATGAGAAGAATGTTCATAAACATTAAAAATATTCTATTCATCACTTCTTAAAGACTCTTGAAAGAAATATCACGATAATAAAAAAATGAGCAGCAAATCAGCATATTAGAATAATTTCTGAAGAATCATGTGACAGACTGGAGTAACGATGCTGAAAATTCAGCTTTGATCACAGGAATAAATTGCATTTTAAAATGTATTACAATAGAAAACAGTTATTTAGATTTTCTAATAATATCTCACAATAGTACTGTTTGTACAGTACACCCGATCCAATAAATGCATCATTGGTGAGCATTAGAGACCTTCCTAAATAAATAAACAAATAAAAATAAATCTTATCAACCCAAAACCTTTGAACTGTAAACATCACAAAACAGGAGATTAATTACAATTATTTTATTTTAATGATATCTATTTAAGAAGAAAGCTGAATAAATTAATGTTTCGTTGTTAATTTTTCACAGTATAAATGTATGTTCATCCATGAATATATAAAGCACATTTTGGTTCATGGTATCAAAAAGGTTAAAAATCCCTGTCCTAAAGCAGTAGGTAAGTTTTAGAACAGAGTTGTGTGGGTGTACAAACCTTCTCGATGCCTGGCAAGTCACAGCCCTTCATTGCCACAAGACCCCACATCTAAGTGAAGAAAATACAAACAACAAAATATTGGGTGTCACTTTTTCACAAAGAGTTGAATCTCACATCAAGGGGTTTAAGTCGAGAGAGAACATCTGATAAGAGCAATTTCATACTGTATGTGGTGTAAATGGCACAGGAATTTCAACATGATTGGGCCAAAACATGTTTATAGTATGGTAATGGGATGTGAAGATGGATTGTTGATCTGATAGCTTCCTCAGGGGTGTCACATTGACACATACCAGGCATTTTGTTGCAAGTTAGAAGCTCTCAAATGGAAATAATCCAGAGGTTTTGTAAGCGAGCCGAAGAGGATACGCTGTTGTGAGATGAATTGGAAGGGACAGCTGACACACTGACCAATGCAGCTGAAAACCCAAAGGGACTTCCAACAGTCACATTATTCAACAGAAGCCATAGATCTGGTGGAGCACTGACAACATGTTGGATTCATTGAGGATGTTCCTTCTGAAGAAGAACAAAACAAGAGAAGAAACGCAATAGTTTCATAGGGACTGTCTTACAATGTGGATTAAATGTCTGTAAAAAAGTGAATTCTATTAATATTGATATACACCATTAAAAAAAAAAAAAAATATATATATATATATATATATATATATATATATATATATATATATATATAAAGGTTCTTTATTGGCATCAGTGTGGTTCCATGAAGAGACTTTAACATCCATGGAACCTTTCCATTCCACCAAAGGTTCTTTATTGTGGAAAAAGGTTCTTTAGATTTTTAAAATCTTCAAGTAAATGGTTTACATTTACATTTACGCATTTAGCAGACGCTTTTATCCAAAGCGACTTACATTGCATTCAAGTTACAGTGTTTACATTTTATCAGCTCTTGCTTTCCCTGGGAATCGAACCCATGATCTTGGCGTTGCTAGCGCCATGCTCTACTATTTGAGCTACAGGAAATGGTTCTTTTAAGAACTGTTTGCTGAAATGTTCTTCAGGAAAACAAAAATGGTTCTCCTATGACATCATTGTGAAAAAGCTAATTTTGAAAACATAACTTTTAAGAGTGTAGATTTAACTGAATTTCACATTATACAATCACATTTAAATGCAAATTATGCCATCATTTACACACATTTACACTTTCTAGTCAAAAGTAGACGTTTTTCAGAATCTTTACACTAGTTTTGACTTCATTAAAGGGGTGGTTTATTGCAATTTCACTTTTTTAACGTTAGTTAGTGTGTAATGTTGCTGTTTGAGCATAAACAACATCTGCAAAGTTGCAGCACTGAAAGTTCAATGCAAACAGAGATATCGTCTTTTAAAATTCTGGAAGTTTAATGCCTACAAAAACGGTTGGTAAGGGACTACAACAAACTACTTCCCGGGTCTGATACGTCACTGACCCAGATAAACCCCGCCCTCAGGAACATGTATGGAAGGGGGCGGGGCCATGCTGTGCTGCTTTAGAGAAGAAGAAGAGAAAACTAGGAGTGCACGTAAAAATCTATTCATATATGAATCGCGATTCTGTCTTGTAACGATTCTAATGGATTCACAAGTTTCAAAATCAATGTTCTAAAACAGCCATTCTTAATACTGTTCCTCACGTCGCCCTGCTCTGCATCTCTCTCTCTCTCTCTCTCTCTCTCTCACTCTCATTCAGATCATCAGATCAGCTCCAACAAACTGTTCCAATTATACATTTTCACATAGCAATGAGAAGCGTTATACATGGATGCATGTGCGGTTGCCGTACTGTATTAAAGCTTTAATCAGAATAAAACCGTATATTAAAAGCTAACATAAGCAGTAACATAATAGCAGCGTATCTAAAAGTATGAGACAACAAACAAACAAACATACCATTAAGAGCCGTGCTTGCACAGATTCTGCGCGATCCTCTTCACTAATATCCTCTGCGCCTCATTCGGGCTCAAATTGATAAGCAATATAGACGTTTCTATATTGTTATAAACAGGGGTGCACATAAGTTTTTCAGCCTGGCTCTCATATGAGAACCTGGAGATTTGGTTTGGTCCTCACACAGGCTATGGCATGTAGTGTGACCAAGGGCGTAGTTTTGGTTTGAACATTGGGGGGGTTGAAGTGGACCCTGGGTCATGCCCCCTCTTAAGGTTTATTTATTTGTTTGTTTGTTTGCTTAAATGTTTATTTTTGTAAAATGGTGTTTAGTGCTATCCACCACACATGCAAAGTTGGTTGATAGCGTAGCTGCAATAAAGTAATAGGCTAGTTAACAATTACTTGTTTATATAGGATATATAATGTATTTTATATTATTTAGACACTTAGGCTATAGTTTGACAGAATGTTCTAATTCAACACGCCATGGGAAGTCAATCTACCTTAACATTTTCTCATATTGATATTGTTTAGTTGTTACTCCTTAACAGTTCATGAGGCTCTTAATGATTTAATCTATGCCATCATTGGAATATCTGAAGGCAGGTTTTTCCATCTCTCATCATCAGAACCCATAGGCTCTCGACTTGTACTTGCTCTTATGAAAAAGCACCATATTTCTTAACTGTAGCATCTGTTATAATAAGGCTAGCCTATTAATCATTACCAGGCCAATAATGACTTTTTTATTAATCTATATTGTATTTGTTATGAGAAACAACAGTCTTTAGAAACAATAGCTACAACATGCCACAGTTGTAATATAAATCTTTAGGGAAAAATCTATTCCCTTAACAGATTATCTATTATAAATTCTACAAGTTAGACAAAATTTACCACAATAAATAAGCCTACAGTAAAACGTAATAAATTATAGTAAAGGTGGTCACGAGTAGTTTAAAAATATTTTAATATTATGTTAGTGCTGGTGCAAGATTATGTTTTCTCCTTTTTTCATCAGTCTTTTTAGTTTGTGCCTTTTTTTTAGATAATGTTCGATTTACTCCATAGCATTTTAAAGTGGCAGTTTCTCAACAGAATTCAAATAGATCACATATTTTACCATCAGCTTCGCGATAGGAATGGCTCGCGCAAATCTTCTCCCACTTCTCGAGCGCGCTGGTGAACGCGCACAGAGTATAGGGTGATTCGGCGCGCCGCTCGTGCACAATTAAAAGAACTGCGCTTCAGTCATGTTGTGCTGATAAGCGCTCCGTTCGGTTCTTACATGAAGTTAGCCCTTATAAAAGCGCCGAAGGCGCGAGTCAAATAATTAATAAATGGCCTGATTCTAAGTTTCCATTAACCATGGTATAAATATTGGGGGGGTTGTACTTGCTAGTTTTGGTTATTGGGGGGGTTACCTCCCCCCCATCCCCCCCACAAACTACGCCCCTGAGTGTGACCTATAAAATATAACTCTAAAAAATTTTATTAATAATAGTGATAATATTATTTCACTTTATTTCGTTTTTTTTTTTTTTTTTAATAATCAAGTGTGATAATACTATATTTTAAAATAAAAAGGAAGTATTACATACAAATGCAATTATTTTATAGTAAACAACAATAAAATGCTAATATTTGTATTTTTATTTTTATTATTATCATTATTTTTATTTTTATTTGCATCATTTTCAAACGTAAAATCAGAAAGCTTTTATTTTGGCGGGTTGCCGGCAAGTAAATATTATGCGCTTCCGGGTTTAGCGCTGCTGATGGAAGTGAATGAAATGTCACAGTTTTGCTTTGAAAACGGCAGCGATAGCCTAGATTGTGCTTTCAGTTTGAATAGAAATCTTATACAGTAGTTTGTCGATCTAAAATGGTAATTGTGCATTGACAGCTGTCAACCATGTCAATACGCAAATGCGCTGTCAGAGCTTATTTACACAGTGCATTTTTAATTTTGGTCGCGCATGCGGACCTGCGAACCAGTTATGTGCACCCCTGGTTATAAATCACTGTTTACAATAGAAACGGAGCACATGCCGCTGAGCTGAGGGGCGGGACATTTAGACGCACGCTCGGTGGTTTAGTGAATCGCGACACACTGAGCCAGCTAACCAATCAGAGCCCATCACGTATTTCTGAGGGAGGGGCTTCATAAAAACAGGAAGTAATCGAGGTGTTTGTCGGAGAAGGGACAGAGCGGTGTGGAATAAAGGTAAATTATATGAAAAATAATGTGTTTTTAAAAAAAATAAGCATGAACACATGTTAGACTGCACCCCATAAACACAATCAAGCCTAGAAAAAAAAAAAAAAACAGTAAACCACCCCTTTAAGACCAATCTTATTGCTTTTGGTCACCGAATGTGCCACTACAGTTTGATTTGAGAGCTGAAAAGGGGAGCATGTAAACTGTATTTTTGATTAAGACAAAACAACCGGCAATGGTAAGCATTTGAGATTACATAAATTATTGAATGGTAAACATCAGAAAATAGGAGATTAATTACATGCAACAAGTAGTTCACCCAAAAATGAAAATCCTGCCATTGCTTATTCACCTTTACATTTTCTAGTCGAAAGTAATAATTTAGAAGATTCTTCACGATAGGTTTGACTTTATTTGAAACAAATTGCTACTTCAGTTTTATTTGAGAGCTGCAGAGTACACTTCCAGTAGCAGCTCCTGACCGTAAATTTAGGTGGAGCAGATTATTTTGTAAACTTTATATTCTAATCTCTGAACACAAAATTTTGGCAGAGATGTCCTTGCATCATCATGTGGGTGGCGTGCTAATGTTGATAGACAGGCTTGAAGTAATGTTACACACATAAAATTCCGTATAATAATTGCCTTAATATAGTATTTATCACCACTAAATGTTAATTTAGAATGTTACAAGTTGTGGATCAATTCGGGTGAGGAAAGAAGATCATATGTTTATTCTCAGAATAAACAAAAAACACAACAGAACCATATAAGAGCTATTTATGTGAGCGCATTTAAACTAAAGGATTTAACGTACATAGCCAACTTTGTTAATTTGATCCACTACTCCACATAGAAAAAAACAAACAAACAAACAAACAAAAAAAAACAGACATACCAACTAGTTACTGACCTGATTGCAGACACATAACTGAAGCAGATTGATATCGTCTTGGTGGAGCGAGGTTCATGTAAGGTAACGTGAAAATAAGCGGGGCAGTCTCAAATCTGCCCCAATGACTCTCAATTAGAGCGCGCTGCAGTTCCCCTTTTCACCACAGATTTACGCTACAAAATTGTGGGGGGCTGTAGAGCTCGGGAGGTCCCAGGCACAGGGATTTTAATATATACTGCTTCCTTTATGACTTAAAATAGTCTAGAAAAAACGAAAAATATTTGTTGGCGAATGCTGAACACATTTACAATTTATTATTGATTCAGTTTATATAGAGGTCTATGTTTTGTATGAATATTTTGGTGGGGCTTTGCCCCACCTGCCCATATAGACGAGCCGCGCCGCGCCTGTACACTCCCAAACATAAAGCTTCTTTATTGGCATTGATGGTTTTTCATGAAGAACCTTTAACATCAATAGAACCTTTCTGATGTAGATAAATAATTAAATGCATACATACATAAAGGTTCTTTAAAGTGGAAAAGGGTTCTTTTAAGAACTGTTTACTGAAAGGTTCTTTGGGGAACAAAAACAGTTATTCTATTGCTGTGAAAATCTTATGGAACCTTTATTTTGAAATTTTGAATTCTCTGTTCCACATTAACAATAACAAATCATAGTAAATTACAGAATTTTCTTTTTTTTTTTGGGTGAACTCTCTCTTTAAGTTAACTGGTCTGAGTCTGGGTTTCCATTCCAGCTTCACAATCTCATTTTGATGATTCATTTGCCAGGCACAAAAGGCAAAGGCAAGCCTCAGTGTAAACCTATATTGACTTTTCTTATCTTCATAAGCCTCACCTTGCCCTGAACTTATTATCAGGCAGCTGATGGTGCTCCATTAGTCAGCCTGCTGGGATTTGTATTTGTACTAAGAATAACTGACATGCGTTTGTCTTATTCTATAAATACCCACCTGGATCAAAAACAGTGAAACTCTGAAATAACATTGACAGTTTCTGTTTGAGGCAGGGAACCCGTAGTCATGGAACAAAAATAGAGTAACAAAAGGAAAGGGCACAGTTTTCAAAGGCCTGTATTTATTTAAATGAGGCCCTGAGCTTGGCCATGGCAACTTTTCTTTTGTATATGGGCCGGCAAATCTATGGGCTCTGCCTTTACTACACAACATGGTTTTGTTTTGTTTTTGTTTTTTTAATTAAAATAAAGGCCAAAATGTGTCTTTTGTGCCCTCGTTTCTGTTTCGAGTCATTAACTATGAGATATCCCTGTGGGTTGTTTTTTTTCCACTAGGCTCATCATAGCAGTATTCGCTGTTGTCAATGATGCCTTGCCTTGAAGTTGCTTAATATAGCACAGTACGATCTGAAGGGGGAAATGTCTGTTTCTGCTCAGCAAAGAAAATAAGCAGAGAAAAAGAGGTTTATTTTCTGACACTGGTTAGTCACTCAAATATCTGCACTGTATCACTGCACAAAAATTAACACGTGACTGAAAATATTACAGTAATTTAATATGCTTTGGTTACAGGCAAATATCAACAAGTTTGTGAATCAGTGCTATTTTAGTTCTATTTAATATTTTGAATTAGCTTTTAATATATATATATATATATATATATATATATATATATACATACATATTTTTTTTAACTGAAAGCTATGTTAAATGATTAATTATTAATTTTAATTACATTTTTCATCAAATAATGATATCTCATGTAAACATTATTTCAATTAACGAAAACATTTTTTAGTAGGTTATAGCTTAACCTATAACCTATAGCTAGTTAACAAAAACAGCAGCAATGAATAATTTCTCTAAATGACACTGATAATGATGATGATGCTATTCCTATTCAGAAAATTAATATAAATAGCGCCATTTAAATTGTACCATTCCACGACTGCATTGTTCATTCACAGGGTTTGAAGCGTTAGTTCTTTGATAGTAGCGTGCCTTTTTAGTGGTCAATATTTGCTTAAACATACCCATTTTATAACATTCCTACAGTTAAAATCAGTTTCTTTGAGTCTTTTTTTTTTTTTTTTACCACTAGAATGCAATTTCCATCTAACCAAACAAACACAACCAACAATATAACAGCAAAAGCCCAATGGAAAGTCTTTTTTGGCCGATTTAAGTAATTAATTGGTTTTCATTCATGCAGCATCACAAAACATTACTGAAAAAGCAAATAGCTAAGCTCATCAGGGAATGTCTTACGACATCCAATACTGCGAGACGGCTTAAAGAAAATAAACAGTGTGATTCATCTGGATCAACAGAAGGAAAGTTGCAGCTTATAGATGGTATGTTCTGTCAGACAGCGTAGACGTAAATTAATGTACTTACGTATCTGTATGTTAAGACGCCCTGTTCATTGCTCCGTAGATGTTCAAAACACACAGACCACACACACGTCCTGACTGGTAATAAGTAACATTATTCTTATCTGCAAATTGTCAGAAATAAAATCTGTTTTATATATTAAAATAAAAAAAATTTTTTATACAAAGCAAGCTGACAAATGACTAAAGTTCATTACACTGTAAAACAAACAAACAAAAAAAAAAACATCTGCTTGTCTGTCTGTCTGCCTGCCTGCCTATCGTTCTTTCATTCGTGTCGTTTCAGAATCCACATCTACCATTACTTCATTGTTTGATTGTTTCCCACTCAAGACAAAAATCTGTACTTCATTATTAGGAGCCTGTGCAGAAATGACAGTTCAAGTTGATGATTTCTTACCGTGAGCATTGATTGCTATCTAGCCGTAAAATATATGATGAATTCCAGTCACAGCTCCATCAGTGAGGAACGTTCCTAGTAAGAAAGAGAAGATTTATAGGAAATTAGTGTTGCCTAACATAATATCTGAGGAAAAAGAATCTAGAGTACATTATACTTTCAAAAACAATAGCTGATGCAACTTGGATGAAGTTTGATTTTTAGTGAACATTGCAATATCATTATGGTATAATAATGACCCTGGCTTTCATTTGGCAAATAAATCTGAAGCTCTGTACAAGTTACAAGCATGCAACTTGATGGCTTAAACTGACAAATTATACTAGTTGTAATAATTAAAAATAATAGTTGCGTAATTGTATCAATATGTAGGTTGCCAAGTAGGCCTGTTGGATTAACCTCTATCATTCTACACAATCGCTCTCCAAAACCAAAGCTTTCCTGAAAATAAATTAAATGTAAGTCTCTTTAAAGAGATTATAGAAGATGTTAAAGGAATAATTCATCCAAGAATAAATAATAATAAAAAAAATGTACATCATTTACTCCTTCTCATGCCATTCTCTTTCCCACAAATATGATCATAGTGCAAAAGCACATACTAACATCATCTATACATCATCAATAAATAACTACTTTAACAGAAGTGTGGACGTTATGCATAACATCTAGTTGCATGTGATACAGAAAAAAATAATTAAAAGGGAGTCAGAATGGCATCAGAGTTCATTTTTAGTAAAATTATTATCTTAACTAATGGTTAACCTTATAGCAGTGAACCTAGTGTAATATCATCATGCTGCCATCAACCTTTTAAAACCTGGAACTGGACTTTTATGGACGTATATTGCTAGTTAAGTTAGGACATGCTCTCCCAATGCAAAGTGGAGCTGGAAATAGGAGAGTAAAACCCCAAAAAGCAAACAAAAGCTAGCAGGTGTTTATATTAGTCAGAGTGGCTCCAAGGAGATCTGGGTGGGGATTGTCCATTATCGAAACCTGGCAAGCCCAAATCAGAAGCCCTGGGGGATCATTCTATCGAAAGGAACCTCCCAAGCAGCGTTAAAAATCTACGTGAGGCCAGGACACACGAGAAGATGCGCTATCACATTGTAAAATTGCCCCGCAGGGTCTGACAACATGAGCGCTGGAAAAATGATGAAAGCAAGACGAGTATCGGTTGACTTTTCAGGACGACTGGAAAACTAAATAGACGAGACACTGATTGCTCGGTTTGCCTGTCATAAGTCATTGCCTGACATAAGTCAGAGCTCTCCCTTAATGCTCCAGACTTAGGGGAACAATGGTGCACCTGCCGAAAGCAGTCTCAACACACACTCCCGCACATGGCAACAATGAGTCGACGCCTGTTGCGGAGGGTGTCCACTTGAAGGCACAGCATGGAAAACATGTCAAAACACTACAGCCTGGTATTAAAGGTCGGGTGATTACTTGTCACAGTCAGTGACTGATCGCAGGCCCAGGAATCTGAGCGCTCTCTGCGTTTTCTAAATTTTAAGGAATTATCATGGTTAAATATTTTAAATGGAGCTGAAAGCACTAGAGAGTACTACAAAATATTTTTCTCTTGTCAACAGTATCGTAATTATTGTCATGATGCACATGATCCATTTTGTCTCCATTATAGTTGATGGAATCCAAAAAATAAAAAAAACATCAAGATTAGACAAGATTATCTTTGGAAATTATTGGTAGCAATGCAGCCAACAATACTTAGCCAAAAAATAAAAGGGTTGGGGGATGTGTATAGTCTCTTTTAGCCAGACTTAAAGTCTAAACCGACGGCATAAAGTCTGGCCTAAATTGCAACTTATTCTGGCCAAGAACCGCCCACATAGACGACCATAGTAGTTTTGGTTTTATGTTCCGTTTAGAGGTGGATTTATCTGGAATAGATTATCCTGTAATAGACTAGTGACTAAACAAAGAATAATAATTCAAATATATCAGTCTATGTTTGATTATACAGAAAACATCAAAAAAAAAAAAATAGCGAAAAAGGTGAGAAGACTTTGTGATCAAAAATTCTATCAGTTCAATGGTACTGTTTATTAACTGAAAAATTAAGCAGAATATAGCATTTTGGATAGCCAGTTTACTTGCTACTTAATGCCTTACTGACCCCCAAACCTTTGGATGGAAGTGCATGTATTACAACTTGCTGTAGAACTTTAGGTGTTACATTTTATACCCACCCTACCCAAACACTTTCTAAAAGAAAATGTAAAAAATGATTTGAATATACAGTCCTCCAAGGCCTTAAGTACAGGGCAAGGAGACGCACACTTAGGGCATGACCATATGACTCCTCCCCAGCGTTAAAAGTTGAAGCTTTCACTGTATTGGTAAGGGGGTCCATGGTCAAAAGGCACACTGAGAGTCAGAGCACACATCTCAGGCAATCCAACATGGATGTCAATTTGTGCATAAGTCAAAAACACATCTCCAGCCTGCTGGGTGGTAACCCCTCTCGTGACATGGAAGAGGTTTGCTTCAGGGCTCTATTATTACGCAGTAGGTGAATATCTTTGATGTGTCACAAAAAAAAAGTCACTTTAGACAACTTTTCAACTGAGATGTTGGAGCAACTCTTATTTTGATGATCACTATGGCAACCCGACTTCAGAACTTGAGCCTGTGCTTCAGGGAATGTTGACTATCTGCTCCGATTAACGTATTGGTAGTGATGCAGATAAAAATCTGTTAAGAAAACATTGTACAAGACTCAGAAGCCAGTTTTCATTCCTTTAATCTATCAAATTAGACTGACAAATTTTGCTTCAACAAACACTGGTGAAATGTCTGTGCTGGCTTAGTGATAGTCTAACTTTCTGGTGATAGTCTAACTTTGGCTAACCTTCTGGCGAGTTTCCCTCAAAATTATGAACAAATGTTCTTCCAGTAATGTTAATAAAACATTCATTCAAACTGATCTGGTCTTTAATAATGTTCTTGAAACATTAGTGCAAAAACTCAAGTGCAAATCTATTTACATTATTATCATTCATCGAATGTTTTATTTAAATGATTTAGTTAGAGATTCATCCGTTTTAAATGGTGCATCTTGTTTAATGACATTCAGAAAACATTCAGAACTAACATTCTCATAATGTTTGTAAAATAACAAAATAGAATGTTCACTTAACATTCATATAACCAAGAAAAAAAAGAGAACATTTAGAAATAATGTCTTCATAAATGTTAGCAAAACGTTCGGTAACACTTTATTTCAAATAAACCAACCCCTAATCCTAACCCTAACTATATAGTAAGTACATGTAGTTAATTAATATTACTCAGTACTTTAAATGTATAATTACACTGTAACAAGAACACCTTAAAATAAAGTGTAACCTTTTTTTTTTTTGCCCCCTCATACTAAGGAAGTCAATCAAGGAACAGCAACTGAAGGTGAACTATGCCTTTAACTAGCAAAATGTTCTTCAACCAGGTTAATAATCTTTTGCTGGAGAACAGCATGGCTGTCACGGTCCACCTAACTGGAACCAAAGAACCAAAACGGCACTAGAATAATTAAATAAGAACTTAGTCTAAACTGGTCTTTTCAGCAGGTGTGTGAAATTAATTAATTAATTAATTATTTGCTAAAAGTATTTCCTAAAATAAATTGACCAAAAAAAAAAAAAAAAAGTGATGGAGAACAACCTGAAAGACTTCAAAGAGAGTCATAAGAGATGGCTTTCCCATTTGAATTGAGTTAAACAATGCATTAGTAAAGCTCTAGCACATTATTATCGTGTAAACAAAGACTGGATCAGGTTCAGCAGGGAATTGTTCTCCATTAGTTTCATATCTCGCCATGGTGTAAATCTGCCAAACCTTTTTAGTTTTTTCCATAAACTATTCAGGTTATGAATGTTCTCTTGGGCCGGAGGGAAATGTACCCCACCTTTAGAAGAGGCTCCTCTCTGTTGTGGTCACTGGCACGTTTAGCGTTTTAATGTCTTAATTTATCACCACAGTTTTGAACTTTGTCTGGAATTTTGTTCCCTTCGCGCATTTCGCATTCACGCGATGTGAGTTGACGTGCCCGGCGCGTGTTCCCACCCCTGTGGAGTTCTGTCACAGTGCATGTGTGTGACTCCCGTCTGCTCCTTTCATCTCCCATTTCGTGGGCCTCTCAGTCATAACCACAAAAGAAAAATGGTATGCTCTCACTTTCTTTCTCTCCGTCCCCCTCTGTGTTATTCTCATGATTTTTAATTCCCCTCTCTGGCTCTCAAGCACTGCAGAGGTTAAAGGTGCACTCAGTAATGTTTTCCTCATTAAAAAAGGTTTTACACATAAAGAAATGAATAGCACTTTTGACTAATGTAATTAGAATGATGTACACGTGAGATGAAGGCTGTTTGATTCTAGAGAGAGAGAGAGGGATCACATGACCAGCCTTGTCATGTCTGGACCATCCACTTTTTCAGTGACTTGGATTCCAGATGTGAGAGTAATTCTATTATGTAATTTTTAGTCATTTAAAAATTGTAATTATATAGAATATTTTATTTAAATTATATATTCTATTGCAAAACATAGTTGCATATTTAAAATCCTACTAAAACAACTGCTAACTACTGCTGTTCGAGTGCAACAATTTGAACCAAAATGAATGTTTCTGATCAACATTATGGTCTTCAGAAATAAAGAGCAGGAAAAAAAAGTATTTTATTTAAGTTGGAATCTTATGACTAATAAATACTGTAACCATAAAAAAACAACAAATGACGTTTGAAATCAAATCAACACAAACAGTACTAACTTTTCAACATGGTTCCTCTGTAGATTTAAATTATGGAATTTCCTCTTCGATAGTATGTACAACCCGAATTCTGGAAATGTTAGGACGTTTTTTAAATTTGAATAAATTGAAAACTAAAATCACATAAGCCAACATTTTATTCACAATAGAACATAGAGAACATACAGTAACAAATGTTTAAACTGAGAAATTTTACACTTTTATCCACTAAATGAGCTCATTTCAAATTTGATGCCTGCTACAGGTCTCACAAAAGTTGGCACGGGGGCAACAAAGGGCTAAAAAGCAAGACATTTTGAAAAGATTCAGCTGGGAGAACATCTAGCAACTAATTAAGTTAATTGACATCAGGTCTGTAACATGATTAGCTATAAAAGGGATGTCTTAAGCCCTATTCAGACGGTAATTGTTTCTCATGGGGACGTAAGTGATTTTCACCATTTACAGAGGGCAGTCGTGATTTAATTGCCTTCTGAATCCAGAATGTCGGTGTTAATCTCTCACTATTTTGAGACCTGTAGCAGGCATCAAATTTGAAATGAGCTCATTTGGTGTTAACAATAATAATAATAATGATAATAAATTTGTATAGCACTTTTCATACATAAAATGCAACTCAAAGTGATTCACAAGCATAAAACAAATATTAAAAACAACATCAACATAAGAACATTAAAAAAAATGTATAAGCAAATGTAAGTACAGGTGCATTTAAATAAATTAGAATGTCATAGGAAAGTTAATTTATTTCAGTAATTCAACTAAAATTGTGAAACTTGTGTATTAAATAAATTCAATGCACACAGACTGAAGTAGTTTAAGTCTTTGGTTATTTTAATTGTGATGATTTTGACTCACATTTAACAAAAACCCACCAATTCAATATCCAATCTCAACAAATTAGAATACTTCATAAGACCAATAAAAAAAATAAAAAATAAAATAAAAAACATTTTTAGTGAATTGTTGGCCTTCTGGAAAGTATGTTCATTTACTGTATATGTACTCAATACTTGGTAGGGGCTCCTTTTGCTTTAATTACTGCCTTAATTCGGCGTGGCATGGAGGTGATCGGTTTGTGGTGATGCTGGGGTGGTATGGAAACCCAGGTTGCTTTGATAGCAGCCTTCAGGTCATCTGCATTGTTGGGTCTGGTGTCTCTCATCTTCCTCTGGACCTCTTGGTTCAGGTCAGGAGAGTTTGCTGGCCAATCAAGCAGAGTAACACTATGGTCATTGAACCAGCTTTTGGTACCTTTGGCAGTGTGAGAAGGTGCCAAGTCCTGCTGGAAAATCAAATCAGCATCTCCATAAAGCTTGTCAGCAAAAGGACGCATGAAGTGCTCTAAAATTTCCTGGTAGATGGCTGCGTTGACTGTGGACTTCAGAAAACACAGTGGACCAACACCAGCAGATGACATGGCAGCCCAAATCATCACTGACTGTGGAAACTTCACACTGGACTTCAAGCAACATGGATTCTGTGCCTCTCCACTCTTCCTCCAGACTCTGGGACCTTGATTTCCAAATGAAATGCAAAATTTACTTCCATCTGAAAAGAGGACTTTGGACCACTGAGCAAGAATCCAGTTCTTTTTCTCCACAGCCCAGGTAAGACGCTTCTGACGTTGTCTCTGGTTCAGAAGTGGCTTGGTAGCCCTTTTCCTGAAGACATCTGAGTGTGGTGACTCTTGATGCACTGACTCCAGCTTCAGTTCACTCCTTGTGAAGTTCTCACAAGTCTTTGAATCAGCTTTGCTTGACAGTATTCTCAAGCTTGCAGTCATCCCTGTTGCTTGTGCACCTTTTCCTACCAAAATTCTTCCTTCTAGTCAACTTTGCATTTAATATGCTTTGATACAGCACTCTGTAAACAGCCACACCTTTCAGTAATGACCCTCTGTGACTTACCCTCTTTGTGCAGGGCGTAATGATCGTCTTCTTGATCATTGCCAAGTCAGCAGTCTTCTCCATTATTGTGGTTTCAAAGAACAATACATATCCGGAATTTATACTGTATGGATAGTCATTAATTGAAAGTCAAATGTAAATATTCTAATATTTTGAGATACTGATTTTTGACTTTATATATATATCTTAACAAACAATCATAAATGTAAGAAGGTGTCAGGTTATGCAATGCTTTATACACTAATGTAAGAATCTCATAGTCAACCCTTTGGTGCACAGGTAGCCAATGCAATTCCATTAAAACTGGTGTAATATGTTCTCGTTTCTTCAATTTCATTAATACTCTGGCTGCTGCATTTTGTATCAATTGCAGCTTAACTACAGAACCCTTAGATGCAGTGTACACAGCATTACATTAATCAAGTCTAGAGAAGATAAATACATGAATTAGTTTCTTAGCATCGTTAAAAGATATGAATGACAGCTATTTGGGGATAAATAAATTGCTTTAGGTATAGGTGAGATGACTCAGATAAATCTAATTATATTATCTAATTATTATTATTTTTTTTTAATAAAAATGGAACTGATTTAGTGAAAATGGGGTGGGAGGACAATGCATGTTATCATGGCAAAGTTTTTATGGAAATAATCGAAATATATTAAATGCATGCATTTATTAAATATGTATAAAACATATCTTAAAAGCACAAAAATGCAACATCACAAAATAATATTTTAACAAAATGTGTAAATTACACTAAATTAAAATTCATTTAAAGTAACTAAAATAACTATATTTAAGCTTGCAAAATTGTGCACTAATATTGTGCTACTCTTTTAGTGAAATTACCTTTGATTCCGGTGCTGTTATTCTGCTGAAACTCGATTTTCAACACCCTACAACAGAGAATCTTGCACCACCAGTGCTGCAGATCTGCAGAAAGAAATGTTTACAAACCCTGGTTTCAAATGTACACATATATATCGGTCTCAAATTACCATTGCTTGTCACCAGAAAACTAATGTGCTTGCACAGCTCCATATGATGAAGAGGGGATGGCAACTAATGCCTGTGTTACTGACAGGCCCCGTGTGAACCAGTTAAACAGCTGCCATCTCTAAAGCCCTGAAGGATCTCTCAAACGTGTTGCACAGAACAAGAAACTGTCTGATTGTGGGTCTCACTGTGGTTAACCCCAATGCTACGTTGAACATGACATTTTGTGACCTTGTTTATATTTGGTGTCTGTGTGACAAAGAATTATAGTACTTTCACTAAACACATTTCTCGAAATTGCTCTCAACTTTAAAGTAAATCATCTAGTAAGTAGTATGAATTTTACGCAGTGTAATTATTTTATAATTATATTACTTTATTTGTCATTTCTGGTTATGAAACAGCGTTTATGCAATTTCACATTGTTCAAATATGCATTGTTGCGTCTTCCTTACTGTATAGATGACAGCTTTGAGAGAAATATTTAGTAACACAGACTTAAAGCTTCCAGTGTGAAATTGACCCCAACTTTATGCATTTCCGGAATTCGGGTTGTAATTTAAAATGACAACTTACTATCTGGGGATAAATAAATTGCATTAGGTATAGGTGAGATGAGTCAGATAAATCTAATTATATTATCTAATTAACTATTTTTTTTTTTTTTATAAAAGTGGAATTGATTTAGTGAGAATGGGGTGGGGGGGACAATGCATGTTATCATGGCAAAGTTTTACGCAGCGTAATTATTTTATAATTATATTACTTTATTTCTGTCAGGACCACTATCGTCAAATGACAGATACTTAGCATGAAGTTTTGGTTTGGCGGTATGGTTCTGTTCTGTGCAAAAACTCCCTGCTCATCCATGCAACCTGTCATGAATGAGCAGGAGAGCAACAATAATAACCCCCCTAGGGTAAACAGAACAGAACAAAGCAGATATCATAAATGTACTTAATGACATTAAGTGTATTTAGTGTATTTAAGTCTGATTCAGCAAGGAATATCAGAAAGCCAAGTCCTGACTGTGCGAAAAGAGGAGTTGGGGATGGAGGAGGGTGATTTGCTCCTGAGCAAGCGAAAAAATCTGCTGACTGATACTGAATAGAGCTTATATAGGAATGCCGCAATAGGTGTTGTATTCCTATAGGTAGATATGATCAGCTGAGAATCAGCTGATACAAGCTTGACTCACATGACCTGCCAGAACTAATGCTTAATTTCTGTCAGGACCACTATTGTCAAATGATAGATAATTAGCATAAAGTTTAGGTTTGGTGGTATAGTTCTGTTCTGTGCAAAAACTCCCTGCCCATCCATGCAGCCTGTCATGAATGAGCAGTGAGAGCAACGACAATAACCCCCCCACCCCAACACAAACGATAGGCCCGAACCCCCGACACAACGATAGGCCAGAACCGCCCAAACCTCAACTGATGGCATTCTGAAAGTAGCATATCCTTCTGAAATAGCAGAGACTGGGGCAGCAGCCCCTTACAGGAGAAGGCAGTGAAGGGGTGCTCTTCTTTATAAGCAGCTAAGAAGAGCAGCAAGCCCCTTTAATGTAATACCTGAAAAGATGCAGAAAAATTGACAGCTAATTGACCCACTAAAATTGGCAGCAGATACACGTTCTGCAGCCATAGAAGCAAGCAATGAACGGTTCAGAGAGATCGCAGATTCTACCTAGCCTAAAAGCTTCAGCATCAATTTAAAAACTCTATAAAAACACCATATAATAACTCAAATCAACTCTTCAGTTTACAGGTTGTCACTTCCCATTGACATTGTGCTCGTTATGTTACGTGTCCTCAATCTGACAACCTACGTGAGTGAAGACAGAAATCCTTACCAATACACTAGATAGCTTTGCAACAAGCATGTTGCTTGCTTAATCACAGCATGTTGCAGTAGTCAGAGAAACTTAAGGAAATAGCAGTCCCAATAACTAGATGAGCCATAAGCAGCAAGCATATTTTGAGAACAATCAGATGGCCTAAACAACAGGTTAAATATTAGCTTCTTGCTGTTGCAAATTTAACCAAGTACCAGTACTTGCAGTACAACCCAATAGCTTAAAGCAACAAGCAGGTCTAGCAACAAACATGATACTGAGCACTAGATAAGCCCTAGAAGCAAGCAAAATCCCAATACCCTAACAACTTTAAAGCAAAGACCTTCTGAAATAGCATAGACTGGTGCAGCATGCCCTTTAAGAAGAAGAGAAGCAGCGAAGGGGTGCTCTTCTTTAATAAGCTGCTGAGAACAGCAACATGTCCCTTTAATGCAGTACAGCATATGGTCAATACCAGAAGTTTAGGCAACATCATGTTGCCCTTATCCAGATAACCGCTAGCATTAATAACCTTTGGTAGCAAAATCTACATACTGCCCGTTAATTATCAAGCACGTTACAGGTACACTGATTAAATCAACAACATATCAAATAGAAATAATAGTAGGATAAGTTTAATGAAACAGAATTCCCAATAGTAGATGAGTCTTAAGCAGCAAGTCTGTTTCATATCAGACAGCCTTAAACAACATATTAAAAACAAGCCTCGCTGTGGTAAGTTTACTGGGTATGTTACCAGCGTGACAAAATACAACCAATGAGCCTAAAGCAACAGCATGCCTAGCAAACAAACATGTTACTGAACAACTGCCTTAACAACAAGCAGTATTTGACGATAGCATAACTGCCAACATAGCATAAGGCAATGAGAATGAAATAAGAACTTAGCTTCGTGAAGACATTCATAGATTAATAAAGGGTTAAATGTTCAGTTTTTACGTGGATGCTTTAACCCACCTTTGCTTCTTCCAGTGGGGAAAGTAGATCTCGTGTAAGTGTGTTGTTGATGCAGTCACATTAGCACAACTTCAGCAACGAACTGCGGGCATTGCAGGCAAAGAGTCTATGTCAATGATATATCGTTATGAGAAGCAGTGCTTGCTCAGGTCACTTTCAAGTCTATCAGCTTATATCAATCGCGGCGAATTCGCATTAAAGTTCAAGAACTTGTTGAATCTGGTGGGAACTCTGTGGGAAACGAACCCCTGAAAATTCCTGATTGAACGCTTTCCCATAGAGATGGATTTCGCTGTCTGAATTGCTCCTGAGCAAGCGGAAAAAGCTGCTGATTGATACCGAATAGAGCTTACTGTATATAGGAATACCGCAATAGGTGTTGTATTCCTATAGGTAGATATGATCAGCTGAGAATCGGCTGATGCAAGCTTGACTCACGTGACCTGCCAGAACATTTCTGGTTATGAAACAGCATTTATGCAATTTCACATTGTTCAAATATGCATTGTTGTGTCTTCCTTAATGTATAGATGACAGCTTTGAGAGAAATATTTAATCACACAGACTTAAAGCCTCCAGTGTGAAATTGACCCCGACTTCATGCATTTCAGCAGATGGTAAAAAAAAAAAAAAAAAAGATGGCAGTCAAGCTGGCGGCCAACAGTTAAATGTGATTGTCTGAATCACACTGATGTCATATTGAACAGCAATTCCTGTTAATTTCTTTGTCTAAGCCCGCATAAAGACTTTCTGAACCGGCAAGATGTAAATGTGTTTGGAAAAGCCTCTGATTCCGAGAACCAAGTATGTGTAGTCAGCATTTATTTTCAAAGGCCTTTGGCTAATGGGATGGACGTACTCAAGAGCTCAAATCAATGTCACAGACGAGTCAGGACTTGTTGCCAGGTCTCTGTCTCATAATCAGCCTACGAAAACACGATAAACACACTGTAGGGAATACTCCCTTCATAAAATATCAAAAAAAAAAAAAAAGATCCTCAAATAATCAAAGACTTTGGCTCAAGTTAATTAAGCTGACACCGAACCTGACAATGCTTTAATTCCTTGACCTCCTTTAAAGTAAAGCAGAGTGTGAACGCCTGATCTCAGTTGTTTGTATAATCATTACCTCTTCTTGTAGTTCTTTTTCTTTGATGTGTTCACAGTCCAGTGTTCCTTGGCTAGGATATGTTAGTTTAAGCCAGTCTTTCTTGTGGTTTTCCGGGCTGGCTAATAAAGTATGCACTTTTTTTCCCCTGTCAGTGTTTACGTTTGCTAAACTTGTGGGATATTAGCAATGTCTTTAATATTTTCAGTTGGCCATACAGTGGATTACTCATCTTCTCCTTGGCAATTCCTGCATTTTCTTTCTTTCTTTCTTTCTTTTTTCGTTTTTGCCTTTTCTACTCTCAGTAATGGCTTTTCCAATCCTGTCATTAAATAGTTTTATATCTGTTTGTGCAATAATGTTTTGTTCTGCTTTAGTCAAGGAGCCAAATCATAAAGTTCTCTGCCAGTAGGGCAGGAAGTCTATGGCACCATCACTGTCTTTCGCATCTAACGCCATTTCTCGCTCTTGCTTGACATATCTTGCCAAAGCCAACCGCTCAGCAGCTTGTGAATGTACATGACGGTCGATTTTTTAAAATGACAGTCCCTTTGAAGACTGATGAATTGTCCACCTTTGATCTGATATTAGTTTAATATGGAGCGCAGTGTGTGGCCTGGGAATAACGAGCCCACCTTCTGAAGATTCATTGCATGACTTTAGAATGTCCTGCATTTATATATGTGTAGATATTAATCTTAAACACATTCTGCTCTCCAAACAATGAACATTAGAGACAGTTGAACTGTTATCCATTTTTCATTTGGATCTGGAGCCAGACTGGATTTTTTTCAACCCACTTTAGGCCTCTTTTCTCAAGTACCTTTTGAGAGCTTATAAACCCAAGAAGCAGTAAAATATGAGATAAATATATGATCACGTGCAGGCTCAGTTCCAAAACCTAGCTGCCTTGCTGTCTACTGCTTGCATATTAAATGCTTTCTAAAATAGTGTATTAACTATATAAGAACCTCGTAAGTGGCTGATTGGAAACATGGTTGATTGACCTGTCCAGGTCTAAATCTGTGGGCCGTCATTACAACACATTTGAAAAAAAAGAAAAGAAAAAACCCTCTTTTATTTTAATCCAAATGTGCAAAAGATTAAATGTACCTTTAGGCTGGTGTAAGACAAATATTCCACTCCCACTATGTGATGATGTGGCAGATTCCTAGTAAAGGATTTTCATCATGCGGTGCAAAAGACCCGTCGACATACCGGAGTCTTGAATGACAGATAAAGATGTGTGAATAGAAGGTGAGTAAATGAGAAAAGGGATCTGATTACGCAGTCTGTAACATTCAAATCTTCAAGGAACACCAACCTATTTCTAAGAACAGATTATGTGAACATTAGCAAAACTATTTATTATTTTAATATTTTTGTGTATCTACATGCTGTTTAAAACCATTTGTAGCTTGACCACGTGGTAGTGCAAAAAGACAAGGTTGGGTACCAAAACGGATATACAGTGCCCTCCAAAAGTATTGGAACAGTGAGGCCAATTCCTTAATTTTTGCTGTGGACTGAAAACATTTGGTTTTGACATCAAAAGATGAATATGAGACGAGAGATCAGCATTTCAGCTTTTATTTCCAGGTATTCATATCTGGATCTGACACACAACTTAGAAGATATCACCTTTTGTTTGAACCCACCCATTTTTATTTTGAGCAAAAGTATCGGAACAGATTGACTTAAACTAGATTAAAGTGAGTAAGACTTAATATTTAGTTGCAAATCCTTTGCTTTCAATAACTGCATCAAGTCTGTGACCCCTTGACATCACCAAACTTTTGCATTTTTCTTTTGTGATGCTTTTCCAGGCTTTCACCGCAGCCTCTTTCAGTTTTGGGGGGTTATACCCTTCAGTCTCTTCTTTAGCATGTAAAATGCATACTCTACTGGGTTTAAGTGTGGAGATTGACTTGGCCAGTCTAAAACCTTCCACTTCTTGCCTTGATGAACTCCTTTGTTGTTTTGGCACTATGTTTTGGGTCATTATCTTGCTGCATGATGAAAGATCTCCCAATCACTTTGTAAATTGTAAAATATTTCTGTAAATTGTCAGCAAAAATGTTTCTGAAGACTTCTGAGTTAATTTTGCTGCTGCCGTCATGTGTTACATCATTAATGAAGATTATTGAGCCTGTCCCAGAAGAAGCGACAGGTTGCTGATGTTGTTTTAGGGTCTTTCTTTACAGCTGTCACAATGTTTCTGTCGTCAACTGCTGATGTTTTCCTTGATAACTTCCTTTTGCGATCACATGTGGAATTTGGTCGTTTAATGTTGTAAATATGCTATTTTTACCTCGGCATCCTGGCCAAATTCGCCCATTGGCCTCTGACCATCATGGCCTCCTAACAATCCCCATATATGCTCATTGGCTTCATCACTCTGTCTCCTCTCCACCAGTAAGCTGGTGTGTGTTGGGCGTTCTGGCGCACTATGGCTGCCGTCGCATCATCCAGGTGGATGCTATACACTGGTGGTGGATGAGGAGACCCCCCCCTCCCCCCTCACAATGTAAAGCGCTTTGAGTGCCTAGAAAAGCGCTATATAAATGTAAGGAATTATTATTATTATTATTATTATTATTAATTATTTATAGCCTTTTATATCGCTGCACAAATCAGCATTTTAGATGCACACATTCATCTCAAGAAAATCACATACAGACCATGTCTATCGTAATCATGTGTTTATTATCTTATGTAATCTATAGTGGCTGTTGTCATGCTTATTTCTGCTGTGTAAAAGCCTTAACATGTATGCTCTGGCTGAAACTTACGTTGTTTGTGATGTTACAACTGCCTCTCCGTTCTTAAGTTGCCAGGGATACATTCCAAGTATAATACACATTAGTAAAAGGATCTATTTTTATTTTTATTTTTATTTGTCTATATACACTTTGGGTGGCCGTGGTACATTAAAAAAAGTAGCCCAAAAAACCTCAACCCACGACTCTGTAATTTTTTTCCCGCAACTGTATTTTCAAAATAGCCCACTTGTGCCGCTGCCCTGGCAACAGTGGTTTGCTGTACCATCATCACACAATGATAGATAACCTTCCGCGCTGCGATGACGGGAAAAAGCTGGGGTCAAACCTTATCAAACGATTAACCTGCGTTAAAAAATATTAACACGTAAAAATTTTTTTGATTAATCGCATGCGTTAACGTGTTAACATTGACACCCCTAATATAAACATAAAGTAGCATTTACTAATTGGCAGATGCTTTTATTCGAAGCAGCATTTGCAATCAAGGTACACGTTGTGAGTTTTTGCTTTACCTGGGAATCGAACCTTGGGGAACCTTGACCTTGGCATTGCTAGTGCTGTGTCCTACTGTTACAGGAAAAGGCAGAATATAATATGCATTTACATCACATATGCATTTGGTACATATTTTTGTCCAAATTGGCCCGTTGTTTCGGAACCTGGCACGTTTCCCCCCTTAGCTCGGTTCATTTGGGCATATGTGAACATGGCAATCGCGCTCGGATCCGCGCCAAAACAATCGGTCCGAGATCGCCTGAACGATGTGGTCTCGGGTCGATTGAAAACAAACTCTGGAGCGGTTCAGTTGTAGTGAGAAAGCAATCCGATCCAACGGACCAACGACCCAAGCTATATCACACTGTATAATGGGTAATTACGTAAGTTCCGTGAAAAACAGTGGGTGTGCATGTCTGCATTCAAAATCAAAGCGCACCTTTTCATTTTATAATGCCGTCTTAATGCTTTTCATAGTAGGTGCATTTTAACAATGTTTTGCCGACAGCTCCTGGACTCCTGCTCAAAATTATAAATTAATAAATATATCGACAGCTACAAAAAAACCCCAACAACAACAAAAAAGCAAAACAATAAGCCCTCAAAGCTGTTGTCGTTCCATCCTGATGTATGTGTGTGTGTGTGTGTGTGTGTGTGTGTGTGTGTGTGTGTGTGTGAGAGAGAGAGTTTGTTTGCCTCTCTTTTCAAATGAATCATGTTTATTGTCATTCCAGCTCCGTGGACCAATGAGAGGACAGTTTACTCGCACGTGACTTGTATTAACAATTTCGGTTTGTTTAGAAACTTTGCTGTGTGAAAGCAAACCGCACCAACAATAAAAAGCAACATTGTAATCATTTTAATCCCTGTTTCGGAACAAAGCAATCGATCTACAGGTGTGAAAACACCCTTACATTGCATTCAAGGAACACATTTGATCCGTTCTTTCTTTCTCTGGGAACCAAACCCCTGACCTTGACATTGATAACACAGTGCACTGTGCTGTACTGTTTGAGCTACAAAAACATATAATATGTGCATTTACATCACATTTATGCATCTGGTAGATGCTTTTATCCAAAGTAACTTGCATTAGATAAAAGGTACATTTTCCAAAATGACTTGCATTGCATTCATTCAAGGTACACATTTTATCAGTGCTTGCTTTCCCTGGGAACTGAATTCAAACTTTGGCATTGTTATTGCTGTGCTTTACTGTTTGAACTGCAGAAAGGATATAATATATACATTTACATCACACTTATGTATTTTGTTGGTGCCTTTATCCAAAGTGACTTGCATTAGTTGCAAGGTACATTTCATCAGTTCATGCATTTTCTAGGAATCAAACCCATTACTGTGGCATTGCTAGTCCCATGCTTTTCTGTTAAATGTGCTACAGAAATGCAAGTAAGCACATAAAAGTACTCCATAGAACTTGCATGCTATATTTAAAGTCTACAGAAGCCATTTGACAGCTTTGTGTGAGGAACAGATTATTTTTTTCCTCACACAAAGCAATCAGATGTCTTTAGAAGACATTGGATAGAACACTAAAGTCCTATAGACTGTATTTATGGTGCTGTTTGTCATTTTTGGAACCTCAATCACCCATTCCTATTCACTTTCATTGAATGAAAAACAGTGCCTCTAAGATTTTACAAAACTTTCTGTGTTCCACTGAAGAAAGAAAGTCATTTAGAATTACAAAAGGGTGAGTAAATGATAATAGAATGTTAATTTTTGATTGAACTTTTTTACAACACAAGAGACCAGAGTTAGCACAGGTCAAGCGTGATCCTACAAGCCCTGCTGCTGTCAAGTCCATCGGAAACTTCAGCCAGAACCCGATGCCAACAGCAGCAGTGAGGCCTGGCAGCAGACGCTGGCGTGGAAGCTGATTAGCTCTGCAGGCATTAGAGGATTATTACCTGATTGGTGGCTTTCGGAGAGGCAACCGGACGAGCTCCCATGTGCCGATGGGGCTGAATCCCACAAGGCCATCATTCCTGGAATTAAGGGTTCATGTGGTGCTTGATCTCCCAGTGCCAGGTGCAGGGGAACCCAGAGGTGGAGTGTGCTTGGATTTATGAAGAAATTTGAGTATCTGCAAGAGTGTCAAGTCAATCCCAGAACGAGGCATGCATACGCTGGCACGCTAACATGCGCACACACAACCTCGCAGGTCAAGTGCACAAGGCCATTCTTGTCATTTAACCCTCCTGACTGGGACATTGAGACATGCATAAAAATATTTGAAAATACCGGTGCTGTTTTACAATCCTGCGGTTGCGTAAATTAAGCTGGCCTGCGTAGAAGCCAAATAATAAAATTACAAGTCAAAGGTATAAGCCTCAAGCCGCGTTTACTAATCATCTTATCATAATCCTGTGAAAAATGTTGTATCGGATCCAAAAATCAGATCGAGGCAATTATGAGAAATCAGACCTGAATCCGAAATCTAATACATACCATTTTGGTGAGAAAAAAATAAATAAAAATCACCTCATGTAATTCTGCTGAAAGATCCAACATTTTGGTTAGATCATTCATGTTGACCTAAAATTGGTCAAACAAATTTATTTGGCAACTTATTGAATTGTGGACAAAGAACTCTCATGAAGAGTTGTATTTCAGTAGGGTTTGGAGTCTAAACATGTTTCCTGGCTGTCGTGTTTAACCTTCTTGAATGAGTCTAAAGCCTCCTCGGAGCAAACCACAGGAGCGCAAAGACTATGAAACCGACTAATTGTCTGCTGTGTTTTGGAAATATGTCTGCCCGTTGAGGTTTCAGCCTCAGCGTCATCTTGAAAATGCAACATCCCCTTCGTGTCCACCCATGTGATGATCATTTAGCTTGGTTACGGAATATCTGACTGCAAACGGTCGTACATGTCCAGGTCTCATAAAAGTCGGCGTGGAAGCTTTTAAAAGCAGATTGTTTCACCAACCAGCTTTACCTGGATTTGTTAGGGCTTCATCTTTCCATCTGCTCCCACACTAATTTAGGTCGTTCTTTCTTTACTTCCTCCCTCCCCTCCCCAACTTCCCATGACTTTTCCCAAAAACCTGATCTCAGCACCAGCCCAACCTCCATCCTTCCCGTTACCCAGCCCATCCCAGCGTGTCTTTGTTCCAGCGCATGATGTAATGCTCGAACAAGCTCTCAGGGACCTGGGAGATACAAGCCTCGACAAAGGGAACTAGATCTCTTTTCATGCATGAGATCTAGATAGAGCTGCATGTTTCGACAAAGTGCAGGGAGAGGGAGAAGGAGAGGGCGAGAGCGTTAGAGCGAGCGAGAAAGCCACTTGTGTATAAATACTGATTACAGCGATAATGACTCAGATGAGTGTAGCATAATAAGCTCTTGATTGGTCCCCCTGCATTACATTACAGTGTCACGGGAAAAGAATTTTAAACACCGGTCAGGTTCGAACATTAAGGTGTAGTTTGTCTCTCATCTCATCATTTGATCCACACATGCATCCACCAATTGCCCCCGCTAGATCATGGTTTATTTTTACCCCGAGCTCTGAGGGAGCGGGCGAGCAGCAAGCAATCTAACCGCTGTTTTGACGTTTCGGACCAAAACAAAGCTATTTCTCACAAATAAATCGACATCACGTAAACTCTGTTGTCTGCCAGATTCGCATGGATTTGAGAGATCACAGAGGTCTTAATTTCTGCCGGAACAAATTGATTGGGTCTCCGGAACTGGATACGGCACATATTTTAAGGGATCCTCATATGCCTCCGGTGCATGTGTTTAATGGAAAATCGAGTATAACTACATGTTTATGTTTCTTGAAGAAATGTGAGTGTGGTGCTTTTCTCGACCGAAACATGCCACAGTCATGTCAAGACGTTGATACTGTAAGTTGCCCGTCAAGTGGTTGCTATTATGTTGCACAGTATAGGTGGTATAGCTAGTATAGGTCAAAAGAGCACACCCCAAAGTCTCTATGGTTTTGTTAAGACAGGCAGAGATTTTTTTTTTTTTTTTTTTGTCTGCCTGACTCCCTTTAGTCTGAAATGGCAAAAGAAAAGCTCATGAAATGCAGTTTTCACAAAATTATGGTTTGTTAACGATTTGGATACTCCATATAATCAACACTGAACTGACATGAGCTGAATCATCTGTAGAGCTGTTTTATATTTAAACTGAGTTTTCTTAATAGCTAATGAACTTTGCAACACTGACACAGTAATTGAAGCAAATTAACTTGTATAATGCCACTATTGTCTTTTTAGAGCTGCTTTATAGCTGAAATTGCTTTCATTTCACTTTGCAACAATAATACTGTTATTTTCCTGTTTATTACTGTGAAGCTGCTTTGATACAGCCTGTATAAAAGTGCTATATAAATAATGTTACTTGACTTGCTGAAATCGGTTGTTAAAGTCAAACGTGTCTGCATTGGGAATGACTATAACAATCTATGTTGATGTGCTGGCAAAAATGCCTGCAAAATACAGTTATATATTTTATATATAAAATACATAAAAAAAAAAAAAAATCCTTGAGTATTTCTGTTTTATTTATTTATTTTATTTTATTTTTCAGTAAAATATTTAATGATCCTTAAAACGAAATGGATTTACTTTAGAAGCAACAATGCATAAAACGTATTTTCATACTTTTCATACTGTACTCACAGATTTTTTTTATACTTGTTTTAAATATAAACAAGAAAAGGAGAATCTGCCAATGCAGTACAACAAAAACGCTTATATTCAAGATATCTTCTCATAAGTTATTAGAAAACCAACGCCACGTCAACACGCCAGCTGAGCAACTTGGGCTCACAATGGAATCTGGAAACTCTAGAAAGTGTGAACGAATATAGAGTTCTTCCTATTGACAAGTGCAAAAATAGGGAGCGTGGAGGATGGAATAACAGAGCTCCCCTGGAAGCCATCTGCAAACGAGTTTGGAGGTCACTGCCTCAGGAGACGGCATGTTCTGTGCATAATGCCTTTTGGATATAGTAGTTACTGGCACAGGTTTTAATGTATTGCAAGTCTTGTACAGCTGTTGCTCCCAGACTTGTAAAATAACTTTCTTACTACTTAAAAAAACAGTCTTACCTAAAACACACTGCCACTCAGTGGCTCAGCAGGTCCACCCCCGTGGCCCGTTAGACCACTTGCTGGGACCCATAAATCCATAGACACGCTGAATTCTGTTTGAAGGCAGCGTACAGTTGCAGCCTTCGAGAAATAGGTGTTTTTTCTGTGGCTTTATATAACATTTCGTCAAGTCTTTGCTGTGGTCTATTTGCTGTGGTTTATCTGGAGTGCATTAATGTTCTGTGCTGAGACTGGCTGACTGCTCTGAAACAAGGCGGACGGAGAGGGGTGTTTGTGCGTGCCATCCGACATTTCACTACGTGAACAATACAGATTAACGTTTTCATTCTTTCCCTTATTGTTTCTGTTTTGCTCTGTGCATACTGAACGGCATTACGTTATTACCTCATGGAATGCCTGCAGGTTATGGTTAGGAATAATATATTCCAGAGTACAAGAAAAAAAAAAAAAAAAAGATGATTTCTTTCTCAAACTTTAGAGGCAGCACCTTAGAAGGCAAAGAATTGGAAGTGTTTAGACTAAAACTCTAAAAATCTAGTATATATATATATATATATATATATATATATATATATATATACATATACGTAATATTGTGAAATGTTATTATTTAAAATAATGTTAATAATGCTTTCTGTTCAAATATATTTTATTTATTTTTCTGATGGCAACCCTGAATTTTCAGCAGCCATTACTCTAGACTTCAGTGTAATGATTTCAGAAATCATTCTAATATGCTGATATGCTACTCAAGAATACATAATAATTTCTTATTATTATCAATGTTGAAAATTATTGTTAATATTTGTATTAATATGATGAATATTATGAATATGAATATAAGAAGAATATAATTTGTATACATTGGTGTTCATTGTCTAGAAACACAAAAAAATAACAAAATAAAGATGAATTTGATTTATAACATTGTTTACTTTTTATTTTTTCAAAATTTCTTTACATCATGATATATATCATTTTTGTGAATTCTTTTGGCTGTGATAATCGTGTAGTGAAAAATCTGATATCGTGACAGTTCAATTCAGTTTTTAGGTTAAAGTGTAACAGGGGCTTGTCTGGCAGGCAGGTATCCTCCTGCATACTGGCAGCACTAACTGTAGCCAGAGGCTTATTTACAACTGAGCCTGCACTCACTCTGAATCACTTCAGCCTGACAAGAGGCAAACACACAAGCTCAAGTTCATGCCTGCCTTAAAGAGATATAGATGCATATACTGTAAGAGTTTGCAGCAAAGCTACTTCAAGATTCTATTTAAGCTATGCGTGTAATTTAATATCACACACACACAAGTTTATTAATTAAATGTCTCGATCAGGTTGCGTGTGGCACATTGGATGTGGGTGTACGTTTCCAGAAAAATTGTAAAAAGAAATAATATGCTGGCTGGCTGCTGTTATCCTGTCATCTTAATAACTCTATGTTTGCGTGTGGTCGAACACAACAGGCATCAAAATTGTTCAGCGCTCCTACCTCTGACGTAGATTACCCAGACCTGCCAGCCAGCTGTATTCTCAAAATATACTGTAATGTATGGTCACACATCGGAACCATGAATTAAGTGGGCAGTGGAAACAAAACAAGTTGTCCTTGTTACAGTGCTAAGCTCTGAGTCAGCCACAGGTTATGGAGCTACTTGATAAATGTGCTTCTCTCTTTTTGCCACTTTCCTACTGTATTTTTGTGCTATAGAGGCAGAGATCAAGCAGAATTATCAAAATTTTTTTAATATTGTTTATGCATAAACATTTTTTAATAACTTCAAACCAGCATTTGGTCACAAACAACCTTGAATTTTTTTGAGTAATCGCTTAATTTAGGCAAAATCTGCAACCATCCTGTACGGCAAATACACACACACACACACACACATATTGTATTTTTGTTGTTGTTGTTGTTTTTTTTTTTACATATATTTAAAAAAAAAACAAATTTAATTTGTTTACTTATTTGTTGTCTATAACATGTGTGAACATATAACACATAGTCTAGTAAGCTATTCCATCCGCATTTGCATTTACCCTAAATGCAGGCTACTGTAAGATTGGAAATGTATTTTTTTGCCCCTGAAATGTGTTTTTAAGTAACATATAGGGGTATATGATAGTTGGAAATAAATATATTTTCAATTTTAAAAATATATTTCCCTGAGCATCGGAAGATTAAGCACTGACCATTTAATTTAAGAGTTTCAAGCCCCATTTTATTCCCTTTTCCTGGAAAGTGCCTGTTGTTTTTCATTTCCATTCCTGTGGACGGTTGACACTTCAATAAACATCATCCTCAAACCGAAAATTGAACTCAGTGAACTGTGTCACACACTGAACTTGCCGAGTTGACAGGATTCTGTGCCAACTTTCAGTTCTCATATAATAGAACTCTTCACCTTTCAGACAACAGTCTAGAGCTCCTCAAGGGTAATTTTCAAAACAGCACACTGCTTCTCTTTCATTTGGAAATGACAAGTCGAGCATTGTTCTTTAGAGTTTATTCCTCAGACTGTTTTACCCAGTAAACGCAGAAAGTTGTATTTTCTGCATCTGTCATCTATGCTCCAACTCCATTAAAAGCAACATGAACTAAAACTATGAAAGTGAATGTCATAGTATTTTCTTTCCCCTACATTCCTCTACATCTTAATCATGCACTCTATAGTTTTTGCTAATAAAGTTTTTCAAACGCAAAAAAACAAACAAACAAACAAAAAAAAAAAAAAACGCTTTTGACAAATATGATTAGAAATATGATATTAAGGCTCCAGATACATCAGAAAAGTGGGCTATACCTGATGGTATAAACACACATTGTATAAATGCAAAAAGCAAATCAAACAATAACCAACAAACATTTCCTGTCCTGGAAATGAGACCCATAATTGCAAGAACTATATGGATTTGTCAAGTGATTCTGCATGTGAGGAGACTAAACCACTTTGACCTGTTTCACAGATGTACAGATACTGAACAAAAGACAAAAAAAAAAAAAAAAAAAAAGCAGTAGGTACATAAATGGCATACATCCATGTCAATCTACTGTATTAAAGCAAACAAATAAAAATAAAATAAATAAAATTTGCTGCATTCCAAATGGGATAAATTGGGCAGTTTGAGGTGGGCCTAGTTCACCCAAAAATGAAGATTTTCTTTTAATTTACTTTCCCTCAGGCCATTCAAGATGTATTCAATGCAATTCAGGTCCTAGATGATTCAATGCAAGTCATTGGCTGCACATTTTTGAGAATTACAAAAAAGCATATCAAGGAGCAAAAAATTAATACCCATGGCTCGTGATGAGGAGTTATGAAGTGAAACAACAGGTCTGTGCAAGAAACTGAACATTATTTGCAATATTATTACATGTAATCTAGAGCCTTAGGCAAACGTTTGCGAACGAATCATTCATTTGAACTTTTTTTTTTTGGTGAACTAATTAAATCAGCTCACTAAATCAGACTGAACCATCTGAAGCAGTTCACAGCTGGAGCAGCACAGATCTACAAGTTACTCAATCAAAACTCACTTTCAGAAGCCTGACAGTCACCCTGACTCGATTGAGCCAAAAATACTGGCATATATGATCCTAGTCCAGTTCCAGTCACTGAACTGAGGAAAAATTCAGACTCAGACCAAAGATAGACTGAGCTGGTGATATGCACATGCATGCACATGCAAAATTAACGTTAACGGCAGACAACAGACATGTCATAGTTTGATCAAAATGTAGTCGGTCGATAACGGTATGGACTTGACATAGCATCCCTACTAAATTCTACACCCTTGAAAATGTCAGACTTTGGAAACTAAATAGTTCTCTCCTTAAATATGAAGAGTTAATCCAAGTTTCACAAAAAGCTTATGGACGTAATTATAATATAAGTCAGGCATTGAAGTGAGTTGCTGTTTTTGTCACTATTCTGAGGAAGATGTCATTCGCTTGTTTTGTCAATGTACCCACACAGAGAAATTTTAGGAGAATTTAGCAGTTGCTGGACATTGACAGGTACATGTCCCTAATGTCCCTGCTATATTCTACACCCTTGTTATTGCGTAAACGTTACATCATTGCATGATTAAGTATACAAGCTAGTGGAATGAACCAGTTCATTGAAATGAATTGTCCAAAGAACCAGTTTGTGGAAAAGAATCTGTTTTGCCCGTTGCTCAAGGCTATGGATTACAGGTAGTAATGTTGTACAGTAAGTTTCTTGCACAGACCAATCATTTCATTTCATAACTCCTCTATATATATCATCTGGAGCCACGGGTACTGATTTTGTGTTCCCTGATATACTTTATTTTTATTTTATTTTATTTTTTCTTCAAAGATAGGCAGCACACATTGCACACATACAGTACATTGTATGAATCAGCAAGAACACAGTTTCTCCTAAAAATGTTCTTTACTCCTCAACTCAAGAAAAAAAAGAAAGAAAAGTCACCTGTCTTGAATTACCTGAGGGTGAGTAAATTAACAGCACATTTTAATTTTTGGGTGAACTACCCCTTTAAAACTGGCCACTTCAAAGAGACCATCGGAATTAAAGACTTTGAAGGGTACAAATGATGAACACATCATACCCATTGTTCTTTGTGCAAGTTTAATTGTGCCTCAGCATGGTAGATTTTTGGTCCCCAACACCCTTCATCCCTTCGAAGGGATTAGGGCATAGGGATGAACTCTTCAGAATGGAACGCAACTTTGATTGAACTTGATTTTTGGGGAAGAATCTGCAGAACAACATGGTAAAATGTGTTAAACAGAGCTGACAATAAAAGCTTTGTAGCTGAAACCAATCAAAATAGATCAAATATTTATTAAACAGACACACAAGCACAAGGGGTGTATAGAAATGTGATGTATATTTGTAATCCTGTGGAGTTTTCCGTTTTGATTTTCCTGACTGTATGTAGATGACGGTTGGCATAGCAGGCACTTAGCAGCACATTTCAGTGCCAAACAGTGGTACTGTTTGCTTTGGATACTGCAAAATTAAATATCTCCCACCATAGACCTTTTCTTTTTTTCTTAATCAGTGACATAAAGTGTCTCTGCCGTTTTTAGTTCTTTCGGCATTTGTCCCCGCCCTGTCCCGTGAACAGCGTCCCAACCCGACAAACTCCAGCACTTAACCTCCAACGAACAATGCTCCACAAAGACACTCTTAATCCGGTTCCTCTTTCAGTTTATAACAAGGGTAATCGAGCCCGTCAACGACCTCCTGCAGATCTGCCCAGCTGCCTCCATTGAACACGCTTCTCCCGCCCAGGTAGGCGCCCGTGGACCCAGCCGTTTCAGCTCCTAACGTTGCTCATATGCCAGGTAAACCACTTCCATCTGGAATCTAACGTTACTATTCTTAAAATAGGAATGCGGATGGTCAATTGTTTGAGGCACGCTTGCCACCCAAAATTCTTTTCCCACAAACACAAACAGAAATTGCTCATCTGTCGCTCCTTTCACGCCCAGTTGCTGCTCCGAGCGATTCCCCTTTATATCCTGAAAGCATTTTAATGATCGGGGGGCGTATTACATAAATATCCTAACTTTAAAATCTCATCTTATCTGTTTGGTAACCATGGTCATTTCAGTTAGGACCACATTTAGGACAAAAGCTATTACAGAACAGCATTTCCTGAGTGCGTTATCCTATCTTAACTACAGATAGGAAGGGGATATTACAGAAACCTTCTAACTTGACAAAAAATCCTAAAAACTGTCTTAACTTTAGGGCAACCCCACAGCTGTCCTAACTTCAAAATTATTTCAAAGCTAATGGAAAAACTGCTTACGGTTGCGCTATCCAACAATGGTATTCCATTTACTAATAATTGAAGGAGATGTAGACTCTTGGAGGACCCTGAAGATGTGTTACATTTTGATGACAAAACACTTATGAAAGTAATTACAGACTGCTTATCTGTAAATTTGATTGAATATGTAACATTGTAAACGCGTATGCCTCAGCATCCGTGCACTCCTACTGCGTACGGTAATGATTTCAATCTGGGCAAACGATCCAATCCAAATGCGCTCTAACTATTGCCAACTGGTCCCTACATATCGTTCCCTCTCACTGTATCCCAGATCAAGTTCTTTTCCCAAATGATGTTTTCAACCATCATTGCGATGTGACCAGATCCCAGAAGTCACAGCTCTAGACAATAGCATGTTTTAGCACTCGGTTAACTTTTTTCACAAGAACTATAAATCGCTTTATATTTTGCATAGGCTCGTTTGAATTGAGATTATCTGCTTTACATGCAATTTACTATGCTTTATTAATGTTTCACAAAGTTATAATCTAAAACATTGCACAAAGCATACTGTTTACATCTTCGTACGTGGAGCTGCAGTGCCCTGCTTACTCGTTACAGCCGCTGCAGTGCCCTGCTTAACTAGATGCTGCGCCGCAGCGCCTTGCTCAATCTGATACTGCCGATGCAGTGCCCTGCTTAACTAGATTTTGTCGCCACAGTGCCTTGCTCAATCTGATACTGCTGCTGCAGTGTTGCTTCATTTGATACTGCCGCTGCCGAGCCATCTTTGGGGTGCTTCCGAATGTTCAATAATCTTGATTCCTTAAGAGAACTTTTCCCTTCAATTTAGTAACTCTCGCTCACTGTGCGATTTGGCATGCACGTTTTTGGGGGGCTATCGAAGTAGAATAGTCTCTCTGAGTAGAATAGTCTCTCTGAGCCCTCCATTGCGGACATCAAGCCAAATCCATTTACCACTAATGCTAAGATTATATGGGCACACGAACTCGTGAAGTGAAGTTATTAACAATTTCAGGAGTAGTACGCCCATCTAATCTTCCAATTAATATCTGAGTATAAAAACAGCCTCTTACCATTTCTGTTTTTAGTTCTTTCAGCATCCCTCCACCTTCCCATATCCTCCTTTATTCATATTTATTTCATTTATCCTTCTGTCTATAGGGGGGGGGCTATCAGAGCTCAAGTATAATAGTCTCTCTGAGCCCTCCATTGTGGACATCAAGCCAAATCCATTTACCACTAATGTTAAGATTATATGGGCACACAAACTCGTGAAGGAATTTTGGCACTGACAAAGGCACACTTGCATCCAAAGGCACACAATTTTACATTGTAAAACCAGAAGAAAAAAACAAGAAAAAATAAATAAATCAATAACAAAGAAAGAAAGAAAATCTGATTTCACATAAAGATCCATAAAGATTCTTAAAAATTAAAATAAATAAATAAATAAAATGAAATAAAATAGCTTTATTGATGATTGGGATTGATGAGAATCAATAATAATCTCAGTTAGATAATATTTAAGAATATCACATGAAATAATATTATATAGCACTAAATACTTTTTTTTTTTTTACTGAAAAACAGTAATATTGATTATGATAGAGAACAGTAGTAGTGGTAGAAAGAAAGAAAGAGAGAAAGAAAGAAAATGTGATTGTTTCGAAGAGAAAAGAGAGAAGAGAAGAGGAGATGAGAGAAGAGAAGAGCGAAGAGAAGAGAAGAGAGGTTTAAACAACTTTATTGAATACAATTTTTCTTCAGTATATCATTACTAATACAATAAATCCTCATTCATGACATCTTTCCTTAATCTTTTAGTCGAATGTAAAACCAAAACATACTTACAACAACAGTCTTTTAAAATTTAATAACAAGCTGTTCTTCATAAATACAACACAAAATTTCCCCTTCACACCACTTTTCTCTGAAAGTTATTAAATCTCCCACCAAAACATAGTAAGAACATTCAATTTTCAATCTATTTGCAATTAAGCCCTTCAACATTTTCACTGGGTCCATTCCACCAATACCTAGTAATTTATTTTTTTCTAGTCTTCCAAATTATTTTCAGTTTGCCGTGCCTAAATGATCTTTTTTGACATTCTATACTTTACACCCCCTACAAAAACACATTCTGAAAAAGTTTCACCAAAACTTCTAAACCATTCCATCAAAACTTTAGAAAGCTCTTCCAATCGTTTACAATTAAAAAAAAAATGTTTCACAGTCTCTTCTTCACCACAAAAAACTCACACTCCCCTCTAACTGCTGGATTAAGGTGAGACACATATCTGTTTGTAGCTATTGCCCCGTTAATAAGCCTCCACTGCAAATCCCCAGTCCGCTTCTCTAGTGGAAACTTATACAGGGACCTCCTCTGATCTCTCAAGGGGAAGTCTGGCCCAAAACTCCTTCTCCGCTTCAACGGCTGCCACTCCTTCAGTGCCTCTTTATGAACAGTCTTAACACATAGGTTATATAAAACCTTTTTAGACATTTCATCAGCTGTCCATGTCTCAAAAGTTTCAGAGCCCTCTATAGGTTGGTCTCCTAACACACTGGTGTCACAAGTTGACAAAATTAGCCGTTTCTGAGGTGAAACGTGTCTGTTCGTTCAGATCTTCTCTTTGTATAAATTCTCTATAATGTCCTGGCAAAAAAGAACATATTTCCTCCAAAAAACAAATAGCCAGGCGTCGAGATTGCAGTCCCGTGAAAACCATTATCTCCACAGACTTCCATTCGAACGGACCAAATCTTTTAATTTTGTGCAGTTTCTTCTCAGCATGTTCTCCTGTACACTCTTTGAAGACATCAGTGTACCATGAACTACTGGATTATGAAAGAGTGGCTCATCCAACACCCAGTATTTAGGGATTTCAAAGACTCTTATAATATTGAAAGTTTTAGCCCATGCTTGTAACACTGATTTATAAAAAGATGTGATCTCTGTTAAGTCCATCTCTTCAATTTGTATCCAGAAAAGATGCAGATCATAGCTCAACCCTTCTGCTCTTCGCAGGATTGCACCAGCGGTACGAGCCCACACCAAGTATTTTCTACACAAATGTTTTTGGGCTGAAAGCAATCTGAAAGCTTGAATTCTGCTCTTAATGTCTATCAATCCTTGTCCTCCTTCACAAGGAGGCAAATAAAGTTGTGCAGCACGAATCCGGTGTTTGCAATCCCAGAAGAAATCAACTAGTCTCTTTTGTATAGAAGTTACCAATTCTTCTGGTGGTTCAACCACCATTAACATATGCCATAATGTGGACGCAGCCAAATTATCAATGACCAAAACTCTCCCCTTGTAATACATTTATGGTAATAGCCATTGCCACCTAGATAATCGGGCCACCACCTTCTCCAGCAGTCCCTCCCAATTATTTTCCTGAAACCTAGAAGAACCCAAAAAACATCCAAAGTTTTAAAACCTTCTCTCCCCCACTTTAACCCTCCCGGGAAATCTGGAAGCCTTTGATTTATCCATTGACCTATTGCATATCCTTCACACTTACTCCAATTAACTTTTGCAGTAGATTCATTTTCATATACCTCTATACTCTTTGTAAGATAGATTATAAGATCTTCTTGTCCATTTATAAAAACCCTTACATCGTCAGCATAAGCAGATAATACAATTGAATTACAATTAAAATCATTTGGTATTAAAAACCCTTCAAGATCTCTTCTAATTCTTCTTAATAGTGGTTCAATGGCAATGCTATATAATTGTCCAGAGAGTGGGCATCCTTGCCTAATTCCCCATTTACAGGGATTGATGCACTCAACCCTCCTCCCACCTTCACCAGTACAGAAACATCTCAATATGACAGTTTTACCCAAGAAATAAAACTTTTCACCAAAACCAAAAGAACTCAAAGCACTGAAAAGATATCCATAGTCAACCCCATCAAAGGCTTTTGAATCTTGGTCTATTGATTTAATATTCTCTTTGAAACATCTCTTAAAAGAAAAAGATTATCCATAATAGATCGTTCAGGTACACAATGTGTCTGATAACTATGAATAATTGTATCAAAATATTGTTTCAACTTATTCGCTAAACATTTTGCCAAAATTTTAATAATCCGTACATAAAAGTGAAACCGGTCTCCAGTTCCTCAAAATCCTAAATCCCCTTTTTTTTAGGTAACAAGGACAATACTGCTCTTCGACAGCTACATGGAAGAAAGCCATTTTCAAAACACTCTTCAAAAAATCTTGTCCCAAAACATTCCAGAAATATTGATAAACATCCGTGGTTATTCCATCAGTATCAGGCGAACGTCCCAATGAAAGTTGTTTAACTGCATCTGTGAGCTCTTGTAAAGTAATGTCACTGTCCAAATTTTCTCTCGGTTTAGGTTGCAACTTAGGGAGATCTTGACAAATGTCCACAGCACTCTCCTTATTACATTGTTCAGCATTAAAAAGACCGGAATAAAATCCAACAGCAAGTTTTCTCATTTAATTTGGATTGTCCGTAATTGTCCCATCTGGATGTATTAAATGAAGCATAGGATTATGCTGCACCACATTTATCTCCAGTTTAAAATAATAAGCACTGGGAGCATCCATATCCTTAACAGGACAAAAACGTGACCTTATGAAAGCCTTTTTAACTTGCTCTTTTAAAAGATGTTTCAATTTTAACTTCTTCCTACTTAATTCATCACTTTTGTTAATCCCTTCTTCATTGTGCAACATCATCTTTTCCATTTCTTCTATTTCACATTGCAATTTTTGCACAGTATCTCTAATTGTAAGTGATACTTGAGACTCATAGCTTTGACAGAAAATTTTAATATGCACCTTTCCAACCTCTTTTTTTCTGTAACCTCCAATTTTCCCAAAGATGAGTAAAACTCTCACAAAATAACGTATTATATAATCATTTTTATTAAAATGCCAATAATGCTGCGATCTAAAAGTCATTGTTTTTTCATTTATATCTATATCTATATCATATGATGGTCTGAAAAACCACTAGAAATAATGGCAGCATCCAGCGCTCTATTATTAAAATACTTATTCATATAAAACCTATCTAATCATATAAAACCCATATCTAATCTAGCCCCCTTAACTTCATTATTACTTGCTTTAATCCATGTATACTGTTTTATCCCCTCATTCCTATTTCTCCAGACATCACTTAAATCATGTTCTTGAATCACTTTAGAGATCACTACACCTGACTGAAAATGAGGTTCTTCGCTGTTCCTATCAACATTAAAATTATCAGTGCAATTCCAGTCCCCAGTCATAACTATGCAAACATTTTTATCATATTGTGAAATATGACTCTTTATTTTAAAAATAGCTCAATTTTATTCTTTCAATGCTTGCATGGACAAATAACACACTTCCAGCTACCACTTATTCAATTTACAAAATTTCAACAGTTAAAATTTTTGAAAAACAGAACAGCAACTCCAGCACTTGTACTAGAACCATGACTGACTACATATTTTCAGTCCCATCAGAAGCCCCACTCTATCTCATTAGACCTATCAGAATCAGTCTCGTATAACATAACAATATCAATTCTCCTTATTTTCATAAATTCTGATAGTATAGCTCTTTTATTTTGATCTCTCACTCCATTTATATTAAAAGAGCCTATTCTCATATGCCCCATATTAATAAAAGAGGAAGAGACAGTAAAAAGCACAAAAAAGATAGGACAGAAGAAACACCCAATCAATGTCTTTTTTTTTTTTTTTTTTGAAGACGAACCTTTATGCTTTCTTAGTTTTGTAAGCAGTTTCCTCAATCTAAATCTTTTTTTTTCATTTGTTTCATTCAATTCATCCAACCCAACAGTATGCTGTAATTTAACCACGCATTTCACAAATTTCTCAGTATGTGAAAAAAAAAAAAAAAAATCTCTAATTTCTACTGCTCTTCCAAATGTCTCATCCAAAAAATTATTTATCTCTTGTAGAGAATAAATATTACTATCTTCCATTTGAGAGCCTGTTTCAGAAAAACCTGACATTTGAGAGAACGTATCCTCATCCCTCATTTTTTACATTATTTCTTCAGTACTTTCCATGTTCTGATTAAGCATTCCAACTCCACTAGTACTTGCAGTCTCAGAACTCAAAACATTCTCATCCATATCATCTTGTACAACTACAGACTGACTTTCATCATGTACTGCACTTTCCTGAACCTCAATTCCTTCATTATCATTCTCATATAGGCCTACTTCAGCTATAGTCTTTTCAGTTACCTTTTCCGTTCGTTCTATTTGACTGTTCTCTCCAGCCGGCTCATTTACATCAGATACTACATTATCAGTGTTATCCTCCTCATTCATGTTCGCTTGAACTTTATGAGGACAAGCAGTTCGCTTGTGGCCAATGTCACCACATTCAAAACATTTATATCCAGCGGTAGAAGTATAAATCATGAACGACTTACCTTCATCCATGACCCAAAACGATATATCCAGCATTGGCTCTTTTAAAAACATGACAAATTGTCACTGAAACGACAACACATGTTTCAATTCTGAACTTTTACAACCTAGTGATATGACTTTTAACGGACTCGGATTCTTCCAAACCTAATGAGTTCTCTCTCACACACCTAACACCATGGCGGAGTGAAGAGCGACACCATTCTCACACTCGCCAATTAATTTGAAAACGACACAAACCAAAATCTAACTTAACAAAATTAGAATATTTTAGACAAACAAGAAAAATAGAAAATAAAGAAAAAGAGAAAGAAAATATTTAAGCGGACAGTTGAAAGTGAAACATTCTCGATCCCCACCGCACCCTCCACCACTCTCCTATATCTCGCGAGAAAAGAAAAGAGAAGAAGGCTTGAAATGAGGGTGAATAAATGACAATGATTTTCATTTTTTTGGGTTGAACTGTCTCTTTAAGATTCATGAGCCGGTAAAGCTGAGTACTTCATATGCGGGTCATTCCTGTTTAATCCAGGGTTAGCGGTTGTGTAAATATGAGGGGGTGAGTGTGGGAGCCTGTGTAGTAGGTGTGCCGGTGGCTTCGGGCTAAGGAAGGTTGAGCCCTGCAGTCTGGACGTAATCATTGTGGATCAGGACAGGGTCACTGGCACACAGCGGAGAGCAGGGCGAGTGCCCAGTACTTCCGTCGGACAGAGGGTTTAGGCCAGCCAGAGGAATGCAATTTTTTTTTAAAAACTCTCTCTCTCTCTCTGCTCTTTGATTGCAACCCTTCAACCCAAGCAGCAACACTTTATTTAGTACATATTTACAGTGGCTCAGTCCGCACTGGTATTCTGACCGTAGCAAAAGCAATGAAGGACAGAAGATAGTGATTTGTTTAGCGAACCGCTGTGAAAGTTCACCTGGAAAGTAATAATAAAAAATAAAAAAAAAAACTTTGAAGTGATTAATGACATCCTGATGTGGTTAAAATATTGTGTGAAATATATTTCCCATTAAGGAACATTCTTCTTTGTTGCTTAACATAAATTTATGCAGCGCAATTCTCCTCTGAGCTGAAAGCTAAGTTCAAATGCAGAACCTGTCTGTGGTCTCCCTCCCTTTCCCAGGCTTTATCTGAGCTGGTTTCAAAATGAACCTTTATGTGTAAATCCTACCAAACTGCACTCAAAAACAGTGAAATAGTGTTGTTGGTTTTATTAAATCCCATTTCCTTGAAATTACTCAAATGAACATCATGAGAACTCAAATTGTCCTTGCTCTTTTGAGATAAGAGTTCATTGTACTGTGAAAACAACTCCTTCCCAGTCCAAAAAGACCTTCTACTGAAAATAAGTTGCAAAAAAATGTCTTGTTCCCTGGATTTCTGATGCCAAAACATTAACATTTGACCACATTTACACACCAACAACACGTACTCTGCCAGATTATATATATATATATATATATATATATATATATATATATATATATATATATATATATATATATATTTTTTTTTTTTTTTTTTCTTGTTGAATATCACTCTGAGTTTCACTCTGAAATACCTCATTTTTAGACCTACAACAGCATTTCATGAGGACTGATCTGGAGTGCTATAGGACACTATAGATAATAGTGTCTGCTACATGAACACTTAAAGGGGTCATATGATGTTTCTAAAAAGAACATTATTGTGTGTATTTGGTGTAATGCAATGTGTTTATGTGGTTTAAATAAAAAAAAAAACACATTATTTTCCACATACTGTACATTATTGTTGCTCCTCTATGCCCCGCCTTTCTGAGACGCATTGATTTTTACAAAGCTTATCGTTCTGAGAAGCGAAGCATGCTCTGATTGGCCAGCTATCCAGTGCATTGTGATTGGCCGAATACCTCAAGCGTGTGACGGAAATGTTACGCCCCTCACCGTATTGTGATGGCTTTTCACGGCGCGACGAGACTAAAACAATGAAGCCCATCACAAACGATGCATTTGTTGCATCCAGTGGTGACATAATTACTGATTATAATGACTTATATTGTCTTTTTTTGTGTCGCGTTGCATCACGCAGCATAAAAATGACCATGTCTGCATTTGTGATCAGAGAAACGACAAACAACAAGCACTACATAGCTCAAAACTCGCGTTTGAATAGTCAGTAGCAGAAACGTACTTACAGGCTGTGAGTCAGAAGCATCAGACTGTCCTTGCAAAGTTAGAATTGCCCTACTTTATAGAAACAGCCTTTATGCAAGCCTGCAAGCAAGGCTACTCTCCTGCCAGGTTCAGGAAATAGTCCTCAGTAAATTGCGCTGCACACACTCTAATATTTGGGTTGAACTATTCTGGAACAGTGTTGTAAATACAACTTGACCACTGATTTCTAGTTGTGTCCTCTTTTGGATGCCCAAACAAAGTACTTTCCCTTTCACAACGAAACACAGCGTCTCCACGATGTGGCGCCTTCGGCAGCAACAATACTACAGTGAGAATAATAGTTTTGCCTTCTTTCATTGCGTATAGGTTTGGGCGGTGTTTTGCAAAGCTCCCCACACGTGACGTAGACATGTGGGGGTGTGTTTTAATGAGCCATTTTGGGGGGGCGTGGACAAGTCTTAACTTTTATAAAGAATATCTCTTTAGTTTTGAGACTTTAGTCTTTGCAACTTCAGGGGTCTTATCTATGCACAAACAGCTTGTAACACTCCAAAGAGAAAGGAAAACTTGAAATCGCATCATATGACCCCTTTAAATAATTATTATGCTCTTTTTCTTCAATATTTGAGCCTTAATATTAAGCTAATTCAAATTGAATTTATTAAAAAGCCTTACAATCTCATCAGGGCCAGCACTAGCTATGCAGGGCAGGCAATTGCCTAGGGCCTTGGGCTTTGAGGAGGGGCCTCCAAAACCGTAACATCCCCTATACGGCAGTCCATGGACAGCAAAATACTAGCCTCATTGTTCATTGGATATTGTTGAATTGTCACTCACCTGCAATGTTAATGTTGCCGTTAACACTCAACCAGTTAATGTTGCCGTTTCAAAGCGGGTCCTACCTTCTGAATGTTTGCTGTAACGAACGCATCCTAAACTTGTTCTGTCTATCAGCGTCTTTTCTGGACTGATCATTCACCAATTTTTAAAAGAGTGCGAGCACTGCTGCGCTGTCGCGCCCAAACGCGACACATTGAATTTGCGCCTACAGTAGGGGAGACCGGGGAGTGTTGTAACATGGGGTTAGTTGTAACACTGTCAGTTTGACCAGTCAGAAACAAACTATGGTGATGTCATCCATATCATACACTCCCATCTCCTTTTTGAGCTCACAGGAGAAGTGGCATGTGTCTGTGAGCAAGATTGTGAATTTTATCATCAAAAAAGTGATTTTCAGGTAAGAAAGTAATTTTTTATTTCTTTAATTTTTTTATCAAGATTATTTTTTGCCTTGCATTGATTGTAATGTAGAAAAAATTGTTTGACTTACATAATCTTAAGTAGCCATTTCTCTAGTTTAATTTGATGCTAGACATTAATGCTAACCCACATGCTAAAAAAAAAATTAGCTATGTAATGGCTGCTTGGGGTGGGTCTAGTTGTAACAGTTCATTAAAAATGTTACAACCAACCCCTTATGATGATTCAGAATTTTTTTTTTTTTTTCCTAGCATGCCTAGGCAGTCGAAGCGTAAGACAGACAAGGGTGTCCCTGCAGAAATTTTGAGAAAGCCTGCAACTGAAGTCAGGCAAGGAAAATCAGTGAGATCAGTCGCTAAGGCCCATTCCATCTGTCACGTTACACTGAAACGTGTTAGTCAGAAAGTCTTCAGTGAGGCACAGGAGGAGCTCTTGACTGAATATTTGAAGGAGGCAGCTGATCTGTACTATGGGTTAACCCCCAGCGAGGTATGAATATGATAGGCGTGTGGTTAGAAAAAAAGGGGGGGGGGAATAAATGTTTAAAGGGGTCATATAATGCTACGTGAACATTTACAACTGAAATGTGTGTTGGCAGTGTGTGTACACAACCACCCTATAATGATAAAAATCCACCCAGTGTTTTTTTTTTTGTAATCTGGTTAAATCTTTTAGCCTGGTAATACCAAACTCTGCTACTTCGCTTTGTTTCGTAGACAAAGTCTGGAAGGGCATAATTGACAAGCGTTTACTTTCTTGTGGGTGGGCACTTGTCTGAAGTTTAAAATCATTGGTGTACCCGTAAGCCAATCACATTACGGTTGGTTATGACGTATGTTATTCGCTGGCTCAGCCGCCTCGAACTTCCACTGTAAACACAGGTATGCGGCGAAAACAAAACCATCGAGCGAAATCCTGGAGTGAAGATGGCTGTGAACGACTTTTGCAGATTATGTGAAGTAAATCTACGCATCCACAATTATCGCCTTGCCGAACTTTGGCCTCCCCAGTTTCTCACTGACGATCAGTAACAGTTGATAAATTAAACTTTTCCCAAAACCTGTTGGGAGTAGGGCCACAACATCACCTCCATTGAAAATGTGAACCAAACACACTTCTTGTTTGGGCTTCAGCTGGCAAATGCCGGGAATATTCTACACAACAGAGTGAATAGCATCCTGTGTCTCCATGTCCGCTGTCGTTTTAGATTTTCCTAATCTAAACCTAAACTACAGTCTTAAATTCGGCGCTTGGCATCTACGTCACGGCTCTCAGCCCGCCTTCTGTTCGTTGGTTGGCCCGGCTGCTGCGGAGCCGGAGATAATCTCAGAGATGGTCTGCCATATCAGACTGAGTACAGAAGCGAAATGAAATTGAGGGAAAACAGTACGAAGTCTGACGTAGTCAGGCTATAAATCTTTACCCCTTTCTCAAATCGAGCTGTCTGTCTGTGTGATGTCACACGGACGGAGGGCCCTCCCTCGATTGTTGATTGACAGTAGGGTTTTAGCACAAACTGCACTGGTGTCTTACCTCAGACCCGCCCTGAGTGAGCTGTCATCAGTTGTAGACAAGAATGACTCCTATGCGATTGAGGTGTTTTGTTGTTGGATGTAATAATGAACATAGCAGTAGTCATTTACTCCCGTCATCTGAGCAGCTGAAGAGGATTAGGTTTGGTTCTGAAGGGGATGCGCCCTCCATCTACCTAAATGTGTCTATGTTCGCACAAATCGTTCGTGATCCAGCTTCACCTCCAGAAAAAGTGAGTACAAGGTTTTTTAAATGAATCTTTGCAAATGACCTTTCCTAATAATGTGCTAATTAGCAAGATGAATGTGGCTAAAGTAAACAGTCCCTCAGAGAGTGGCTCAGAAGAGAGGGGCGGAGTCAGCAGAGCTCATTAACATTTAAAGGAGAATGACACAATACTGCTTGCTCTGACAAGAGCTGTTTTTGACAGGGTGAAAAAGGTGTTTTTTACACTACCAATGACAAATGTTAACCAAACTATGTTACAGAATTTTCAATAAGACCCTAAAGAATAATATCAACTTGTGGAAAATGGGCATTTTTTCTGACTACTGCTATGTTCATTATTACGTCCAACAACAAAACGCCTCAATCGCTTAGGAGTCATTCTTGTCTACAACTGATGACAGCTCACTCAGGGCGGGTCTGAGGTAAGACACCAATGCAATCTGTGCTAAAACCCTACTGTCAATCACAGTGGCGGCTGCTGGTCTTTCAAAGAGGGGAAGCTCATTTTCGGCCTACATCATAAAAATTGTCCATTTATTTATACTTAAATTCTGCCCTAGGTTCCTTTTCAAGAAAATGCTCTGTGACCCTGTCGTACTAACTAGGCATCTTTTCCAGTGACACTATAGCCTACTGTATGAATGAATGAATGAATGAACAAACAAACAATCTAAAAAAAAGATATTAAACTCGACGGAGGAAATGTGGGAATTAGGTTAAACTGAAACAAAGAATGTGGTGTATAATAGGGTTGTCACGATACCATAAAAGTGTCTTACAATACAGCTTCATTTATAATTCAATTCTACAAAATGAATCAAAATGTAATAAATAAATAGATGTAAGTGAAAACAGACAATATTATTCTTTGAATATTTAATGTGAATGAATGACTGGCTATTGTTATCCATGAAATGATCTAAACAAAACTCATCTTAGCACTGCACAGAAGCTGCATCAAGTGACATTTAAATGTGGCATTTATTCATTTAGACTATATTTATAATTGCATGAATAATGTTATGAGATTAATGTTTTAAATACTAAATTCTGAATATAGAAATATGTTGGAAAATAATGTAACATGCCTACTTTTAGACGGGGAACTTAAAAATGGCCAGCAGGTGGCAGAAGTTCGTGACTGAATCACTGAGTCATTCAAATGATTCTTTCAAAAGGGCTGAATCCTTCAGGAGCGAATCAAATGACTGTTTTATGAATGGATCAGTGAATCAGTGATTCGCCCAAATTAATGCGGATTTGGATTCGAACACAAACGAAACAAAAACAGCACTCTTGCTCGTGTCGTGTGTCAGGAGCATTTTTTGCTCGCATATCTTGAAATTTCTGAGTTAGCAGCATGTATATTAAAACATAACATTATAAATGAATAAAAAATATATATAATGATTGATAAGAACCAAGTGCAAAGCCGCTATTGGACTGAGCTCGAATAGCTTCAGCGTCAGTGACTTTTTATAGGACAAAATCGCTGTCAATCAAAAGGAGATACAGACCGTCCAATCATCAGGCAGAAGCCCGGAGTCCAGGCCAGCCCACTCCTCCATTCACCCCCAGAGACGCTGAGTGTCCGTGGGCGGGACATAATCGCAGCATTTATCCAATGACCGTCTAGTTTCGAGGCACTGAAAAAAACTGTTCAAAGCAGCCCCATTGAAGTCAATGGACGCTCGGCCTCAACGGGGAAATGCACTGTGATGCTAGGGGAATGTATGAGAAGGAAATCGAGTCCAACCTGCTATATGTAGCTGATTCTGAATGAACTCGTCTTCGAGATGAACGTGTTCTAACGCATTTTAAGTCAATAAAATGTTAACACAATAGTACATATTTGACCATTAATTTATTGGCATTATAGGGGAAGCCGAGCTTCCCTTGCAGTCTTAAAGAAATCCCCACTGGTCAATCAACAATCGTGGGAGGGGCTATGTAAGGCTCAGGTGTGGCTCAGATTTGGGGATTCTGGTTTACTTAAGGCTGAGAATTGGTACCAGTAATAAAACATGTTTTGGCCCAGTTCAGGGCCAATTAAGGGTGATTACTGGCTGTGATTCGGGCCGGTTATAGCCCATGTGTGGCCCTTGTCTTTAATCCAGTTCTGGGCAACTTCAGGGCCGTCATTCTTTGCGGTACTTGGGCCGAGGGAAAAGTGATTGTGTGGCCCGGAGCTGGGCCAGAAAAGATTTGCTATGTGGGTGGGGAATAACGTTTACGGTTGCTTTCAGGTCAGGAAGTTTGCATACCAGTTGGCAGTGAAAAATAACTGTAAACACCCCCAGTCATGGGCAGAGAATTCCTCAGCAGGATTTGACTGGTTTTCAGGTTTCATGAAACGCCACCCAAATCTGTCGGTCAGAAGTGCACAGGCAACTAGTTTATCATGTGCCACAAACTTCAATTGTGGACATGTGATTGAGAAGCACAGAACTGGTGGAAATGATATATGGAATATGGATGAGACGGGCATCACAACTGTCCAGACTCCTGAACATGTGCTAAACAAGTCAGAGCAATGGCATCAGGACAGCGAGGTGTCCTGGTATTTGTAGCTTGTGCCTTGAATGCATTGGGAAATGTCATTCCTCCAGTCTTTGTCTTTCCACGTACACGATACAAAGACCACTTCTTGTGCAATGAACCACCAGGTAGTGTCGGATGTGGTAATGGCTCTGGTTGGATGGAGGAGGAGGGTTTCCCCGTCTTCCTGCAACACTTTGTAAAGCATACAGTACTGAGGTCAGTACTGAGAGGAAGGTGCGACTGTTGTTGGACAACCAGAGTTCTCATCTTTCAGTGAGGGCAATCACATATGCAAAAGAAAATTCCAGTAGTAAGAGAAAGAAAAGACAATCGGAAATCCTGACAGATACACCTGTGAAACAGGCACTCGAAGAGGCAAAAAAAATAGGAACACCAGAAAAAGGGCAAAAAAGAGACTGGTGTCTGGGAAGGGACGAAAGAAGAAAACCAAGAAAACAAGCAAAAAGCCCAAGTCCAATGACCAAGAGTGTTCTGATTAGTCTGATGATGAGAATTTCTGCATTGTGTGCATGGAACACTTTGGAAACTCTAGGTCAAAAGAAGTGTGGGTCAGGTGTGTTTCTTGTCAGTTCTGGGCCCACCAAGCCTGCACCCCAGGGGCAGCCATCTATATTTGCCACAACTGTGAGACTGACTGAACCCTAGATATACACTATATCATATCATGTTCTACAAAACAACAGGTTTTAAAACACTTTTTTTTCTTACTGCTGAACATTATATAATTTACTGTCAAATCGGTTTTATCTCCGGTACATCACCACTGTAAGCTTCCTGCACTGTAAAAAATCCAATTAACAAAATGTTGGACGGGCAAAAATATTTAAGTTGAACTCAAGTTGCTTGGGCTTAGTCAAGAAGACATAGTGTATTAAGTCTGCACAAATATATGTTAAAAACATTAAATGAATGGTTATTTTCAAATCCAGTCAACATTCAGAATGCTAAATGTTGACTAAACTAATAAAAACAAATTCAGCCAACACTGAGATCATTCCGCACGTGCACGAGCCTGAGTGACTTCGTGGAAGAAACAGTGCCCCCATCTTGTCAAGCTCACGCATCAGGTATGTTGCACTAAATACATATTATTTTAGACTAAATGTTACGAAGAAAAATCATGCAACATATTAATTTTTTTTTTGAGTGGACATTTAGAAAGTTTTTTATGAGTTGTATATCCGAAGAAAAGTGGATATTTAAGTGTATGTCAAGTTCAGGCGTCAGGTAAGTCGAGTGGCACTGAATAAATATTTGTAACTTTACTTAACATTAGACTGAATGCATTCGTTCACTCAGAATTCAGACAGCACTACAAAATGGCTGACACCCGATATAGTGCACTATATAGTGGATAGGGAGCGGTTTCGGAAACAGCTTGAGTGAACGACTTCATTCCCTACATTTGTTCACTATTTGTTCACATTCTGATTTCGAGTGTACAACCGATGTACACTCGCTGAAGCACTATTTCCCACAATCCAATGCGGAGAACCGACGAGCTGTTAGAGAGAGCGGGAGCGATGCTAGTTTGAATGAGATGCCATTTAATTTACAAAAATAATGATAATTTGGTGGATATTTAAAAATGTTCGTTGGTAGCTTATTCATTCTGATGTCAAATTAACGGTCACCTGAGGGCGCTCTACGGCCATTGTCATCTTATTTGAGTGCAAAAACGCTGCTCGGGAGAGTTTCAAGAAACTACAAACAATAAATACATAAAATTATTAACGTGCTAATGTGAGTTTATTTTTGTTGACAATATTTTAATAGTATTTAATGATTATGACCATATAATTATTACAAAACAAATTAATAATATACCATCATGAAACCACAAAGCCGATTAAAATATAAAGTTATTGCTATTAATATTATTTTCTAAAATGAGGTACATGTAATATAAAAGTACATATGTGACGAAGATGTTTTTGCAACAGCGAAGTCTCACGCGCAGTGTACAGGGATTAGTGAATGAGTGAACGAGTGAGCGATTTCGGACACAGCTCGTGGCTCAGTGAACACTGAGACAATTGACCCCTCCCCTCGAACGCAGACTAGCCAATGGCAGTCGAGTATCAGTTGCACGGGGAGCAGAACTCGGACATATTTAAGTTTCAGCGCCACAGAGAAACATTGGAAGATCCGAAGCTTGCATCGGTTTTAAGGGGTTTATGCTTCAAAAATGGAAAAACGATGTGCCTGGGGTACTTGTAACAATGATTCAAGGTATCCCAAGAGGATGGGCAATATCATTTATTTTATTACATTTCCTGAATCCAAACAAAATGTCCCTAGTATTCACCCCAATACAAATGAAGACAAAAACGTTCATTTTCTGGTTGTCATACACTCATTAAGTTACAATTTTCATCTGCTCAAGCAGAACGTTAATGTTATCTTGTGCTTTAGCAAGGTATCTCTGGCTTAAACTAGCTAACGTTAAAGTTAGTGAGTCCATGCTAATATACAAACCTAAATAGCGGACTGTTCTCGCGTCTTGTTGTGTAGGTCAAAAACACATAAATGAAGGTCTACATTTTAGTGCCTCTCCATATTAAACTGGTTAAATGTACATTAATTTAATCGTTGCCTGCGATACATGAACAGTGTTGATCCTGCATGTTGTCATCCGCGATCGTGATGACCGACCGTAATATGAGACTTCTCCCGCTTGCATTATGATCTGTAAACCCTTGCGTCGAGTTACCCATCGTATTTATTTTTAAATATTTTATAAATCCCTCCATGGAATATTTAATTCCCATTTGGTGGCCTTCTGTGTCCAAAATTGTGCAAAAAAAATCGTGGGACAAGGTTTTCACACTGCAGCTGTCATTGAAAGACAGTAAGCAACTCCCTTTGTTTGTCCGAGGGAGCAACAGTAACTAAGAGGGGCGGGGCTTACCGGTAGGTCAATTGATCAATCAATTTGTAAAATGTCACCACTGGTATTTATCAACAACAGGTAGGACCAAGCCTGGATTAACACAGTGTAGTGCCCTATGGTGACCACATGCGGGTAAAAAACAAACAAAAAAAAAAACAAATAGAGCAGCATTATTTAAAGTTCACAATAGTTATTTCTGTATTTCTGATCAAATAAATGACTTCTTTCGAAAACATTAAAAATAGTAATGTATCCAAACTTTTGACTGTTACTAAGTAAAAATATATAAATTTAAAATGAGATGTTGTTTAAATAAAAAGGTTAGGAATCACATTTGTTTCAATTGCTTTTTATTGGGGGTGGGGGCCTCCAGCGTGAATTTAGCCTAGGGCCTCTAAATGTCCAGAACCGGCCCTGAATCTCATTCAAATTTTCTCAAAATTTACTGACCCTCAGGCCATCCAAGATATAGATGAGTGTGTTTCTTCATCTTAACAGATTTGGAGAAATTTAGCATCACATCACTTGCTCACCAATGGATCCTCAGCAGTGAATGGGTGCCGTCAGAATGAGAGTCCAAACAGCTGATAAAAACCTCACAATCATCCACAAGTAATCCACACCACTCCAGTCCATCGGTTAACATATTGTGTAGTGAAAAGCTGCGTGTCTGCAAGAAACAAATCCATCATTAATGCGTTTTAAACTTTACAAATCCATAATTCATCATAAAATTTCCTGCAGTTAAAAATTTAATCGACTGTTTTCCTCTCACATTAAAATCAGCCCAAATATTTGTTATAGAACTGTTCTCGCCTGTTTTCGCTTGTAAACAGTGCTTCATCTGTGCATATTTCTCTCCTGATTCAGTCAAGATTTTTTTCAATGGAGAATGCAGTACAATACAGGACTCTTTGCAGGTAAAAAAAAAAAAAGGCTTACTAATAGATGTGTTTATTGCAAACATGCAGCTTTTCAATTTGGAAGTTGTTAATGGATGGACTGAATGCACATTGCAGATTATTGAGATTCATTCTGATGGCACCCATTCACTGCAGAGCTACATTTCTCCAACTCTGTTCTGATGAAGAAACAAACTTATCTACAGCTTGGATGGCCTGAGAGAGTTCATTTTTGGTAAATTTTAATTTATAGGTGAACTATTCCTTTAACACAACATGAAGTATGCTTGACATATTATTGACACATTATGTGGCCAATTCACCAAACAAGACTAAAAATGTGAGAATATTAGTCTAGAAGAATTAAATGCCCCAATTGTTGTTTTATTAAAATGCATTTTGCAGTAATCTGGCACGCAATAATAATACATTTTGTATATGTATTTCCATGAGATTACCCCACTTAACTCATAAAAAAACCCCACAGAATCAGCATCAACAAAGGAAAATAGCTCACTCTATCTACTGCAACAGTCTTCTCTTTGTAGCAGTACTGGAGAACAGACAATCTGCATAATGTTGCCACTGCTGGACCTCATGAGTGCCAAGCGTTAGGATGTCTGCTTTTGAAAGGCCTGGGTCAGTGCCTAGCATTTGTACACTCTCTGCGTGAGACTGGCACAGTTGCTGTGTTTGGGAAGCTACTTGCAAATTGTAGTTTGCCAAGTACTCATCGTTTCAAGTAGTTACAGTCAAGCTACCCTTTTACAAAAAGGGGAAAATATAGTTTTATTTATTTATTACAAATATAACAAATCAGATTATTTGATTTCAGTTTTGATTGTTCATTTGTGCTGTATTACTGTTAAATATTTTTAGATAGTGACTAATCTGTATAAACTGCTGTCCAGTGCACTTGATTATCATGAGAGTCAATAAGGATTTCACTTAGGTAATATCTGAGAATATATAACATATAATAATAACATATAAAATAATATGAAATATATATATATATATATATATATATATATATATATATATATATATATATATATATATATATATATATATATATATATATATATATATATATACCGGTATATAAAAAATTAAAAAGTCATAGCAAATGTGATGCATTTAAAAAAAGATTTTTCAGAGTTTTAAATAAAATAAAGATACTGAAAATATTCCCATTCATATTACAACCCGAATTCCGGAAATGTTGGGACGTTTTTTAAATTTGAATAAAATGAAAACTAAAATAATTTCAAATCACATGAGCCAATATTTTATTCACAATAGAACAAATGTTTAAACTGGGAAATTTGACAATATTATGCACAAAATAAAATGCCTGAAATTTAATGCCTGCTACAGGTCTCAAAATAGTTGGGACGGGGGCATGTTTACCATGGTGTAGCATCTCTTCTTCTTTTCAAAACAGTTTGAAGATGTCTGGGCATCGAGGTTATGAGTTTCTGGAGTTTTGGTGTTGGAATTTGGTCCCATTCTTGCCTGATATAGGTTTCCAGCTGCTGAAGAGTGCGTGGTCGTCTTTGACGTATTTTTTGTTTAATGATAAGCCAAATGTTCTCTATCGATGAAAGATTTGGACTGCAGGCGGGCCAGTTCAGCACCCGGACTCTTCTACTACAAAGCCATGCTGTTGTAATAGCTGCAGTATGTGGTTTTGCATTGTCCTGCTGAAATACACAAGCCCTTCCCTGAAATATACGTCTAAAACTCCAGATGCCTCGATCCCCAGACGTCTTCAAACTGTTTTGAAAAAAAGAGGAGATGCTACACCATTGTAAACATGCCCCCGTTCCAACTATTTTGAGACCTGTAGCAGACATTAAATTTGAAATGAGCTCATGTTATGCATAAAATTGTAAAATTTCTCAGTTTAAACATTTGTTGTGTTATCTATGTTCTATTGTAAATAAAATATTGGCTCATGTGATTTGAAATTCTTTTAGTTTTAATTTTATTCAAATTTAAAAAAATGTCCAACATTTCCGGAATTCGGGTTGTATATGTATGTACATTCATATAATATATATATATATATATTTCACCACACAATTTTTTACTTTTTACTTTTTTCTTCTTTTTTTAAGATCAACAATAACTGTGTAGATATTTCTTTAGATTTTGCACTGAAATAACTATTTTTTTGTTTTTTTTTCCCAGTTATTCAACACTGCACAGTTGGCACAGTGAGTCAAACCCGGGTTCTTGGGCACTTTTGCTTTATTCCATGCTGCCAGCGATTGCAAATAGACTGCCTAGTTACAAGAAATGGCTCTCTCACACGAGAGGGGTGTAGCTGCAGATTTTACCCGCATTAGTTTGATGGAGCCTCGTCCAGGTCAGAGGACAGCTGTCTTTGTGAATCTAGCTTCCAGTCTGCGAGAACACCCTGACTTCATGTTTTACCGGATGGGCAGTGAGAGTATGTACAAACACGCCCCTCCTTTGCGATGCCCCTCTGGGGAAACCTTTCATCGTGTGATAGTATCATAAGCAAACATCTGACTGCAGAAATGGCTTTGACAATTAAATGGATATTAAAAATTGACCTTATTATTCTCTCGCTCTCACAGCATGGGCCTGTTCAAAAGAGAAGTACAAATGGACCTGCGGCGCTCGAGGGGGTTTGCTAGAAACTGCGACCCCATAAGTATTAAAATAGATGATGTCATGGTGAAGCTCTGAGAATAGCCAGAATCACATTAAAATTGCATTAAAGAACCCAGACGGTTTAGCTGTCTGTTGCCACATAGTCAAATACCTAATAGCACTTACATAGACTGCCCATAAACACAGGCTGAAATATAAAGGCTCACCCTATACAAACTGTCTTTCCATATGGATATTTTAGGGAAGATCTTTTTTTTTATATATATGTGTATATATTTTTACACTGATAAAACCAGCTTTATTGTATTACAGTGTTTGTTATTTGTTAAGCACTGAATAATACTAATGGACGGCATATTGTAAAAAAAAAAATACACAAAAATTGTCTGTACTATCTGTATATAGCCTATATTTACATATATACAATTTTGTCTAAAATTTACTTTTGTCTTAATTTGCCTTATTTTGTCTAAAAAAAAATATCAAGATGTCATTAACAGGGAAACCTAGTCCAATTATAATTATTGCTCTTCTGTATAAAATTGTCCAAAATAGTGTATACTGAGACAAATTAGTGTATACTGAGACAAAAATGTAATAATAAAATAGTCTTTGCAACCACACACAGGCAGTGGAAAATTTGCCATATGTAGTCCTATAATATAAAATAATCCAAATATATTGTTCATGAAGTTACGCTATTGGCATACAATCATTTATGAATGTCATAGATGATATTTTAACATTTTTACATCAAACAATTGCATGAACATAATTGTAAACTTTGTACAGTCAGGTAAGCTTCGTGAAATGAACTGGCCAAAAACATTGCACAATTCAATTAAAAACAAGTTGGACAACACTGTTCCTTAACTCTTAGATTATAAGAGTTTTCCAGACAATATATCTCAAATAAATATATATTATTATATATTATACACAAATTAAATTAATAATTTTGCCCATTGGCATCCATCCATCCGATCATCCGCTTTGAGCAAAAACCAAAACAACTAATAGATCCACTAAAGAGGTCCAATTCTCGCTATTAACTATGACTTTTGCATCAATTAACACTTAATTACTGCTTATTAATAGTTAATAAGGAGTGAATGAGGGATTTGGTCCCTATACTAAAGTGTTACTGGAGACGTTTTGGAAAATTTTAATTTTGAAAAAAAGTCAGGCAAAGTCATGGTCAGATGGTAAATTGCAATGAGGCTGCAATTCTGTTTTAATTGGTTGAGCATTATTCAGTTAGTCCAGAACAAACAATGAGGTCAAATAAACAGTTTGGATGCCTTTAAGATAGGCCCCTACATTCATGTGACTAGTCAGAATCATTGAGAATAAAAAAAAAAATCAGAGAAACACACGTTATTACATTACAACATCAACAGTGTTGTACTAATGTTTCATATTTGTTGAGCCTTGACGATGGATAAATTCAGCCAAAGGCTTCACTTTACTTTCATTAAACCACATCTGGATTTCTTCTAAAAGTAAATTTGCCATTAAAAAGTTTTCAAAAAAATTTAAACATAATTTACTGATAATTGAGAGATCTGCTATTGCAGGAGTTTCCAAACTTTTTTTTAGCTGAGCCCCAATTGACCTAAAATATTTACTTAAAATTCCCTCTACGATTTTGAGTAATGTTATCAATTTCTAAACAAAAATAAATAAATATAGTTAACAAAATAAATATTTCAACTTTTACAACAACTCAAATTTGAAAACAAATAAGATATTTACTTAACCATTAACAAAACAATTAAATTAGAAATTGGCAATTTAATTTTGTTTACTTTTTTATTTACTGTAAGTAAATGAGGCTGTATTACTATATAATGTGACCCTGGACCACAAAACCAGTCATAAGTGTCAATTTTTTTAAAATTGAGATTTCTACATCATCTGAAAGCTGAATAAATAATTTCCATTGATGTATGGTTTGTTAGGATGGGACAATATTTGGCTGAGATACAACTATTTGAAAATCTGGAATCTGAGGGTGCCAAACAATCAAAATACTGAGAAAATCACCTTTAAAGTTGTCCAAATGAAGTTCTTAGCAATGCATATTACTGATCACAAATTAAGTTTTGATATGTTTACGGTAGGAAATGTACAAAATATCTTTATGGAACATGATCTTTACTTAATATCCTAATGATTTTTGGCATAAAATAAAAATGGATAATTTTGACCCATACAATGTATTTTTGGCTATTGCTAAAAATATACTCCAGCAACTTAAGACTGGTTTTGTGGTCCAGGGTCACAAATAATAATAACAATAATGTCACAAGACGTGGTTGTAGCAATCAGCGCACGACGAAGGAGTAGACGAAAAGGAGTCTTTAATAAACATCAACACACAATATCCATTGAAAAACATTAATACGAGACAAAGACTGAACAGAAAAGAGAAGGCTTATAAAGACAGGCAAACTAATGAGCAAACGAGATGAATGATACAAGACAGGTGATAAGAATGAACGATGAATAACTAATGAGAACAGGAACTACCAAATAAGGGCAAAACGGAATTAAACAGAAATATACACGTAACAATTCAATTCAACTCCTAACCAATCTTCAGAGAATTCATAAAAAGTTGTATGTCTCTCTGAGTTGTACGTATGTTGCAAATAATATGCCATCATATTATTATATTATATTACATTACATTACATTATATTATATATTAATGTATATGTGTAATAACTTACATTTCAGCATCTATCTGAACATTTAAAAAAATACACTTCACATAAAAATTCAAAATAAGTCATGTTGTTCAGCATACCAATTTAATTTGTAATGTATGAATTTTTATGAGGCATACTATATTATAGTATTTTCTTATATCTAATTGACTTTACAGTGTAATTGACAAGGTAATCTAAGGGTAATTTCACTCTTCTCAAGGTCAGTTTTTCTTATTTAGTCACACACTGCAAGTCTAACATAAAATGATCGTAAAAAGACACTATCCCTGTTCCATGTCACTATCCTTTACTAACTGGATTTGCAATGCAGCTGCGATACAAAGTGTATCCTCACGAGTCCAGAGGAAGATAATATAATCCCCCCACTTTGTTTCTGGGGCTCGGGTTCATGGGAAGAGGGCAGTGCCAGAGTGGAACTGGCCCGGAGACAAGACTCCCCTCCGCTTGGCTGCTTTATTCCTCTAACTTCACATAGCACACCTGAATACACAGATTTATACTTGAATGCTCATGCTGAATCTAGAATATTCCACTCAATGCATACTGACATCATTACAGCTGTTCTGCATTTTGAAAGAGGTGAACAGGTCTTCAAACACTCCGAGGACTCTGATCTCTACTTGATCTGTTCGTTTCTCAGTTGTGCTGGGTTCATTTTCTCTCTCTGGCTCTTTGGCTCTGTTCCAAATAGCGAGCTGCCTTGCTTTTTACTGCCTACATAGGTAGCAGCGTAACTGAAATGGAACCCTATAAGTAACTGTTTTGGAATGCTCTGCATATGTAGCAACTCTATGCGTCATTCAAACAATGCTCCTCACGCAATGCGTATGGGACTTGATTTCAGTAGAGTCTGGTCCTTAAAATCCCTTCTAAAAAACATGAAACTGAACCCTTTGTGGCTTGTAGTCCATGCATGTTAATCAGTGATATGATACTGTACTCATAAATGCAGAAGAAAAAAAAAACTTTTAGCAGATACAGTGGGAAAAAAATGGATCCCCTGCTGATTTTGTACATTTGCCCACTGACAAAGAAATGATCAGTCTATAATTTTAATGGTAGGTTTATTTGAACAGTGAGAGACAGAATAACAACAACAACAACAACAAAAATCCAGAAAAGTTATAAATTGATTTGCATTTTAATGAGATAAGCATTTTAGCATTTTAGTGAAATAAGTATTTGACGCCTTCGCAAAACATGACTTAGTACTTAGTGCCAAAACCCTTGTTGGCAATCACAGAGGTCAGACAGACTTGTAGTTGGCCACCAGGTTTACACACATCTGAGGAGGGATTTTATCCCACTTCTCTTTGCAGATCCTCTCCAAGTCATTAAGGTTTCGAGGCTGACGTTTGGCAACTCGAACATTCAGCTCTTTCTACAGGTTTTCTATGGGATTAAGGTCTGGAGACTCGCTAGGCCACTCCAGGACCTTAATGTGCTTCTTCTTGAGCCACTCCTTTGTTGCCTTGGCCATGTATTTTGGGTCATTGTCATGCTGGAATACCCATCCACGACCCATTTTCAATGCCCTGGCTGGCTTCAATGCCCTGGCCCAGACGGTACATGGCCCCGTTCATCATCCCTTTGATGCAGTGCAGTTGTCCTGTCCCTTTAGCAGAAAAACATCCCCAAAGCATAATGTTTCCACCTCCATGTTTGACGGTGGGGATGGTGTTCTTGGGGTCATAGGCAGCATTCCTCCTCCTCCAAACACAGCGAGCTGAGATGATGCCAAAGAGCTTGATTTTGGTCTCATCTGACCACAACACTTTCACCCAGTTCTCCTCTGAATCATTCAGATATTCATTGGCAACTTCAGACGGGCCTGTACATGTGCTTTCTTGAGCAGGGGGACCTTGCAGGGGCTGCAGGATTTCAGTCCTTCACGGCATAGTCTGTTACCAATTGTTTTCTTGGTGACTATGGTCTTGAGATCATTGACAAGATCCTCCCGTGTAGTTCTGGGCTGATTCCTCACCGTTCTCATGATCATTGAACCTCCACGAGGTGAGATCTTGCATGGAGCAAGACTGAGGGAGATTGACAGTTATTTTGTGTTTCTTCCATTTGCAAATAATCGCACCAACTGTTGTCACCTTCTCACCAAGCTGCTTGGCGATGGTCTTGTAGCCCATTCCAGCCTTGTGTTGGTCTGCAATCTTGTCCCTGACATCCTTGAACAGCTCTTTGGTCTTGGCCATGGTGGAGAGATTGGAATCTGATTGATTGCTTCTGTGGACAGCTGTCACTGAGATTAGGAGAACTCCCTTTAAGAGAGTGCTCCTAATCTCAGCTCCTTACCTGCATAAAAGACACCTGGGAGCCAGAAATCTTGCTGATCGATAGGGGATGAAATACTTATTTCTCTCATTAAAATGCAAATCAATTTATCACTTTGTTTTTCAAAATTTTTTGTTGTTATTCTCTCTCGCTGTTCAAATAAACCTACCATTAAAATTATACACTGATCATTTCTTTGTCAGTGGGAAAACGTACAAAATCAAATATATATATATATATATATATATATATATATATATATATATATATATATATATATATATATATTTTTTTTTTTTTTTTTTTTTTTTTCCCCCACTGTATTGATTACAAATTAGTATACTACACATACTGGTTACAAATTATATGTTGAAAATTGTAGTCAGTAATGTAATCAAGATTACTTATTTTAGACAATGTATTCTGACTTCTTTTGGACATTTCTGACAGATTTAAATAAAATGTATAAACAAATTCAATCTCCTCACATTCTCTCTTACCTGGCTCGCAGTCACAGTCACACTGATGGGCCATTAGGGGCCATTAGGGGAGGGCCCTTTGTCTCTCAGGTGAGACTCACTTAATATTCATGGCCATTGCCACTCCCTCGCATATAGACCCCCGATCACAAAACATGTCTTGAAATTTTTAAATCAATATATTGTTTTCTGTGAATGAGTAAGTAGAATGATTTTCACATAATTTTGAAGTAAATATTCTAGCCTACAAGACTGATTACTAAAAAGTCTTGTTCAGGACTATTTAGTGTGGGTTTTAAGGCCTTATTTCAGCTACATTTTTTCCCCAAAACTTACTAACCACGCATATTTTTTTTTTTTCTAAAAAATGCAAACATGTACATCCATCTTGATCACATATTATTGTAGCACAGTTTGTGCTGAATACAAAAAAAAAAAAATACATGTTGGTCAATAGTATGTTTTAAGTAGCTGAAATAAGCACAAATATCAGGGCATGTCAAAACATCTCAAGAGCCCCAAAATGACCTCAGACCCCAGAGGGTTAATAATGCATAAAAATTACGTGGTACATGCATAATACTGATCTAAAAACAACAGTTTAACTTAAACAGTTACCTAAAATGAGTCGTCCAACACTTCAGAAGTGTATGCTGGATGATTTTTGTCTTTTATGACTAGTTCCACAATGTTCTGGAATGTTAAAGAAAGTACTAGAATATTTCAGAATTTTACAGGAACTTCTAGAATCTTCCCATCCTTGCAAAAGCAAAATATCTCACACACACACACACACACACACACACACACACACACACACACACACACACACACACACACACACACACACACACACACACACACACAAAATTAGAACAAAAACCTGTAACATCTGTACTTAACCAATGTAATTTAATTTAAATTAAATTAAATGTTGTTACATTGTGTTAAATTAATGCATTATTATTATTATATAATAATAATACATTAATAGCTTGAGTATACTGAATATGCATGTGGGAAGAGGCAGTCCTATAATCCTATTGTGACAAACTAAAATTAGTTATAAGTATGCTTTTATTCAACATCAAACGTATAGATAAATTGTGTGTGCTCTGTAAATTATATATTTAATTTTTACACATTTTTGAGTGTCACACAAGATCTGAGCAACTTGCTTGCACCAAACTCTATTGAAATCCATTGTGAGTCATATTCCTTGTTTACTGTGATGCTAGTGCATAGATTTGCTTCCTATGTAATGGGTGTCTTGGCAGTAGACAGGAATACTGCTCACTGGGTCTTGTAACAGAGCCGTTGTATTCAGATGATGCAAGTCTTGTACCTTCAGAACATCAGGCAGTCTGTTTCTTCTCTGTCTTTTACTTGACCTGCCTCATTTTTGCAGATTTCACAGATTCAACAGATACTGCATTAAGCTATGGATGGTCATGGTTAATAATTGACATGGGGAAAGTATGATTACTCAGTAGAACAGTTATTTTCAGGCCCATAAATTCCAAAGTGCAATGCTGTGGAACCGTCCAACATAGAGGCCAGAGGCGTCATGCCCATTCAAAGAGATTTTTGAGCCAAGTGGATTTTGAATACAGCTTCCAAAAGACAAAAAATAGCTGATTAATACTTTTTTATATTTGATACAATCACACCAGCATGATTAGAACATTCAGTGCTTCATATCATCAGCTGCTAATTTCAAATATGCGTTCGCTTGCTGGCACTGAGCCAGAGATTCAGATGCATTTTTACAGTATTGTGCATTATAACTAATCACACATGATGCTGTTGAACTTATGAATGCAATGACCAATCGGAGGTGTTCAGATGAGTCATCACTAAAATGCCGGTGTTTTCTTCACTCGCTAGCTGACTGAATACCTCTTACTGGCAAATTCTCTCGTCAGAAACAACATAGTGCAAATGTGTGTACGAATATGTAAAATATTAATTTCATAGTGTAAACAGCTTCAGTGATTTTAATGGGAGTTTTTGAGAGTGCTTGAACTCTAGACTGTCAGTGAAAATGTTCTTTGATAATGTAAATGTTCTTTGCTCTCTTTCTGTACAATGAAAGTGTTAATGGGTCATGAATAATAATGTTGAGCTCTGCTCTGATTGGCTGTTTCACAGTGCGGCTCAATGTTGAGCTCTGCTCTGACTGGCTGTTTCACAGTGCGCTCATTTCAGTAGCTTACACAGCAGGAAGGAAACACAGGGAAATATATATATTTCAATACTTTCTCGTGCAGTTGAATGAATGAATGAATGATGCATTTTTATATAGCGCTTTATTGTGTATTGCTGTACACCCAAAGCGCTTTACAATCATGTCAGTTAATCAGTTATATCGTTAGGTAATTATACTGTAAATAAAATGTGGGCATCAGGGAGCCGCTGTTAATATGCTGGGCATTGAAACTGCTTTGAAATGCACGATCGCTTTTAAGTTTCACTTTCACTTTCGAGATTCGCGATTGCACCTACTCTGTTTATACTATGGAGCGGCAGTACTTACCACACATTTTACAAGATCAGATGCTTGTCATTGGCACTCAGGATCTGTAAATCATTCGCCATCATCCTCATTTCTCCTTACTCTGTTTATGTGGTAAGTGAAATCTTATGTAATGTAACAGGCTACCGATAGCAAGGAGCTAACCATGTCCCTTTAGTGGTTCCCAAAGAGGCACAAAATCACCTTCACAGACTTTTAAATTAAATGTTCTCTCCTGGTATAATGACCTGCCCAACTCAATCCGAGTCCTTAGCCATTTTCAAGAATCAGCTAAAATCAGCTTCCGTCTTTATTTGACCCTCTAACTCTCTCTTTTCTAATTCTATTCTTAAAAAACAAAACAAACAAACAAAAAAAAAAACACTTTCCCTTTTAGACTTGCACTCTATTCATTTACTGCTTGTTTTCTTTTTAAAAAATTCTAACACTAGATTTTCTAATCTTTTTGTATTCTATCTGTTTTCATTTTATGTATTATACAATTAACAAAAGCAAAAAAGGCCTCTAACACTAGCTTGCTGTATTATTTTTATATTATATCTCTTTTATTTTTATTTATTATAGAGTTAAAAAAAAAAAAAAAACTTGCTACGTGTACTGTGTTAAGCTAACTGAGACTTGTTATAGCACTTGCATATCATTGCTCTTTTGTTGATTTTGATTGCTTCCATTGTCCTCATTTGTAAGTCACTTTGGATAAAAACATCTGCTAAACGACTAAATGTAATTTGAAACCAAAATTCAATTAAACTCAAATCAAGTTTATTTGTATAGTGCTTTTCACGATACAAATCGTTGCAAAGCAGCTTTACAGAAAATTGTAAGTTTCTACATTATATTTACGAGTAGGTTATTAGTGGTGACTATGGAAGAAATGTACAGTAAGAATCATGCAGTTAGTTACAAATTACACGTAATCAAACAGATGGTGAACACTATAAACTGCAATGATTACATTTTGCGATTAAACTTTGCGATTGCGATTAAACGTTGCGATTAAGCAAAATTTGTTGAAATATTCGTGCTCCTTCATTTTTTTTTTTGTGGAAACAGCAACATTCTTTGATGATTAAAAATGCAAAAGAACAGCATTTGTTAGATTTTTAATAACAGTGTGAAAGCATTTCCTGTCAATTTTGATCAATTTAATGCATCTTTATTTCTTTCTTTTATTTATTTATCGCTCTAAAGTTTTTCTGTGGATGCGTAGGGCATGAGAATCCCACCAGACTTTAGAATTCTTCCACCTCCAAAATTCAGTATAATCTAGCATTACAAGATGTACAATGGAGTGAGATGGATGACATAGTTATGATTGGATTTTTCTGATGTTGTAATAGTTATGAGGTATGATAGTGAATGATGCTCTTCAGATGCCAGTGCATTAAAACCACCCTTTAACGTCTGACCCACACCCAATGATTCCATTTGCACACATATTAAAAGGATCCAGAAGTCCTCAGTCCTTATTTCTCAGTCTGTTATGCACAATGATACAGAACTAACTCAAATCTGGTAGTCCTGAGCTGCGGCCACTAATGAACTGTGGCTTTCTGCTTTGGGCTGTTCTCTATTAGTTTTTCAACTGTGAAAAACAAAAAGGGAGGAGAGGATGGCTCTGTTCCAATGTCTAGTGAGATGCCTCATAGACACCATCCCCCCCCCCCCCCCCAGTGTTATATGGTGGACGAATAGATATAAATATAGGTAATGAAAAATACAGTTTTTGTGTAATTTGAGGTAAATATGCTAATATGTTGATGCCATTGTTGCCAGATTGTAATTTTGATAGTTTTAACAATTTCAGTTTCAGTTCCCATTCAAGCTGATATGAGCTATACATTTTTGTCTATTGCCTAAATTGAAAATAGCCACCAGTGAACTAACTCTTAGAAAATGAAGGTATGTATGATTACATTAAAAAAAAAAAAAAAAAAAAACTCCATGGAACTTTTTAACTGCACAAAGGGTTCTTTATCGTGGAAAAAGTTTCCTTAGATAATTAAAATATTCTTCACACTGAAAAAAAGGTTCTTTTAACTGTTCCTTAAGGAGAAGAGTGTAATTTTAAGAGTGTAATTTTCTGAAAGGAATAGTATAAAAATTTGCTGAAAATGTACTAAAAATTTTAGGCCATCCAATATTTAGATTGGATTGTTTGTTCATTAGAACAGAATTGGAGAAATTTAGTATTAAATCACTTGCTCACCAATAGATCCTCTGCAGTGAATGGGTGCCGCCAGAATGAGAGTCCAAACAGCTGGGAGCCAGCAATCTTGCTGATGGATAGGGGATCAAATACTTATTACACTCATTAAAATGCAAATCAATTTATAACTTTTTTTTTAAATGCATTTTTCTGGATTTTTTTTGTTTGTTTGTTTGTTTGTTTTTTGTTTGTTTGTTATTCTGTCTCTCACTGTTCAAATAAACCTACCATTAAAATTATAGACTGATCATTTATTTGTCAGTGGGCAAACATACAAAATCAGCAGGGGATCAATTGTTTATTTTTTTGTTTTTGTTTTCCCCACTGACCCTGAACCACAAATCCACAAATCCACAAATCCTGAATAAATAAGCTTTCCATTGATGCATGGTTTGTAAGGATAGAACAATATCTGGCTGAGATACAACTATTTGAAAATCTGGAATCTGATTTTGCAAAGAAAAAAAAAAATCTAAATATTGAGAAAACTGCATTTAAAGTTGTCCAAATGAAGTTCTTAGCAATGCATATTACTAATCAAAAATTACGTTTTGATATATTCACGGTAGGAAATTTACAAAATATCTTCATGGAACATGATCTTTACTTAATATCCTAATGATTTTTGGCATAAAAGAAAAATCGAGAATTTTGACCCATACAATGTATTGTTTACTATTGCTACAAATATACCTATGCTACTTGCTACTGGTTTTGTGGTCCAGGGTCACATATGTGAATGTATACTGATAAAATAGCAAAAATGCTGTATTAGTGGTTGACAAATAATTACTGGCCTATAGAAATATTGATATCTATAGAGCAGAAAATATAGTTGCTTAAAAAAAAAAAATAATAATAATAATAATAATATATATATATATATATATATATATATATATATATATATATATATATATTGCAAGGTCACTCCTTGATTTTAAAATAGACCTTTTATTTTGCTTTCATTGCTTCTGTAAATTTTAAAATCTCAATCTAAACTAAATATCAGCTGGGGTTATGGATCTATCAGTACTCTAAACACCATAAATAATCTTTGGCATCTGCCATGCAAAATACATTCAGCTGCCCGGAGACTTTAACAACACTGAACACTGAATCATCTGTGGCATAGAGATTGTGATTTTTAGCAGCTAAAAGACTTGAGTAACACAGAGCATACATCGGTATGAGACGTTATGACAGGAACCTCACTGCTACATTACACAGGTGTTATGTTTTTCCATAAGTGAGCACAATGTTCCCAGTGAAATAATGCAACTGAACAATGCCATGAAACTTGAGATGCCTTTGCTTACCGGTTGCTGTGGTAACAGAGGAAGCAGTTTTTCGAACAGCCGATTCGTTTGGCAAACGTGACTTCCCCCAGGAATACTGTATGCAATTTACGTAGATGATTGGCACTCTTATCAGAGTAACTGTGTTAACCTGGATAAACTGAAAAATAAAGCCCTTTACTTCATGTTTTTACATCTGATGCTTACATCATAATGTAAATTCTACCACACCATGATTTTAGACTACTTAAAGGTCAAATGTATCACTTCTGCAAAACTAGAGGGACCAAACACTCCAACCCATCAAAATTGCTATGTAAAGCAAACAATATGATTAAGCAGTTATGGGATCTCCAGTGTCAGCCACAAACCATTTAATCGGCTTCTGTCAAACATCATTCTATAAGCATGTAGAACTTCTGGTCCCTCGAGCTGGTTGGCAATGAAACTGACCATATGTTCAGAGGCAATATAATGCCTTCAGCAATAATGTTGTATCCTCTCAATTGTCACATGCTGATTAAAAAAAAAAAAAAAAAAGATCACAAGAAAATTACATTTACAACAAACCAAAAGGAAAAGCAAAGTCAAAGTCAAAGTCAAAAGCAATAATAATAATAATAAATAATAAATAAATAAACAAGCTGCTTTCTGTCAATTATTTTATAAAATTACCATTTAGTTTAATTTAGACAATGATATAAATAACCAAGTACACTGGGAGAAATATATTGCAAAATATTTTATTATTTATCACAAACATTTGGCCAATTCAACTGTATGCTTACAGAGTTTGTTTCTGGGTGGAGAAAAAGTCATTTTTGATGTTTCTCGTATCTCATGTGCTATAATTCAACCAATCAATAATTGATAATAAGCATATATTAATTTCCAGAACAATGGATGTACTGATGGATAGATGGAAGGAAGGAAGGAAAGAAGAAAAGAAAGAAAGAAAGAAAGAAAGAAAGAAAGAAAGAAAGAAAGAAAGAAAGAAAGAAAGAGTATTGACCATTGAAAAAACACTGCCAATGTCTAATTTGGCACTATTGTACAGGTATTTGATTAGCCAATTTGTCCTATTGGAATCCTTTAGCAAACAGAGCCCATAGCATAATTTCATTAATCTGGGCTTTATCGCCGCATATGTTATTGAAAAGAAGCTGCTCTCAGTGGTGAGTCATAGTTTACAAAGTGGAATTCTGGCTGCATTCCAGTCCTTCTTGTGAAACTAGCGTACTGTGTTCTAGTGTGAGTGGTGAGCTCAGTGCCAGCTCTATTGTTCTGTAGAGAGGAAGGATGAGGGTAATGTTGTCCATAGCCCTGATTCGACACAAAAGAACTGGCTTCTTTCTCAGGCCCACAGACATGGGCTCCTGGTAGGATATCTTTCAGGGTGAAATGAAGGTGGCTTTGCTTTGGACATCTTGTGCCTTGTCTTTAGATCTTAGACAATTTAAAACATCACTGCAGCCTTTGGGCCAAGTGTGTCTACAGTGAGAGAGTCAACAGGTAAATGTGAAAACTTTGATCAGTCAGATGACATTCTGATTGGATAAGCTGAATTAGAAGCTGTTTCAAAGCACTGATATATATATATATATATATATATGTATATATATATATAAACCTGCAATCTCACATTCTGATAAGGCAACATGCTATGTTACTTAGCAACCATTATATAAATTATAATGCTAAAAATTGTTTATTCAGAATATCAGTATTAATAGAGGTACATGTTCTTGTTTATCATATTACTTGAAGACATGCCTGACACCCTTATCCAAAAATATCATAAAACAAAATAAAGCTACTTGTTTTCAGAAAATATCTATTGGAAAATTGTAAATCTAGCATTACTTATTCAACCACAGAATATAAAATAGAAATATAAGAACAGTCCAAATATTATAACAAATACAGGTGCATCTCAGTAAATTAGAATGTCGTGGAAAAGTTCATTTATTTCAGTAATTCAACTCAAATTGTGAAACTCGTGTATTAAATAAATTCAGTGCACACAGACTGAAGTAGTTTACGTCTTTGGTTTTTTTAATTGTGATGATTTTGGCTCACATTTAACAACAAATCAGAATACTTCATAAGACCAAAAAAAAAAAAAAAAAAATTTTTTTTAGTGAATTGTTGGCCTTCTGGAAAGTGTTCATTTACTGTATATCTACTCAGTACTTGGTAGGGACTCCTTTTGCTTTAATTACTGCCTCAGTTTGGCGTGGCATGGAGGTAATCAGTTTGTGGCACTGCTGAGGTGGTGTGGAAGCCCAGGTTTCTTTGACAGTGGCCTTCAGCTCATCTGCATTTTTTAGTCTGTTTCTCATTTTCCTCTTGACAATGGTTCAGGTCTGGTGAGTTTGCTGGCCAGTCAAGCACACCAACACCATAGTCATTTAACCAACTTTTGGTGCTTTTGGCAGTGTGGGAAGGTGCCAAATCCTGCTGGAAAATGAAATCAGCATCTTTAAAAAGCTGGTCAGCAGAAGGAAGCATGAAGTGCTCCAAAATTTCTTTGTAAACGGGTGCAGTGACTTTGGTTTTAAAAAAACACAGTGGACCAACACCAGCAGATGACATTGCACCCCAAATCATCACAGACTGTGGAAACTTAACACTGGACTTCAAGAAACTTGGGCTATATACCCTTCCTCCAGACTCTAGGACCTTGGTTTCCAAATGAAATACAAAACTTGCTCTCATCTGAAAAGAGGACTTTGGACCACTGGGCAACAGTCCAGTTCTTCTTGTTCTTAGCCCAGGTAAGACGCCTCTGACGTTGTCTGTGGTTCAGGAGTGGCTTAACAAGAGGAATACGACAACTGTAGCCAAATTCCTTGATATGTCTGTGTGTGGTGACTCTTGATGCCTTGACCCCAGCCTCAGTCCATTCCGTGTGAAGTTCACCCAAATTCTTGAATCGATTTTGCTTGACAATCCTCAAGACTGCAGTTCTCTCGGTTGGTTGTGCATCTTTTTCTTCCACACTTTTTCCTTCCACTCAACTTTCTGTTAACATGCCTGGATACAGCACTCTGTGAACAGCCAGCTTTTTTGGCAATTAATGTTTGTGGCTTACCCTCCTTGTGAAAGGTGTCAATGATTGTCTTCTGGACAACTATTAGATCAGCAGTCTTCCCCATGATTGTGTTGCCTAGTGAACCAAACTGAGAGACCATTTTGAAGGCTCAGGAAACCTTTGCAGGTGTTTTGAGTCAATTAGCTGATTGGCATGTCACCATATTCTAATTTGTTGAGATAGTGAATTGGTGGTTTTTTGTTAAATGTGATCCAAAATCATCACAATTAAAAGAACCAAAGACTTAAACTACTTCAGTCTGTGTGCATTGAATTTATTTAATACACGAGTTTCACAATTTGAGTTGAATTACTGAAATAAAACAACTTTTCCACAACATTCTAATTTATTGAGATGCATCTGTATACGAATTGTAAGATATGAATTTAAAATTGCAAGGTATAAACTGAGTTTATATCTCACAATTCCTCAGAATTGCAAAAAAAAAAAAAAAAAAAAAAAAAAAATTAAAAAAATAAATATGTTCAGAAATTAGGTAATTCTGTCCTGTCCTTTCCTCTCCATATGTTTAAATATTTTTCATTAGAAAATAAGTCAAGATACTGATCAAGTAGTAGTTGCAGTATAATAAATGTGTGACCAGTATATAATGAGAAAGCCTATTGTTTAAAAAAGAAAAGAAAAAAGTGTCTGCTAGGTAACATCCACTCCGGACAAACTCGCACTCATTCAGTGTCAGTGTGTCTATCAAAAAGACTGATGGTAGAGAGGGTGATGAAAGAAACAGCTCTAGGCCAAGAGTCTCTGTGGAGATCAGCATATACCTTGACAGATGGTCTCCGCTCTACCAGCCTGATATGTAAATATCATAAAAACACAGAAGTGTTTTTGGCCACAGAATGGGCCATATGACAGTACATACCTGTGTGTGTGTCTACGCCATCATGGCCCTTTATATATATATACTTTATATATATAATATCTCTCTTCAGAAATTCACTTTCCAGAAAAGTACTGGTATTTTTATACGCACGATCACTGTGATTAATCATAACTGAAGTTACCACTCACCAGAGATGTGATAGTGATAGATGGGTCAATAGCCCCTTTGAGAAATGAGGTATCATTCTGTGACAGCTTCACTGATGAGGAACTACGTTCACTGACACCAGGAGTTTTCCACCTGAGACTCAGTATAAACACACTAGTGGGAGTCTGGAAAGGTGATTGCCACTGCAGTTAATAATAGCTTCTCAGTGAAGAGAAGCCATCTTCACTGCACAGACCTCATAAAGGAAAGAGAGAAGGTGAAAGGTAGGATTATAGAAAATGATGACTGGATCAAGCCATATCCCTGTCTTTGTACCTCATTATCTTGAAAATAAGTGCTGAATCCAGTCAGAGACAAAATAAATACGAGGTGACAGACCACTTGTAGAAAAATGAATAGGAGAACGTGTCAGATTCAATATGGCAGCTGTAAGAATAGAAGAGCTACAGTACATATACTACAGTATATTGAAAGAAATCTATTATGCTCACAAAGGCTGCATTTATTTGATTAAAAATACAGTAAAAACAGTAATTTCAAATGACTGTTTTCTATTTGAATATATTTTAAAATTGAATTTATTCCTGTGATGGTAAAGCTGAATTTTCAGTAGTCATTATATAAGCCTTCACTGTCACATAATCCCTTAGAAATCATTCTCAATATGCTGGTTTGGTGCTCAATAAACATTTCTTATTATTATCATTGCTGAAAATTTGCTGATTAATAACTTGTGGAAACACTATCATTCAAAAGTTTGGGGTATGTAAGATTTAAAAAAATAACTGAATTATTAGAAGACCATAAACACCTTTATAATGTTTCAAAATATTTTACTTCAAATAAATGCTGTTCTTTTAAACTTTCTATTCATAAAATAATCCTTCAAAAATAAATAAATAAATAAAAATATCACAGTTTCCACAAAAATAAGCAGCAAAATCTGTTTTTAAGCACCAAATTCAGAACGTTAGGTGTTTGGTGCCAAAGAGTCCAACCAAAACTACAAAAAATAGCATAAACATTGTCTGAGTCTTTCAACAGAGGAAAAATTAGCTGCACTGGTTCAGAAATGTATACTTTTATTTGTGTAAATCTGCTAGTAGAAATAGATGAGTGGAGGTGATCATCAGAGTGGCATTAGAAGTGTATGCGCCTCCAGCGTTACGGCCTCCGTGTTCCTGCATTGCCGCCATGTTTAAGACCAACTTGACTACTGCTTAGCAACAACGTTTTAAAAACAAACAGACTAAATGGAAATGATCCCAAAACCTGTTATCAAGCCCCAGTTTTCACACACTTAAAGCCCATTCTGCTTGGCCCCATCACTCGCCATGTCCTCCTGAGTGCTGAGAGCTTTCAGTCTCAACTTTCCAAAACACCTTGTCCACAGACAGACAGGACTCAGACCAGCCAATCAGCACAACCGCAAGACATGAGGGTCCGACAGACCAAGGGTACTTGAACCTCAGGGGGTATTTAAGAAGAGCACTGGGAAAGATTTCAAATTTGATTGGTTAATGCTATAAAATAAATACTTAATAAATGTGTGTGTGTGTGTTCTTCACTTGTTTAAACAATAATAGCAATGACAGGCTAACGCTAAATGGCAGTCAATATAATACGACATTTCCGCATTGATGTCAAAAAAGGGGTGCAAATAACGTTGGGAAATACTGGAAAAATGTAGTCACTGAGATTTACTGGAATTTGTCTTCCTGCCCTACAACCAAATGGCATTAGGAAGGATTTGAGAAAGCAAATGAGTCAGTTTTGGTATGCAGAACCTTTTAAAACTCTGTTTTAAATAAATACATAAAACAAAAAAGACTTTTCGAAATACGCTCTGGCCAATCTCAGGCACTTACATTTAATTATAATGTATTTACATGATGGCAAGAAAATTAACAGAATGGAAAAAGTTAGTCATTGCTCAGTGAGTGATTGACATAGCTTACATGAGGATACAAACTGAAGTTCATTTCACATCTATTTAAATGTTGATTTCCGTAATGTTATCACTCAAGTTTGAATGTTTTAAAGTCAAATAAACTAACTAATATACCAAAACATCACATAATTCATCAAATCCATTGCTAATACGAGCTGTTAGCATTCCCATTCATCTCAATTTCAGTTGTTCAGATAGGGCAGATATATGTGGAAATGTGCAATCTTTGCACAAATTAAAAAAAAAATTAAAATCTAGATATGTAATTACATTTCAATTAATCATTTAGTACAATCCACGTATTGTGTACATACATGATTTTACATTGTACTTTTATTTGTTTATTTATTATTCCTGCATGTAATTACAATATGTTATTCATTTCTGTAATTATATTTATAATTACACTGTTGAGCCATCCTTTAGACCTTAATCCACTCTTAAACCTACCCATACCACCAAACCTGTCCCTAACTTACCCGTATCCACCTCAATAGCAGTAGAAGTGTTTTGCAATACAATACGAGCACAATAAGTAGATTGTACATGTATTTTGATTTAAGTAGTAGTTAAGGCCACTTAATATAAAGTGGGACCAGATCTATAAATGCTATATGACCACCATTCCTAAGCACCAGTAAACCCCCAGACAACATGACAGTGCTAATATGCTAATGATTTCAAAATAACACACATTTCCTAAATTCTTTATTTACTTCACAAAAAAAAAAAAAGAGTGACTTCTATGTCAATATGTTGTATTCATAAAAAGAGCGTATTTCAAGATAACTGGGACATGTTTCCAGTCTTCTCAATGGCGTTAAGTGTCCAAGTTTATCTGTATATATTTTGTCAGAATTTATGACTAATTTTAAATGGTTGCAATGCAGAAAAATGCTTTTTAGAACCAAAAGGTAACAGCAAAAGTCACAGCATCTTCCAGCAGGGGCTAACAGAGCCTAGCTAACCTACAAAACTTTGGCCACTTGGTTTGTCCTAATTGTTAGTCCATGACTGGTAAAATTTCTTAACACGGAATAGGAAAACTTGATGTGTCAGTGTGGGTGGTCAAGCGTTCAACTTTTATCTGTCTGATGTTGCCAAAGCACAAAGCAAAATACTGTGCAAAAAAAAAAAAAAAAAGTTATTTTTGGACTCGAAAGACGTTTTGAGTTCTGAAAGTCGTGACCCCTTTATACAATGCAGACGTACAGAGTGCAACCTGCTCCTCAAATAACTGTGTTAAAAGGTTCAAGAGGCTGTACTAAAAAAATACTATTGGACGGACACGATTCTGTCCTCCGGGCCCTTAAAGTTGATGTGCAAGAGCATTGCAGCGCCACCAGGGATGTGAAAATCTCTCCGCTGGCCCTTGTAAATGCCTGGGGCAGGAGATGGGAAGTGAGAAATGTCAGAATAGCCTCAGAGAGAAAGTGCAGGTCCTTTCACAAATGGCGTAACACAAATCACGGTGCTGCCGAGCAGAAGGGAAAGCACTTTTCTTCACCTCACCATCAGCCTTGGAATCCTGCTCTTTTCCAGATGGCCTAGCAGACAGCACGAAGCCTGCTTCCGCCAGCACCTCCAGCTGTCCGCCTCTGTTGTGGGGGGAACGGGAATCACGCAGTTGCTCACAGGAGACTAATCCGTAGCTTGACGGAACACTCCGTCCATTCCCCAGCAAACAACTTAATTGTTTTATTATGAATGGAAGAGGGTCCCATGTCACTCTAGATCTCTCAATCGTCAGGGTGTTGATGTGGAGCATTGTCAGCTGGGGCCATGCGGGGATGGGGACTGCACGCTCCGTCCAAATGAGTTTGAGGTCCATGCAAAGGTTTCCAGGAGCCAAGGGTTCCACTCAGACATGGTACACGTTCTTTCCTATATATATATATATATATATATATATATATATATATATATATATGTATATAAGTCTTTCAACTTCTTTGGCTGTAATTGGAAAATGAAGAAAAAGAAAATAACAAGCTCCACATAACCAACCACATTAATATGCGATCCAGACAAAAGAATGCAAGCTCGATTTATTACCTCGCACAGTTTTAATTCATCGACTCGCAGGAATTCGCACAAAACATGCAAATGAAAAGGATTTGGCTCGGTGTGAGCGCTCTCGTTTTGAACACATTGCGGTCGCAACTTAATTTCCTGAGGGGTGCAAAAAAAGACATTGTAATTTCTGAGCTGTCACGAGCACTCGAGAGTCTAAATGGGGCACTTCGCATATTATTGTATGTGCTCTTTTTTTTAATTTGTTATACATGCAAACTCACAGTGCCTCATGACAAGTCCAAGCGTTTCATAAACACAATGGAGCCCAATTACAAAGAGGGGTGAGGTGCAGCTGGGGTCCGAGAGCGGTGACCCTATGTGTTCGGTGGTCTGGAAGAAATCCCCTCAATGCTACCCAAAACAGTTGAGGTCTGCTGCTTTTTGTCTGTAAAATGTTTGTTACATTTAGTATGATCTATGATTGCTTTTAATAAAAAAATCATTACATTTATGCATGATTAATGCTGGAGAAATGATAACTTTATTTCCGAACGCCCAAAGTGCCTATAGTGTACATGCAATGTTTATTAAGTACACTTTTCTTGACCCATCCACACCCATAGCCACAATGAAAGCATGCAAACTACATTTGCAATTAAATTAAATATAATGAAATGTAAGCCTCAAATATTATTCTTGATCTTATTTGCATTGCAGTCAGTCATATGACGCACAAAGCCAATGACTTTTGGTATCAGTGTCTCCAAAGGGACCATTTTTTAAATTGATTGCAACTGTGAATGTTTTTTGAGAGTAATGGCTTATGAGAAAAAATAAATAAATAAAAATAAATATATATATATATATATAATTGAACAAGTTAAATTCCCTCTCACAAAGTAATTGTGCAACTTCAGAAGACAAGAATGAAGCATAGCTCGGGAGTGATATGGAATACTTGAATAGTGATTTTGGGTTTGGCATTTAAATTAATCTACCGTCATTGTATGGAAAAGTTACTACAGTGTAAGGACATTTATAAAGGCTTTTTTTTTTTTTTCATTTTGAAACTCTATCTGGTGTAACTGTAACAGATTTTGAAATGCTCATGACAGATGTCACAACCTTGTCTTGGCTTAACTTCACAGCAACTTGCTGTCACCTGGCATTTTTTGCCTCTGATTTGCAGCATTTCCCGACTTTTTGACATTCTCACCACTTTGCTCAGCTACTTTGGAGAATAATAGACACTGCTGCTCATGCATCACTTTGCACTTTGTCAGTAGACACGTAGGGTAAGATAACAGAAATTAGATAAATATCCTTTTCAGTTCTACAAAACAGAGCATGACATGATTAAATGCAGGATTTCAGAGCTGAAGAACATCTGATGGGCCCTGTGAGACACATGGTGATAGCAGGATGGGTCACATGTTATAAAATAAGTGCTGTCAAACTAGTTGCCTCCATGTCCAGTTACCAGGATCTCGTCTGCATGTGTTTCCAATCAAACCTTCTAAAGGAGATCATCATTGTACATTTACCACATTTAAATGTTAAGACTTCAGACCATTCAGTATCTCAAATACAGCAATAAGTATGTGCCTGTCATGGTAATTACACTAAAGCATCCTTTTCTGGGGTTAAGAGTGCACCATCTCATTTTGGTCCCTGGAACGTGATTCTGAGTGATGGCAGTAGGCTGGATTGTGAGCCAAGCATCTTAAAGACAAGCTCAATCCTTCCATCCAGTAATTGGGCAAAAGTCCCAGCCAAAACAGCTGCTGTTGGATGCCTCATTTGGAGGTTAAATAATTGGCTCCAGGTGTTTAGCCTCTATGTGAAATCCAAATCTTTTAACAGTCCACATTATTCATGAGAGTTACACTTCAAAAACCACACTTATATCTTATCTCGGGGTCAGGGAAATAAAAAATTGAGGTGTCACTGTAAAGACAACAGTCTTATCATGTCAAACAAAGTGTGAGTGAGAATAAGAAAGGTACTATGTGTTTTCCAGTGCTAATTTGAAACTGTATTTATTCATCATTTATAGCAGTTAAAGCTGTGCTTTTCTTTGAGTTATGTACTGTACAAAAATAGCTAACTAATATTAAAGCTATTTAAAGGAGCTTTATATATATATATATATATATATATATATATATATATATATATATATATATATATATATATATATATATATATATTTATATATTTATATATATATTTATATATTTATATATACATCTATCCTAAGAAATGACAACTTCAGAACAGTATTTATCTGGCACAAAAAAAAAAAGCAACAACAACAATCGGTGAACCATTATAATTTTTTCAACTATTTCAACAAATCGATACACATTTTTCAAAACTATATAAAAGGAAAACAACAACAACAACAACAACATGTTTGGTTATCGTCTCAGCTTGCTTGGCTGCAAATCTGTGTACGCAATAGCATTTCTGTTTTGTCACGCTACACTGCTACTTGTTGAATAGCATAGCTTGTTACTGGAAAATGTACACTTTGCTACTGTCATGCTACTGAAAACACAGCTTAAAATGTTTTGCTGGTTTCCCAGCTGGGGCAAGCTGCTGTTTAGCTAGTCGAGCAGCTGGACTTGACAGCTGAAAAGTCGCTAAAGCCCTTCAAAAACCAACCCTACCATCTAACTAGCTTAGCATCCCTACATGTAGTAAGTTGCATTATACATGAAACACATCTTCTAAAACAATCATGCCAAGTAAGTACTTGAACTCTTTGTGCCACGCAAGTGCGTGCCAGTATGAGCGTTTGTTGCACTGGCGGCGTGTGTAGAGGTTTTTGAGTGTTAAAGTGTGTTGTGCGGGTCTCTCTGCATGTGAAGACAGGTTAAGCACTTTCGAGGGCTCAGGGCATAAAGGGGGTTGGACAGGTTAATGAGAAAAGTTCAACAAAAGTCCAGCCTCAAAGATGGGATCATCAGCAAGCGCACAAAAGGACCGAGAATTCACAAAGAGCACGGAGAGGTAGGAAGTTCAACAGTTCAGTCCTCTTAGCTTGGCATGCCACCTTCATTTTGAACTCCCAGCTTCTTCACATGGGCCCCATTTACCTCATTTTAATCAGCCTAAGTGTGGAATCATCTGTAGGGAATACTTAATGAGCTACTTCAAAAGAGCTGTCTTCCTCACATCTTACTTAGTGAATAACTCAAGCAGATCAGCACCGAGAGGGCCATCCGTACGGACAGTCGCTAACAGCACGGAACGTGAGACAATGTCGGTTATCAAAGCCGGGGGACGAGTGTGAAATCAATTCACTCACCTGTGACCTCCTTCTCCTGAGGGCTATTGTCACTCTTGGGGCAAGCGAGACTGGCTGCGCTGCAGGGTAAAACCCTTTCATGGCACGAAATAATGAGATTGCAGAAAATCTTTCTGTGTTACGTCGCTCTCCCTTCTTCGCCGTGTCGTTTCCCTGACAAGCTGATCGAATCACGGCCTTTTTTTCCCCCTCGCTCCCTCCTCCTCCTTCTCTCCCTGGAGATGTTTGCCCAAGATGTGTTTCATGCATATATTTGACTCACCACAGAGGGAGATAAATACATCATTTAGCTATGAAAATATAACTGAGGAATCTCACAAATACTTCCCCAGGCGCTGGAGGAGGCATTGCCACGTCGTGGGGCCGACTCACTCTGGTTTGTCGGTCAGGGTCTGGACCTCCTCCAAGGCAGCCATGGGTAATGTCCTACTTCATGCCCAGAGGTTGTTGCTGCGCCTGCCCGAGCTCTACATATCCCTTGGTTAAGGGTGGGTACAGCTGATCAATTTCAATTACAGTGAATATAAAAACGAGGGATCTGAGCGGCCTGCTTAAATCATTTGAGAAAGTACAAAAATGACCCTCCAACGGACGTTTCCTGCCAGGTCTCTGTGACCCGACTTGCCTCATGCTGTGAACCTTGGAGCTGTCTGCACTTATCAAGAGGACATGTGTGCGAGCAATAGCATAACTCTGTGTTATGACATTCTTCGAACTAGCTTAATGGTTTGGGATGGATTACAGAATTGAAGAGCCATAATATTAACAATCCCAGCTTGCTGGACTGATGGAGCAATAGGCAGAGAGACAAAAAGAAAACTATTTCAAGTGCTCTGGTATGAGGTTGGAAGGCCAGTTGGATTGTGTATCATCTTGGTCATGCTAAAGACAGCAGCTGCAAAATTACAGTAGCGTGCTCTCACCGCAACTGACTGCGCTACACAGAAACAATTAATCAGAGGTTAACCCAAAAACCTCACAGAGGATCTTTAATTTGTTGTACCTAAACTCCCCTGAAAAAAAGACCAAGCACAGCAAAGCTTATTATAAAAGTAAGTACGTTTACAGCCATAACCGTGCCAAGGAATTTCTCGAAATATTCTGGAGTGTGTGTACGTAAAACTTTCTCTGCGTTTCCAACTTTAAATAGGAATGTGAAGATTTAGGCTGGTGCTGAAAGAAAAAAAAACACACCCATCTTGACCTTATATTTTGTTTACAGCCCTACTGAAAACAAGCACAGCTTGAACCAGCCTAAGCTGTTTTGCTGGTCTCCCAGCCTGTCCTGTTGACTGGTTTATGATGTGTTTTGGCCACTTTCATCTGGTCAGGTTGGGAGACCAGTTTAAACCAGCTTGAAAACAGCTGGACTAGCATAGACCACTAAGACTGCTAAATTGTTTACAGGCTGCTACAACAGTTGTCAGACTTGGTTGTTTGAAGTCCTTATTTAGCAACTTGTTAGTAACCTGTGAGAAAATTTGCATGCAAAATTTATCCTGCCCTTCTTCCACTGTGATTGGATGGGTAAAAACTGACAGGTTAATTACTTTCAAGGGCTCAGGGCACAAAGGAGGTTGGACAGGTTAATGAGAAAAGTCCAACCTCAAAGATTGGATCATCAGTAAGTGCACAAAAGGACAGAGAACACTGCATTTTTTAATTTATGGCAAAAACAATACTTTTTCATATTTGGCCTGGAGCTCTCATGCAGTCTTCAAATGATGGTCAGATCACCTTGATAACGACAATGAAAAGAACACTAAGGCCATGTGTCCATCGAAGCATTTTCAGCCAGCTGAAAATGCCAGGTGCTCTTTTAAAAACGCCTAGTTGCGGAGAGTGCTTTGGCTGGACCCATGGTGAACTAAATGTTCCTCCAAGCATTATTTTTCAAATTAATATAGTTGTAGTCCGGAGATGTCGTCTGGTACAGCAATATCTATTTTTCGATTGCTGTTTAGTCATTATACAAATGAAATGTTATGGTTGATGATATTTGTCCTGCCCTTTCTCTATGTTGATTGGATGGGATAAAAAGTGGCATTGATAAGAATTTTACCCAAAGTTGAACATTTTTCAACTCTTGGTTACCAGGAGAAAAAAAAAAAAAAAAAAGAAAAAAACTGGCATGCAATGCTTAGCCTGAAATAAACACTCAATGCATTGTCATGCCACTGTCATTTTGCAAATATGTAGCGTTCCTATTGAAAACAATGGAAAAATATGACAACCTTAGGGGAAAAAAAAAAAAAAAAAACACTTTGGTAGGGTCATTTGATATACAGTACATCTACAACATTTACAGAAGCTTGGTATCTTTCAATATCAAAATGTTTACGATAGTACAAAAATTAAGGATTTGTATGCAAAAAAAAAAACACCTTTTATGGACTTGGATACAAAATGTGGACCAAGTATATTCAAGTTTAAAGTATTTGATGCCTTGTTCTTCAGTTCAGCAAACTGATTTCTAGTTGCTACAAAGATTAACTAGTTTAACTTTATGGCCAGTGTGTCTGTGGGACTTCCAGGTGCATCACATGCTAGTGGAGGAGTTTCCACTGAGATGAATAGGATTGCTAACCGTTTTCTCTGGGTTTTGTTGATCTCCCTGGTTGCATCACCCCAAAAAGCTGCCAAGAAAAAAATTTCACTTCCTGTTCGACTTGATATGTCTTTGGCACCTTGCATAAGCGTCCCTGAGCAGGTTGGTGACAGCACCTCCTAGTGCTCAAAAACCACAAACATAATAATTGCATTACAGTAATTTTAACCAAAGTCATGTTACTGCTTTTTTTAGAGTCTGTGGTTCATGCAAAGCAAAACAATCACCAGTTTTTGGTGGGTTGACCATATATCCAACATACTGAGTTTTACTTCAACAAAACAAAAACAAAAATTACAAGCAGGTGTATACTAAAAAGTGGGGGTGTTTTTTTTTTCTTTTCTTTTCTTTTTTTTTTTTTTTGGTAAACCTAGACATGACGAAACTAACTTCTCCGAAACCTCCAAACAGGCAAACCTCCCTGGTGTCAAATGAAGGATTAAGAGAGAATTTTCTTTTTTCCTCCCCCGACACAATTCACAATCAGGTGCATTTTTTTTCTTCTTCTTCATTTCAAGTATGACATCACCTCCTTTCCCCAGGCTTTCTTTCACTTCTCGTGGGGTACACACTGAACAGCAGATAGAGTGTCCACTCAACATAAACTCAGGACTGGAACTAAAAAATATCAGCTGAAATGCAGGGTTGGGAGGGTTACTTTTAAAATGTATTACAGTTACAAATTACTTTATCAAAAAAGTATTCAGTAACGTAATCCAAGTATCACAATATGAAAGTAATGTAATCTGATTACTTCTGGATTCCTTTTAGTTACATATGTAAATAAAGTAAAAAATGCAATATTTAAGCAGCCTACTTTTATTTAACTATGACTTTAAAATTAAAACTAATTGTAATAGTACTAATATAAAACTATGGTAAAAACTATTTGAAACTATTAAAAATCGTGTATCGTTTCACCATCTGGATATTGCAGCCCATATATATTTATTTAAAAGACTATGCAGACATCTAGTGGATATACAGTTTAGTTTTACTCTTTATTTTTGTGTTATTATCATGCACACAATGGAATTTTAAATCACTAAAAAACACAAAATTTTAGCTAACATGATGATTTCCATGCTAGTGGTACCTGCAAATGTTCAAGTTGGTTGAGTAGCCTTTGTTAAAGCAAGAGTCTTCATGCATAGCCTACGCTGTACAACTATGGGTGTTTCTCAAACGGAAGGCTGCATCCTACAAAGGTTGCATATCTCGGCTGCCACGTCATCAAACGTCGCCATCTCAATCGGAAGGATCCTTGGAAGACAGCCTTCGTTTCGCGTCCTTCTTTCAGCTGAATTTGAAGGATGCATGGGATGTATCCTCCGCGACCTTCAATCACCCACAATCCTTTGTACCCATTCCATTTCATGAAAATAAACTGACAAAAAACAAGTCAGTACTGAGCTTGTCTGAATTTATTATGAAATCTAAGACAAAAATAATGTTTTCGGATATGAAAGGACAGATGTTATCTTTTGTTTTGGTGTAAATTACTTACTAAACGCTAAACTGCTAATAATTTATGCCACAGGGAGATCATAGATGGTGGTTTTTAATATAAAGCCAAATAATATAAAGATTTGTAATACAAAGGTTTTTTTTCCAAAACTAAGTTTTATTAGTGTTTTTGTGCCATGACGGTAAGAGCGGGAACATATGTGACGTAGCCACGTGCACTTACTAGAGCGTCTCATTCTAGCGTTTATATGCCGAGGAGGAGTACAGCCTACAAGACTCTGAAGGACTGAACTAGGAAGGACGCAGCCTCGGTAGGATCCAGCCTCCGTTTGAGAAACACCCTACGTTATGCGTTTGAGGAGACTAATTGTAGATAGGTGTTATTTGCGCACACACCACCAGGTGGCTCACGTGAGTCAACAGAACCAGGAACAATGATGAAGCAGAGCTAAATATATCGTTATGTCAAAAAAAATAACTAATTTAATTTTAAATGGAACAAAAGTAATCCTGACAACATCCCCACTTTTTACAAAATGTAAAATCTGAATACTTGGTTTTGTGATGTAACAGATTACAGTTACTAGATTTTTTGTATCCTGATTACGTAACGGCGTTACATGCATTCCGTTACTCCCCAAGCCTGCTCAAATGTTCCTTCTTAGTTGCAGCTTGGTGATTTGCCATTGCAACAACAGGTTGTAAATCTGTGGTATTACTGCATTTTTCCCCCCATCCTATTGAAACTGAAACCTTCAAGCGAGTCATAGTACATGGGCTCATACCTTGACTTGGCAACAGCACCAATGATCTAGAGCCATTTTCTTTTACTGCATGCTTTTCAGCTTCCCACCTTTTAGATTTTTTTTTCTTTTGGCCATAATCACTGAGGCCATGATTACTGTGCAGCTCTTTTGTATGACTATATTTGAGATTTATGAAGCATAGTGTGGCATTATGATTCAGCTCAGCTTTACGAAGTGTACAAGATGGGCCATAACCCGTCTTTTTTTGGATTTTGGATAACAATGGCCCAGAAATATATGCGTTCCAGGTTTTGACTGTTGGTCTGTTGTCAGCTGAAACTGATGACTGACTCTTAATTTGTAATTAAAATCTCATTCCATATTTAATTGGAAATCAACAGCAGCAGGATACTAAACACATGCAGATACAACGGTTATGCAGTGGTGCTATAATGTAAATGTAAACTTAACCAATAATTAGTGCACAAAAGGCTTTCATCTTAAAGGTATGGTTACGCTACACATAAAAGCTTACAAATGACCTCAGACTCCTGGGCAACAGGATATGATAACATGCTCATGGGCTTCTGTTTTTAATTGAGAAATACAAATAACAAACTGAAATGAACTAAAACTATTTACACTACAATGGAAATGTCAAGATCTGACTTAAAGAAAAAAAAAAATTGCAGAAGTTTGGGAGGAGTCAGTTTAGCCTAGTTTGTATGTATGCAATTTAATGGACTAAAGTTATAGAATAGCAAACACGTTCTCTCAAAATATCATGTAAACATGGTTCCTCACTACTGTCACAAACAGAAAAGTGATCAACAGGCAGGTTTATTGAAAAGCAGGGGATGGGAGATTGTAGAGAGCAATGGCAGTTGAGTGAGAATACTGAAACCAGTCCTTTGAAAGCTTTGCTGAATAATGCCAGTCTGTGTCCTTGCAGGTTTGCTGAAGCTGGAATCCTGGAACAAGAGGGATCAACGTGAGAGATTCACTGGAGTCACACTGGAGAACAGTCTGGAGATTAGAAGGCAAGCATAAACAGGTTAGTGGCATAATGGAGTCAGGTACAGTGTAGTGAACGGTAGACCAGATGATGATATACTGGGTGCAGCGTGCTTTTGAAGTTGACTTGATTGATTATCGGCAGGTGCCGGTGATCAGAACACAGGTGAGTGAGATCAGGTGTAAGTGGTGGTTGATGACTGTAGTGATGGTGGAGACTGTGACTGCATGACTTCTCTGACAACTACATGACTCCTTTAAAAATGCTAAATGGAATAATCAATCTTGGATGGATTGATCAGCTGAATTATTGCAGCAAGCATTAAATGATGAAGCATTGAATGCAGTTTAATGAATATACCATGTGACTAATTAACACTCGGTTTCGGCACAGGAAACTGTTGGCGGTGGTTGACAATGACACTTGCCTGATTATCGTCATCAGCACAGTCAACTAGGGTACCATCTGCTCGACCGTGTTGAATCACAGCTTCATAAAGGAATTACACTACCGCTGCATTTCCAGCTTTCCTTTGACTTAACGTTTAGCCTGACTCACAACGGTTATGTAATCATGAGACAATTACAGGTATAAACAAGACTTTTCCGTTTCACTGAAGATATGAGGTCATGTCAGAGTGTGAGAGAAATTAAATATAATCAGCTCATTATCTCGACAAATTAGGAGCTTTTAAAGGTGTAAAACCCATCTGCTGTGGTTTCTAGCCAAGCCTGACTTATTTCATAACTCCTTTTACAGAATGTAGCTCCTTACAGCAATTTGAATTAGGTCAGATTAGTTTTGCTTATAGGAAGTAAGAAAAATACCTTATCTTTGCTGTAAATCCATTCAGGGTACGTTGAGTATTGGAATTAAAAGGGTAAAAAAAAAAACAGGAAGAAATAAATAAAATCCAGTCCTCAACTAAAGGCTTAGATAGAATAATCCTTCTGATGTTTTTATTCTTGCTTCTGTCAGGCCTCCAGTTCAGTGCGAGAGCTCTTTTTTTCACTGCACAATAGAGCGCAACAGTCAACGATCACTTTATAATTGATTACCTTGGTTCCTTAAGTATTTTCCCCATTCAAAGGCATTTGTATAAATTCTTGAGTAAATGAACTAGCCTTAGTAACTCGAAGATAAATCACAATAATAAAAAAAAAACTATATGAAACCTGAAAAGAGATACAATGTACAAGATAACATGCAAAAGTCTACTGTGCACTTGAACTTTTTTAATGAATGAATGAACTTCTGGTAATCATCCCATGAGCATTGCAAATCACAAAGCATTGCGAGCAACATTAAAACTATAAATGAAGATACAATATAAAACTACTGACTTTTAGTCAATGACTATAAAAATGTACAAATAATATAATATACAAGTTGAGTAATGTTGGGCCTAATGGTACAGTCAGTGTATCTTGAAATAATGCTTAAAACAAATCCTGTATTTAGAAAATAACCAGGAATTTTACTTCCCTTACTGTTGTACCCTATTGTGTCTTTAGGGGAAATTCTTTAGTAAATGAACCAGCCAAACTAGCTCTAAAATGAATCAAAGTATTATATCCTTAGGTTTGAATAACAATAAAAATTGTTATGTGTTAATACTGTGTTCTCAAATTCTTTTAGTGGATGACTGAACTGTGAATTGCAAATTACAAGGCATTGCATGTGACATTAAAACAATAAATGATGGCACTATACAAAACTATTAACTAAGTATTTTCTTTATCTAGAAAATAACCCGGATTTTTACTTTCCCTACTGTTGCATTCCATTGTGTCTTTTGGAGAACCCTAGACTTTCTTTCTTACTCATTTTTCTCTTAAAACCAATTTAAATCAATTCTAATCCAACAAAATACGGTTCTGTGTGTGCTTCTATGTGCTTCTGCATTAGAGAGGCTACAGAAACATAAATATACTGTACAAAGATATGCTGTGTAAGAATAATGCATATAGTATGCTCTATGGATATAACTCTGTTCTCTTCAGGAACGGAGGGAAATGGAGAACTTTGATTGTATTCCAAGCCCTGCAGGTACAGCAGCTTTTTCTTTGCAAGTACAAAAAGAGGTTTGGAGTAATCCTAGACCTACCCTTTAGCCACCTACCCTTTAGATAAAAAAAAAAAAATGCCATCACACCTCTGTAACTAATCCGGTTGCAAACTTCAAATGACCCTTTGCAAAGATCAAGTAATCTATGCATAACGCACACCCTGAACTGAATATCAGATTCGGGGTCACGTTTGGTTGGCTGTGAATGACGAGCCCTTCCAAAACCTATGATAGGGGTTAAATAGGCCAAATGCAAAACCAGTCCTTGATGCATGAATGCTATAATCAGTTTCTAATGCCCTATTTCCAGTGATAAATGGGACGACGTCTTGCATGCAAAGCATAATGTGATAAAGAAGAAGCAGCTGAACGTATGTGTGCGGAAAGGGCACGAGTGAAAGGCCGTGGAAGATACTTAGCAGATAAGGAAATGTGAAGGGAAAGATTGGCACTGGCGCTGGAGACATATTTACATAGATCAGGACAGGATGTGTCTCGGCCATGCTCACTGGATGAGAAGCAGGCGGAATACGTCACAGCTGTCTGACTAACAGTGCGGTTACGGTTAGGTTCTTACGTGAAAAATGAGTCAGGAAATTTAAGAAGGAGATAATCTCCAAGGCTCAGTGTTTGTGTTATTAAAAGCCCTCGTGTAGGGCAGCCCGCTTATGGCCAGTGAACGGTGATGTATGTAATGTTTTCAGTGGTCAAACACTTTCTCCTGTGCCAGTTTAATATGCAGAGACAGCTTTAAGTAAACCATTTGTGAGCCGATTTCCTTGAAAAATGTAAACACTGGCTCCGGTGTTTGCAAACATTACATGTTTTGTTCATGTGGCCCAACACAGCAAGTTTGACTCCACCTATGGCGCAAGTTTGGGACGGGACTTCCTGTTTGGCTGAACAATGGCTGACTGCAAAAAGGGATAGTCCAAACGATAGAAACTTTAATTCTGTTGTTACTCTCTCACTCGCAAGTTGTCCATGTTGTTCAAAGCCTCAATGACTTTCAATAGCAGTTTATCTGCATTTACAAAGCACACTCTAAACAAATTAACTCATGACTTGCATTGATACGCCACTGCTCATTTGCATTAAATTGAAAATGAATAACTCCAGGTTGCAGTTGCAACTTCAGAAGGGTATATTTATGGTTTAGATCAGTTAACATTACTGCATGTTTTTAATAAACAATAAAAAATAAAACCATAAACACAATTAAGACTTTTTTAACTTCAAACTGATGCTTCCAGCTAAAATGATGTGTCCTTCATATACAGTATAATATTGCAATCTCCATTGAAAAAGTCGTCTCGTCAGAATCGGGAGAGAAATATGCACAGGTCAAGCACCGTTTACATGCGAGAACAGTCCGAAACAGTTCTAAACAAATATGTCCTTGGATTTTGATGTGAAAGGACAACAGGGGGTGGAGGAAACATTATTGTAGATTATGGACCTGAAGCAACAGTTTAAAAGTTAAACACCTTAATGATATATTGGTTTAATACAAACACTAAGCTTTTTGCTTCACAAGATGTTAACTGATGTTTTTATCAGATGTTTGGACTCTCATTCTGATGGCACCAATTCACTGCAGAGGATCCACTGGTGAGCAAATGATGCATTGCTAGATTTCTCCAAATCTGTTCTGATGAAGGAACAAAATCTACATCTTGGATTTCCTGAGGGTGGATACATTTTAATTTTGAGCTGAACTGTTATTTTCATGAGTTGGCTATAATTTGTTTTGTTTTGTTTTTTAAACAAATGCAACCTTGGTAAGCATAAGTGACTTCAAAAACATCACAATTATTGACCACTTTATGAAAAATGAGCAGCAATGCATCATCTACCAATAGGACTGACACCTGATACAGGCAAAAAGAAAAAGAAAAAGAAAAAAAAAGGAATAAATACTAGCCAACAACAGCACAAAGACTCTGTAGTTATGTCAGTGTTTTGTTCCTTAGCAATGCTGTTTGAAATTTAGAACAGAAACTCAAAGTCAGCAGTGCCTCAGGCCGAACCCACACTTCCTACTGCAGAGGTCACTGTGACTTTGCACCTAAATCGAAATAGGAGATGATGTTAGGCCAACACTAACATCATCTATGATGTCCCGACTGGAGGAGGCAACCAGCTGCCAGTGACAACACAGTTAAAAACTTTAGCATTACTACAATCTTGTAGCTTGGAGGCTGGTAATAAATACTCAAGCTAATGGCCCACGAGACATCCTCAGACTCTCACACAGTTTTAATTTACTTTCCACCTCATTTAGAGTACAAACAATAATAATAATATTCAAACTAACTTCTCCAGTACTTTGTTGACATCATTGTTAGGCAATTCAGTGTGGAGTTAAACAACACATAATTGAAATAAGCTGTTCCTGAGCAAAAAGCCAAACATCGGAAAATATCTCAGGATTTAATTTAATCAGAATGTATTTGTCCGGTTTTGCAACATCAGCTGCATGTGCACAATTTGAATTCATTTGAACAAAAGTGCAGGGAACGTACACAAACACAGACAGCCTAATAACTATTATTATTAGTTTGTTTTTTTAACAAACAGCAAAGTGATATGAAAAAAAAAAATAGAAACGTTAGTGGTATAAAGACATGAATAGTACTTCAAATAATGTGCCATTTAAATTTGTGGTGCTAGTTTTCAAAAAGACTTGCTGAAACTAATTTGGTGTTCCTGAGTTTTTTTTTTTAGCAGAAAATGCATTATTTATGGATCATTTTGGCCATGTTCACCTAAAACAGGGGTGCATAAGCTCAGATCAATGAGACCTATGACCAATTAGTTTCAAAACAAATACAAAACCTGTGCTAATTGAAAAAAAGAGGATTGAATCTGATATTGGTATAAATTTGGCATAATGAGTGTGGGAAAGGATTAATTTTGACTGTATGTGCACTAGTTCAGTTGGGGTTGTGTTCGCACTGGTGTGTCGGTAAGGACATCTGAGGCAGGATTCAGTTCCAGATTTTAATAAGAAACTTAAGAATTGACAACACAGTCAGACCACAGGGCATTGCTTGCTCAGAAGTCTTTGATAATGGACATTTGTCTAGATGTGGTCTGAAAATAACAAAGATAACAATGAGTAAACAGTAATAACATTAACTCGTCCTAATTACAAATAAACAGTCATATTCTTCATGTATTTAACATATACTGACAGTAAACATTATTGTAGTACTATGTAGTGCCTCTAGATGGCGCGTGAAGCTCACGGAGAAAAGTAGGTAGAAGGTCATTATATTTTGCTGCGTCATTAAGTCGAACGGTAAATGCAAAGAACAATATGTAACTGCCAAATCAACACAATATACAATATTAAATACTACAAATCTAGTACTAACAAACATCACTTAAACTATGAATTAAATATTAGAACTTAAGAAGGCAATACGGCAGATGAACTTGGACACGTGAATTGCTATCCCTGCTTGAGTGGATACAGGCGCTAGCGGTAATATACTAGTAGTAATGCAATCACATGCCAAACATAAATAAAGCGTCTCCTAGGCAAGTACAGCAAAGCACACTTACATTGTTTCAATGACACACGTATATAAATGCCCACTTTGGAAATTATCGTTCTTGTCCAGTCTCAGAACACTTCTTGCTCCTCTCTCTTTAGCGATCGCTCACAGGATGACATCACCCAGTAACCAGAGAGCTTATTGGCTGTAACTTCTTAACACTGCCGCCCCCAAATATGCTGAGCATATTTGTCCCTTTGTAGGCTTAATCAGTTTGTGGGGGCTGAGTCATTGACAAGTACATTCTCGTCTGAGAGGGCAGGAAGGAGAATCAAACGAGAAACAGGCCGGGTGTAGGTCTTATCCTTGATTTGGATCTCAGCAGTTCTGATTCGGCCGTCTGATCCAGGAAAGGTTTTCATAACCTTGCCCACTAACCACAAGGCACGAGGAACCTGAGGGTCTACAAGCATCACTATATCTCCAGAGGATAGGTTCCCAACCTCAGAATGCCACTTGGAACGTGACTGCAGCGTAGGTAAGTAGTTACGAATGAAGCTTGACCAAAACTGATCAGCCAGTACTTGACTTTGCCTCCACCTCCGCCGCCCCGTGAGCTCAGTGGCCGGATAGACCACAGGTGGCAAGGAATTATCTGGCCGCCCCATCAGCAGGTAGTTAGGTGTAACAGGATCGATGTCAGCTACATTGCTTGAGGTGTATCCTAGTGGTTTACTGTTGAGTATGCCCTCCACTTCAATGAGGACCGTTAGGAGAACCTCTTCAGTTACTACCTGTGAGCCAATGGTGGTACGTAGGGCATTCTTCACTGACCTGATCTCTCTTTCCCATGCCCCGCCAAAGTGTGGAGCATTCGGTGGATTGAAGCGGAAGGAGATTTTCTGTTTGGCTAGCTTTTGTTGTAGCTGAGGGCTGAGGGATGAAAAGGCTTCTTGCAGTTCTCTTTCTCCACCACGGAAATTGGTTCCCTGGTCTGAGATCAACTCAAATGGTGTACCACGTCGAGCTACAAACCTCCTTAGGGCCATCAGGAATGAGTCTGTGTCAACTGAAGTGAGGAGATCCAGATGTACACTCCTTGTGGTAAGGCACTTAAAGATGATCCCCCACCTCTTCTCATTGCGTCTGCCGATTTTAATCTGGAATGGCCCGAAACAGTCCATGCCTGTACTAAAGAATGGAGGTTTATGGAGTCTCAAGCGGGCAGGCGGTAGATCTGCCATTTTAGGAATGGCTGGCTTGCTCTTCCACTTTTGACAGTTTCTGCATAGATGCTGCTGCTTACGGATAGCTTCACGTCCTCTTATTATCCAGAAGTTCCTCCTCATCTCCGCAAAAACTCTCTCTGGTCCTGGATGGCAGAGCTTGTTATCATAGTCCTGGATTAGTAATTTAGTGCTTAAATGATGGGGATGTAGAACTATGGGGTGGATTGCTGATGACTCCAGTCCTTCTGCCCGACGTAGACGGCCACCAACCCTGATGAGCTGACAGGACTCGTCAAATTCTGGTGCAAGGGTGAGAAGCCGACTGGTTGACTGTACAGGCTTCCCAGCCTTGAGCAATCTGTACTCATCAGGGAAATTGTCGATCTGGGATTTCTGGAAGATTAGTGATTCTGCGGCTACATAATCTGCAGCTGATGGCTGTTCTTGTCCTTTAATGTTCTGGACTGTTGCCTCCACTAGCTCTTTCCAGGAACTGTAAGCAACAGGATCAGGAAGGCTCGGGACTGTAACTTCGGTTGAAATGCCACAGAATATTCCCTTACGATGCTCTGCTCTGTCCTCAGGGGGTTGTATAGCAGGAGTTATTGGCCATGCTGACTCAGGTTCGAGGAGGAATGATGGTCCTTGGCTCCATCTGTTGATTACTGACAGGTCTTTGAGGGTTTTGCCTCGGGTGAGGTCATCTGCTGGGTTCCTATCAGAATCCACGTACCGCCAGGTACAACTTGCAGTAAGGTCTTGGATCTCAGCGATCCTTGTTCCAACAAATACTTTGAATCTGTATGATTCGGATTTTATCCAGGAAAGTACTGTTGTGGAATCTGTCCACAGGACCACTCTGCTGATTGCCATCGTAAGCTCAGTCTCCAGAAGTTTTGCTAGCTGAGCACCATTCAGAGCTGCACACAGCTCCAACCGAGGGATGGTATGTCGCCGTTTAGGAGCAACTCTAGACCTGGCCATGATAAAGGCGAGCTGGACTTGACCTCTGGCATTCTCTGTGCGCAGATATGAGACAGACCCATAAGCCTGCTCAGAGGCATCACAGAAGATGTGTATCTGTTGGGTAACCTGGGACTGGTCAGTGTCTAAAGATACGAAACAACGAGGCAGGGAAATGTCAGCCAGGGCAGGGAGTTCTTCTTCCCAGTCATTCCAGGATTTCAAGAGGTCATCTGGTAGGTTGGGATCATCCCATTCCCTCTGCTTATCCCACAACCTTTGTACTAAGACTTTGGCTCGTGTGGTAAATGGGAGGATAAACCCAAGGGGGTCATACTGAGTTGCAAGTATTCTGTAGATGTGACGAAGGGTTCGGGGGCCAGGCTTCAATTGGCGGGTCTTATAACCAAGTGTGTCTAATTGGCAGTACCATTTTAAACCCAGGGTAGATTCCTGTATGTCAGTACGGTCTTGTGACAGCCACAGCTCTGTGCTGTTGGACCGCGCCTCTGTTGGCAGATGCTCGACCACACTGGCAACATTACATGCCCATTGCCGAAGATCGAAACCACCACTGGCCAGGAGTTCACGGAGTTTATCCGCAAGTTGTTTCATCTTTTTAGGGGACGGTAGGCTCTTCAAACAGTTGTCCACGTAGAAGTTTCTCTCTACCGTGACTCTGACATCTTCGTCGAAATTGCTATGGTCCATGATGTGCCGCTGAAGAGCGTAAATGGCACAACAGGGGCTACAAGTGGTGCCAAAAGGTAACACCTGCCACTCATAGACATCAGGAGGTTTGGTTCTGTCCAGGTCCCGCCACACAAAACGAAGGAGATGTCTGTCTTCAGGGAGGAGGCGGACTTGATGAAACATCCCCCTAATATCAGCACTCACTGCCACTGTATGCTCACGAAAACGTAACAGGACACCCAGTAAGGAAGGGCCTAACGCTGGACCAGGCAGTAAGTATTCATTCAAGCTGTGACCTCTAAACTGAAACGAACAATTAAAGACCACACGGTTCTTTCCATTGTGTTGAACAATATGGTGCGGAATGAACCATGACTCACCCTCAGTGTCGACTTCTCCAGGCGGAAGTTTGCGTGCATAACCAGAGACTTCTAGTTTCCTTATTTCCTCCTTGTATGCAGCGGCTTTAATGGGGTCCCTTTCCAGACGCTTCTCTGTGCTCCTTAGGTTGGGCAGAACCGCCTCTTTCGGAGCTTGAAGAAGAGGCATGTCTTTCTTGCGAAGGAGTGGGGTAGCATATCGATTGATTCCATCAACCAGTACTCTGGTGGTATGAGTCCGTAGAAGGTTAAGAGCTTCCTCATCTTGTTTTGAGCGTGTGACCACTCCCTCTGATCTAATGGGAAGGACATCAGCCTGCCAGAGTCTTTCAACATTCTGGAAAAGCTCAACCATTGAAGGTTTAATGGTGATGTGCAGACACTGTTGTGGCTCCAGTTTATCTTCAAGGACTCGTGCTGGACCTTGCAGAGTCCAACCCAAACGTGTCTTAATGGCTGCAGGGCCCCCTGGTGGACCAAGGCGAACTGGTTCTATAGGGGTTATTAAGTGAGGATGGTCTGCTCCAATCAACAGCAGTGGGTTGGCTTTATGGATGGGCTGAAGTGGTAGACCTCTCAGGTGGCTGTATTTCTGTTGAAGGGCTGCAACGGGGTAGGAATGTTCTGCTAGGCTCAAGGGTTCTGCCGTAAAAGCTCTCTCAATAAGATAGCTCTTATGAGGTTGAGAGGGTGTTGAGATCTTAAAGGAAACTGCGGTACCATGGAGCTTTGTGATGTCCTGTCTTATGGTCCTCAAAGCTAAGTCCTCTGACTGTCCTGTGAGACCTAGTCTTAGAGCTGCAGGTGACAGGAGGATTGTGCGCTCCGAACCGTCATCGAGCACGGCATATGTGTCTAAGCTCTTACCCTTGTGCTGCAGGATCACTCTAATGACCTTGAGAAGGACTTGACTAGACCCTTCAGGCTGATCCATATACAGTGGAGTGCTGGTAGAGCTGACAAGGCAGGTACCTTCCTTCTGTGACCTATCATTCACGTGATGGAGAATTTGCAAGTGCTTTCCGTTACACAAACGGCATGGCTTCTTCAAAGTGCACTGTGCAGCTCGATGAGAACGTCCACACCTCCAACACCTATTGTTCGTCTTTATCCAGTCAGTCACTTGGTCTTTAGAAAGTGCCTGGAAGGATGTACACTGGCTCAGGTAGTGGTCTTTGCTGTCACAGTAAGGGCAGAAAGCGTTGCCCTTACTCATGCTCTTGGCTGGCTGTGGAGACACTGGTAATGTTAGTTGATCTGCTCCATGGAGGATGGTGGTTGGTTGAGATTTGACTGTGAGATCTCTGCGGAAGTCTGTTCTCTGTCTGGCTCTGTCTCTGTCTCTTCGAACCCTGTCTCCGCCAGTGCTTTCAGGATCTTGACACCATGATTCAAACTTGAGCCACTTAGCGAGATCAAGGAGTGTGTACACTACACCTGGTTCGTAACGCATGTGCCTTCTGAAGGATGAACGCAACTCTGGAGGTAGTTTGGTAAGAAGTCGAGCAACGTGGGATCCACACCGCAATTCAACTTCTCCTTCTGCGCCAAGTGTATTAAGAAGGCCTACAAGTGCCTGGATTTGGAGAGCAAAGCATTCAAAGGCCTTGGTATCTCCGGATTGGACGTCCGGAGAGTCCATAACAGCAGCTATTCTACTTAAAGCGAGTTGGTGAGGTCGCCCAAACCTCTCAGTGAGTGCTGCCATAGTGTCTGAATAAGGAGTAAGAGAGTTCAAGAATGAATCTGCTATCAGACGGGCTTCCATCAGCTTCAAGTGGTCAACCAAAACCTGGTACTTAAAGAGCTCAGTTGCGTCCTCTGGTAACAGGTTACCCAAGGCCAATTTCAGGCGGGCGAATTCACCTGGGTCCCGACGGGTAAAGTCCGGTATAGTTGGCTGAGGACCTCTGTAGGTTGTCTCCTGTCTATTCACATTCATCTGCCATCCAGGTTGATTCGCTGGTAACCTGTAGGGCTGAACGGAATAATGCGCTGAAGGGGTAAGGGCTGACCTCTGCATCTCTGGATGCCGTGGGCCTATGTATGGTCTGTAGGGATCAGGTGAGCTTGAAGGAACTTGAGCTGATACTCTCCCTGTAGCAGAGATGTCATCGCACTGACTTCGAACTGGAGGAGGAGCATAAGGGGCATCATCATCTTTATCATGAGGCTTTGTACTCTTTGGAGTGGAAATTCTGCGTGGTGCTGGTACTGGATGAGTACGGGGTGCTAGTTTAGGTGCATATGTTTGTGACTCCCTATAAATAGTTCTAGGTGAGGGCACTGGAGGTGTTGGGGATAAGTGCTGCTGTTTGGAAGTGGGAGATGACCTTTGACTTGACTGGTTCCTTGTTAACATGTCTTGCATACATTGTTGGATTTCTGTAAGTCGTCTGATCTCCTCTTTCATTGATAATTGAGACTGACGAAGCTCTCTGTTCTCATTTTCAAGGTCATGCATTGTCTTGCGAAGATCCAGAGGTAAAGAGTGGGTATAGTCATCTTGCACACTCCACTGATCTGTAACAAGGTACCATGGCTCTGTTTGTGGCCCCGTTACCTCTAAAGAATCAGGTGTTCCCCCTTCGGTTCCCTCTTCTGAGCTGTAATCTCTAGAACCTTGCAAACAATCACCTGTGGTGTCATCCAGCTGGTAATCTTCTCGCCCATGTGTCTGCTGTGCTGTCTGTGTGAAAGGTACCATTACTTGAGGTTTCCCTGGATACTGAACTTCGAAGTCTTGGAGGTATGTTGGCTGGTGAACTGAACGTTTAGGCCGAGCACCTTGGATCCGATATTCTGAGCTCTGGGGTTCTGACATCCTGGGTCCAGTGTAGACACTCTATCCGGCTCGAAGGACCAAAATTTGTGGGAAAGGATTAATTTTGACTGTATGTGCACTAGTTCAGTTGGGGTTGTGTTCGCACTGGTGTGTCGGTAAGGACATCTGAGGCAGGATTCAGTTCCAGATTTTAATAAGAAACTTAAGAATTGACAACACAGTCAGACCACAGGGCATTGCTTGCTCAGAAGTCTTTGATAATGGACATTTGTCTAGATGTGGTCTGAAAATAACAAAGATAACAATGAGTAAACAGTAATAACATTAACTCGTCCTAATTACAAATAAACAGTCATATTCTTCATGTATTTAACATATACTGACAGTAAACATTATTGTAGTACTATGTAGTGCCTCTAGATGGCGCGTGAAGCTCACGGAGAAAAGTAGGTAGAAGGTCATTATATTTTGCTGCGTCATTAAGTCGAACGGTAAATGCAAAGAACAATATGTAACTGCCAAATCAACACAATATACAATATTAAATACTACAAATCTAGTACTAACAAACATCACTTAAACTATGAATTAAATATTAGAACTTAAGAAGGCAATACGGCAGATGAACTTGGACACGTGAATTGCTATCCCTGCTTGAGTGGATACAGGCGCTAGCGGTAATATACTAGTAGTAATGCAATCACATGCCAAACATAAATAAAGCGTCTCCTAGGCAAGTACAGCAAAGCACACTTACATTGTTTCAATGACACACGTATATAAATGCCCACTTTGGAAATTATCGTTCTTGTCCAGTCTCAGAACACTTCTTGCTCCTCTCTCTTTAGCGATCGCTCACAGGATGACATCACCCAGTAACCAGAGAGCTTATTGGCTGTAACTTCTTAACAATGAGAGATTTACAAGCAATTTTTTGTAGGCCGTTCATTTTTGACCTGGAACACCACAAGTGTAACAAGTTGGAGGAAAAAGTTATAAAATAAAAGTGTGCAAATTATTTTTAAATCCTGTGTGGGCAAAGTCAGTAAGTTTTAGTCCAATGCAATAACATTAACTAGCATTTTCGAGAGGAAAAAAAAAAATCTTCTAACATGAGGATTTATATATATATATATATATATATATATATATATATATATACACATACATATACATATATACATATATATATATATATATATATATATATATATATATATGGATGGTGTCATATATGAATCAGAATATCATAAAAACTTAAGGATAAGCTTTTGAATTAGGCCAGTAAAAACTACCTAGCAACACTAGGAATCACATAGAAACACACTAAAAACCACAAATAACACATTAACAACCACGTAGCAACGCCCTGGCAACCAAACACAACATGCTTTTTATTTTTGTGCATCATGCTGAATATCAGTATGTTTTTTTTTTGCTTGTTTTTTTTTATGTGAGCATCCTGTATGTAATACACAACAAGCTTCATGATTACAAGAGCCTTTACTTTAAGTTGTGCACTATATAAACAATTCAACCACATTTTCTGTAGCAAAGTCCTGTTAACATTGATAATATATATTTATCATTGGCCAAGCACTTGAGCTTGGGTTCAATCCCAGTTATTCTGGGGAAAGCCATTCGCCACAGCAGTAAAGCATCCATCTGCCATTAGGATCCCAGCTCAGTAAATCAATACAGGATGTTGGTGGGTAAAAACCCTCGGCACTTAATTGCACGATACATTTTATTTTTATCTGAGTATATTGTATGGGGTATATTTAACTACACATTGAGTTGATTTTAGATTAATTCATTTTGTGACGAGCAAACTGCGGCTATGAACTCTGTCCAAGAAAAGGAGGAGAACCATGGGAGTAATTGCATGTATGCTGTAATTGAGAAAATGAATAACAACTTGCGGATTCCACAGCCTCTTGGAAGCAGTCGTGCTTATACAAGGCAGACCGTGTAGTTCGCGTTAGTTTTCATGCTAATAAGCTCTGACAATCGTGCACGAAAATGAAACGTACAGATTATATTAAGCATGTGTGGCCACATTTACGATGAAATCGCTAAGAATTATTGGATCAAGAGGATTAAGGGATTATTGATGCTGTAAACATTGTGTTACAGGTTTTAAACAGAAACAACGGGCTTAAGCCACGGTCGGTCAGACGGTTGATGTGGTTCAAATTACAAAAGGAAGAGAACAAGGTTTACATACAGGCTACAAGAGAAAATATAGCAGAAACTGGAACGAGAGTGGTATATATGCAGGTGGAGAGGGTTTTTCAGAGCAAGACGTGTCTAAGCAGGTCTTATCTGGCTCCACACAATTTCATGGTTGTTTGAAACAAGTGGGCCATGTTCTGCTCAATCATTGGGATTCCTGTTCAAAAACATTTCCATGATGTTGGGAGCACTTTGGGAGAAAAACCAAACTTAAAGTAATAAAAAATCCCCACAAAATAAAATGTGTTAGACTGAACCAAGCCTAATTATTTTCCTGTGCTTATTAAAATTTGCCATAACAACACAGAATCCACAATATACAAACCTAGTATTGAAGGAATTTCTGTTGCCTTCTGACAAAATTCTGACTTGTTTCTAACACTCAAAAAATGATTGCTTTTGCTTCTTGCTTAATTTACATAATTAAAATAAGTTAACCCAACAGAGTACTTGAATATGTTGTCACAACTTAAAACATGTGGGTAAAAGGCACTTGATTTAACCTAGGGCTACATGAAAAAAAAGTGTCAACTTACATTTTATTTCAATGTTAACGTCTCATTTCTAACCACATGTCCACACTTGAATCAAATTCAGCCAAAGGATAATTTTTGTGTGTGTTTTCCATAAAAACATGCAAGTATGTTGGTACCGATCACTTTCCAAAAAATGTGAACATTTCTAACTATATTCCTTTGTGACTTTAATTAATCCTGACTCTTGGACAACATACTCCCAAGTGTCTTCTTTCAGAAAAGACCACAATTGTGCCTGCAGTACAAAGCGTTCGTGAGCTGCAACCATTTCAGTTTGGGTATGTCATTTCTTGGGTTGAAGTTCAAAAGCGGATTCAGACAAACAGGTTGTGATGTTACTGGCTGTTAATGGATCACAGAATAATGCTACCCTGGTACTGAACTGCCATCAGTGTTGGGGACTAACTAACAGTAACAGTAAAGACGCTCCAACCCGTATTTTATAATAACAAACATTTTCCAACAAGCATACTGTACACTAAAAAAAAAAAAGGTGTAGAATAATTTTCTCTCAGAAACTGGTAGTGAATTTCACAATGAATTACAAAGAAACAGCAAGTAACACATTGAATAAGTACAACATTTTGAAGTAGAAAGACTGAAATAGTATTTTCTTGTAAAATGTGGGCCAATAGTCTTTGTTGTATATACAAAAAAATACATGTATCTATCAACCTAACTGAGATTCTTATTATTATTTATTTTGCACTGTTTCTCATAGGCAGCAAGGACCTTTTCTTACAATCGTATGCTTCTCAGATGTTTCTCCTGAGATAAAAGCCCCAGAACTCAAACGTTTCTCATCTAGGGTTTCAGAAGAGATCACAAACATCTCAAACTCTGCTCAAATTGCCTGAAATCACCTCAGTTTTCAACTTATTTTTTTAAGACCATATGATCTAATCAATGCTATATGCATTTGACTTGAGGAATTCCTAGAGCAATATCTGAGACGAAGGGGATAATTGAACTTAAAGGGGATAAAATCACCTGAATGTGAAATAAGAGCAATTTTTTAGCAATATATATATATATATTGTTTTATGCAAAATAATTACATTATATCGCCTGATAGTTATACATTTCAAAATGCAAAAATACGCTTAAATTTAGTAATGTAATTTGAAAATGTTTTGGATGTTTTGGAAGAATAAAAATGCCATGTATTTTTATTTTGTGTGTGTGTGTGTGTGTGTGTGTGTGTGTGTGTGTGTGTGCGTGTGTGTGATTTTGAGCAAGATGAGAAAACAGTACATAAAGGGACTTGATAGTGTTTAATGTTCAATTATATTGGAATTTAGAATTGTTTATGGAATCTTAGAATCTTATGATTTAATTATGTGATTAAAAAAAAATACATGAAACTGACCAAATTAAATCCTGTGAGACAACCATATAAAATCAATTTACCACTACTTAATTCGATCAATTCAAAATAACTTAATTTGATGATGCTGAAGTTACGTGAACATGTTTATGTTACTGAACTGATTCATGTGGAACTGACGTACATGATTAAATCATGTAAATCCAACACGCTATTTATTTATTTTTATTTTTTTCAGTGCAGCTTAACTATAAATTACGAGAGGCACTGTAAGTTATAGTTTCGAAATACCTGCTCCAAAACCAACTGGCTGCCATGTATATGAATCTTGTCATATCTCATCTCAATTGCTGAGAGTTAATTTTACTGTTTCAGGGGAAGACGATCCTCGAAAACAGACCCTCGAGACAAACAGCCACTGCTGAGAATTATGCACTGGTTAAGAGGAGATTAAAACATCACAGCTGAGCAATCCAGATAAACATCACTCCAAACCTCACGGAGACATATTCTTGGTAAACACCCCAGAGATCCATCAACACTGAGCTCGCAAAACCAGCCCAGCCTGAGAAGCCACCGAATCACCAAAGGTTATTTACAGAGTGATGAAACTCAAAAAAAAAAAAGACTCTTTTCTCAACCCTTGTTGTCATGCATCTCAGTTTGAAACATTGTTGCGGTTTGCTAAATCTATCTCCAGTTGACACATACATGCTAACTGCTCTTCTGAGAACGAACCCTTTGACCTTATGCTAGAGTCTCAAGGCCTTGAATGTTATGTGGGCAATCGTTTTATCAAAAGTACGATTAAAATCCCCTGTTATGCTGAGAAATATTTTTGGAAGTGGTCAAATGTCTGTCCTGAGAACTCAAGGTTATGCACTGTTCTCAAGACATTGCAACAAATTTGTTGGATCTGTCAACAGGGGTGGAGATTGCAAATAGGCTAGTCGTTTCCTTTCCAGATAAAGGAAATGCTTCGACCTTAAACGGCTCAATAAATCTGTGAGGATTTATTCTTGACAAAACCGGGATGATATAAGGTCGATCGATGAGCTAGTGATATTTTAGGATTGTTTCCTCTAACCCAGTTCTTGAGGATTTTCATCTCTGTCAATGTTTTATCAGCTAAGCTTTGCAAGACTGATGGATGGAATTAGATTTGTTGTGTTTGTCTTGAAACATTCTTGTGTATCCTAATTAAATATAAATAAACCCGACCTTGACCATGCAGAGGGGGAAAAAACAACTGGCATAATGTCGTAAATCAGCTACAGATTACTCAAAACATAAATTTGTTTCGAGCCACGAGTTTAGCTTTTACAGTACCTGCAGACGGATTAGCGAGTGAAATTCACTGCCGCCCCAGGCCCAGCTCTATAAACTCAACTCATAAAACACACAGCAGACTAATAATGGAGGCATGAGTGGGGTTTGCCCTCCGCTCTGCACCATTTAAGTAATGTACAGCATGTCAAGTACTGACTTAAATCACGTCATGTGGAAAGACGTGAAAAATGAGCCAATGTACAGTGGGGTCCAAAAGTCCACACTGAAAATCTGCAGATATATATTTAATACAATTTCAAGGTTATTAATTTAATTATGATTCAAAAATATTAACAAAAATGTGCTTCACATTTTACTTTTGGACCCAAACTGCACATAAAACCTTCCCTGTTGATTTGAAAGATCATTACATTATGCATAATGTGTTTTCTTACATTGCATATGGCAAACAATTAAGCATTTTTTTTTTTAAATAAAACTGATTTTTTTTTTTTTTGCATGGTAAAATGATAAGACCTATAACTTATATGCATAGTGCTTCATTGTCCATAATAATGTTCTTATTGTTTATGGCTGAACATGGTATATGAAAGAGAACACTAGGTCCTCATAGAAACACTATACACTGAAAAAAGCTCTACCCTTCTTTAAAAGCATTCAAATAGACTGTCAGACAGCACATGAAACCAGGACACAAATGTATATATTATTATTATTAAAATAATAAAATAATATGTATAGATGAAAAGCATTTCTTACCAATCACCCATGCATATCTACTACATACATATGCTTTTCGAACCATTCCAGAATACTGTTTGTGAGGCACATGGTTTCGAGAGAACATCAGAGGTCAGGAGGTCATTTAAGTGTGGGAATAACGGTCATTGAGTATTGATCTCATCCCTGCAGCTATGTAGTGCGTCTGAAATACATCCTGTCCAACCCAGCCCTCTTTCATACTAATACAGCCCACTGTTACAAATCAGATCAGCTGCTCTTCATTAAAGCTGATGTGTGTCATTGTTTTCATTTTGAAACACTTACTCCTATACCAGACAACTACTAGTGAGTCATTTAAGGATTCTGCTGAAACGTTTAACACATTCAACATTGTTTTGCTTGTTTTTTCAGCACCCTGACATGTCATCTTCTGGCTCAACCAATGGCGTGAGTTTAGGGAGGGACTATCAGTTTGTCCAACCAATAGCAACCAAACAGTAAACCTTTGTGAAATCCTTCAGGCTTTATGCTTGAACCCAAAATAAATATATATCAGAGCTGCCAATGACAAGTGAATTCAGGGGAAAAAAATAAATAAAAAAAATGCCAACTATATATATATATTTCAGTCAAACTTTAAGGTCCAAATCTCGCCATTAACAAACCATTAACTATGACTTTTGCCTCAATAAACTCTTCATTTGCTGCTAATTAATAGTTAGTAAGGTAGTTGTGAAGTTTAGGTATTGGGTAGGATTAGGGATGTAGAATATGGTCACGCATAATATGTGCTTAATAAGTACTAATAAACAGAACTGGTCCCTATACTAAAGTGTTACCTATATATTTCTTATAAGCCATGAAGATCTTGCTTTAATAACAGCTATTTTACCATTTTGTTTACCTTTACTTTTGGAGGCTTAATATGAGGAATATTTCATATACGGGTCATCATAGATTTCTCTCTTTCTCTTTCTTTCTCTATGTGTCAATCTAATTTTTAAGGTAACACTTTACAAAAAGGTCCAATTTGTTAACATTAGGTCATGCATTTGGTATTTTGAACTAGCAATGAACAACAAATTTTAATGTGTAAATATACTACTGTACATTGATAATTTATGTTTACTTATACAACTTGAAAATGTTACAGTTATCAAGATTAATAAATGCTGATTAATTCATGCCAGCAATTGCATTAAATAATGTAACGTTATAAAACCTTATTGTAAAGTGTTACCATTTTTCTTTTCACATAAACCATTCACTAGCATCATTTAAGGTCAGACATAAAGTCGCATTTCCTAATAAAGTTACCAGCCATCAGATAAGTATCTAGCCAATTTTTCCCTCTCATTTGGCGCTTGGCGAGTTTTCATTTTGGACCCCAACTATTCTGTCTGCATGTGTTACCATTTCGTAATGGGCGATTTATGAAAGGAGTAAGTGACTGCATGTTAATTATCCAGCAAAATCAGGATCTTATCAACATTACGTCATGAAAATGATATTGAGGAGAATGGCTGGTGAAAAAAATCCCCACCGACACGTCAAAGAGTGACAGGGTGCCGTTCATGAGAAATCAAGGTGATCCATTAAAATTCCATTCGAGTGATGTATTCCATGTGTCAATTGTACGTTATCTGCCAATTCAAGCACGACAGGAAAACTGGTGTGAAAAAAATTACAGCATAGATCAAACATGCACACTGAAAGGAGATAGCATCATCTTTCTTACCATCAGTGAACGGTTGACCAAAGAAAACAAACTGCAAGGTGTAGTGGAAACTGGTTCAAATCAACTTGTCAAGTTTAAGAGTAATTGAAACCCGTTCCCATTTAAACACATTTACATGGTCATTTAAACTCAGTTCGTGTATACATTCACACTCTGGTCCTGCACACACATCCAGTCATCTTCTTCAGACTGACAGGTGAAACGTGTCACATGGCTTTGTCATGAGACATCCACACAGCGAGGATTTCCACTTTCCGAGACAGACCAGCTTAATTCTAGGAAAATATAAACACCTTCAAGCAAATCGCTACTTCTGGGACTGGAGCAAGTGCTTCAGACAAGACTGAACATACAGACGCTGAGCTGAGTTGTTTTTAGCATGGTTGTCTTCACAAGGATTTTCCCTGCAAGGACATTCTTCATTCCGAATACACAGTCTGGTATTTGTTTTGACTCATCTCTCAGAGACTCTGCTCATTCACTCCCAGTATCTGTAGCTCATGAAAATAGCTGAGGTGCAGTAGGAGTGAAAAACCTTGAGCAAAGGACCAGTTGGGTCTGATACATGTTATCATGTACTTTTAAGCATGTCGATCATAACTGCTCTTCCCTGCGTGATACGTGCACCATAGACAGATATTTCATCTAATGGACATTATTGCTTTCTGTAGAGCTAAATAGCTGAATTGAACTTATTTCATAATTGATGAACTTTATGGATCTGAACTGAATCATCGCTGAACTGACTGGAGCTGAATAATGACACTAATGTTATTTTAATGCGGCATCACAGTAGAAATTGGATTTGTCTCATATTTCCTGTTTATTACTGTGGAGCTGCTTCAACAATCTGTATTGTATAAAGGGCCATATAAATATGCTTGACTTAGCGGTCCATTTAATAAATTGTACTGTTGGCTACCTTGTTATCTACCAGAGAAAAAAATAAATTAATTAAATATCTCCAGTGAACCAAAACTTAAAAATGTCATTGGTTTTAAAAATGAGACATGACCTAAGACATTAAGTCAGTGTAAGCCATTGAAGGGATCGTGTGTGTATTCCTCACAGACTTGTTAAATTGTATATGGCAACCACCCCAACTAGGTCCATTGGGAGACCATGCAATCTTTGCAAGATTTATAGCTAGAGAATATTTTGTAAACCCTGATTAGGTTAAAGGTGAATTGTGTCATTTCTGCACCATATACTCATGGCAGATGTTTTTTTTTTTTTTTTTTTTGTCTTTTCATTACTCGCTTAGAGGTGAAAAGTAGTTATATTAATGCAATCATTGGTATACTGTTAGCAAACATCCCAATGCATGACAAAAATGACAGCAGTGAGAAAACAGCAGGAAAGCATCAGATCATAACGATGTTGATATGTTTGCACAAGCTATCCATCTAGTTGTCACCTTTCTTTTTATGCCACTACAATAGATTGCTTTAAAGCAAGTTTTAAAATGGTGTCAGTGTCACTTTCAATTAGAATTATACATTTTAATTAAATTTTTACTTATAGACCTTGACCAACTGAACAGAAGGAACGAAGTGAAAAAGGTATTTACCAACCTTTTCTGGAAAGTTCGCTTTGGCAAGCTCTTTCGAACTCCAGAAACTAACTTTGTTAGGGCCTGATTTTGTTTGAAATCATGTCCCACCAATCCATTGTTCAATTTTGCTTGAACACCCCTATATCTTCACCTATAACATCAAACAGAACTGCAAAAATAATGACAATTTCAAACAGGTCACTCAATGGTCAAACGACCAAGTAGGCCCAACCTCATGCTAACTGTGATAAAATTGATGTGTTGGGTCAGCAAACAATTGTCAAGTGTTTGAGTTCCTGTTTGTCCATATTTGGTTTGTTTCCTGTTCTCATCATTAGTTAATCATCGTTCAGTCTTTTCACCTGTGTTTATTAATCATCTCATTTTCTCTGCCTGTCTTTATAAGCCTTCAGTTTCTAGAGTTTCTTTGTCTTGTCTAACGTTGTTTTAAGTGGTTGTATGTTCCTTTATGGATTTATTAAAGACTCTGTTTATTTTGGATTATCTGCCTCCTTTGTTCTCCTTCAAACTCCTCACCTCGGCAACCCATGACAGAAGACAGGACCTTTAAACATGGATGAACGAGTTTAGTTCATCGCTGCGGCACAGGTGAGCCATGACCCACTCACCTATGTGAGGGCATTCGTGTCACTCTCCCTCTCCAGCTCCCTCGACAGAGAGGTCCTCATGACACTGTTCCGGATTGGGATCACTTACCACCAGCCAATGGAGCTCCCAGACACCTCCAACCTCAATTGGAAGGAGGCGGTCACCCGGTGTCTAATGAGTCCCCGATCCGTAACCCTGCTGGCCGCGCCGAAGTCAAGTTCGCCAGCTGTTCTGAAGTCAAGCCTGCCATCCGCGGTGAAGTCAAGCCCGCCGGCCGTCGCTGACTCAAGCCCGCCCTCTGCAGCTCATTCACGCCCGCCATCCACCATAACGTCAAGCCCACCGGCTGCCGCACATGTGCCCCTGGGAATACTTGTGGCTTATGAGGGTATATCATGGAGCCCAGCCCCAGAGCTCACTCCAGTGTCGGCTCCAGCCACAGAGTTCACTCCTGAAAGCTATCCTGAGTCTCCTTTGTCTCCGCTGGTCCCGTCCAGCCCTCCATCGCCCCCGTTGTCTCCGCTGGTTCCATCTAACCCTCCATCGTCTCCTGAGTTTCTGCTGGTCCCAGCCAGTGCCGCTGCTCCAGAGTGCCCCCCAGAATTCCTCCGGGCATTGAAGGACCTAATTTTTTTTTATTGGGGGTACCATATGCCCGTGGCTGAGCCGGCTAAGGCCACGGAGGATCTGCCCTGGCCTCCGGAGTCTCCTGATCCACCATGGCCTCCAGAAAGGCCAGCTCCACCATGGCTTCCTGATCCGCCCTGGAGGCTCTCCTTGTCTCTACCCTGTTCCAGTCCTGCACCAGGGTGCCCACCCCCCGTTTGTCCATATTTGGTTTGTTTCCTGTTCTCATCATTAGTTAATCCTTGTTCAGTCTGTTCACCTGTGTTTATTAATCCTCTCGTTTGCTCCTTTGGTTTGCCTGTCTTTATAAGCCTTCCGTTTCTAGAGTTTCTTTGTCCTGTCTAATGTCGTTTTAAGTGGTTATATGTTCCTTTATGGATTTATTAGAGTCTTTATTTTGTTTGTTTTGGATTATCTGCCTCCTCGCCTCGGCAACCTGTTACAACAATGATTTTTTTTTTGGTAACACTTTATTTTGATGGTCCCTTTTGAACATTCTGTTGACACTTAGTAATGTTGCAACTACATGGCAACAAACTCTCATTAGAGTATTAGAAGACTATATCTCACATCTGCTAACTCTTTATTGTGTTGGTCTCCCAACAGATATTCTACTGACTGTAAGTAACTTTGCAAGTACATGTCAACTTAGTCTAACCCTAACCCTACCAGTCTACTAAAGCTCTACTAACACTCTAATGGGAGTTAGTAGAAATGTAGGGGCAATGTTACTTATAGTCAACAGAATGTGTTAAAGGGACCATCAATTTTTTTTTATATATATTTTTTTTAATTTACAAATTTCTTAGTTACCATGATCTTTGCACATTAGGGTAATTATGAGCATTTAACAAAACAATTAAACCATTTTCTACCTTTTGAAGGATATGTGATGAAACATTCAGATTGACATTAATGCCACATGCGGGGGAAAAACATATGCAGGATTAATTTGACCAGTGTTTGACCTACAATACGTAACTCTGTTTGAGAATAGCAAACGGTCAGTTCAATCTAATTATAAATTGTCAATACAAACAAAACCAATATCATAACTATTTTTTTCCTCTCTGGAAAGTTCCACATTAATTCCCTCACAGGGACTTTCCAGTTGTAGTTCACTTCCTCTAACTAACCAGGAGGCTGTGTTTCAGTACAGCTCACCTTTTCACAAATTAAGAAACTGGTCTGACCTCTTGTCAATTTGAGGAAAATCTGATGCCCCACAGCAATTATCAAATTCTTCTTTCGTCACATTTGAGAATTCCCCTCCTGGTCAGTGGTTTTGCCTTTTCAAGTTCATGCCAGGCAGCAGTGATTCAGATGACACCCGGGAAGGATGGGGACTTTTCCAGCTTCATTTGCCCTCATGAAAAGAGCAGCCACCCTGGGCTTATCAGACAAGAGCCCAACCTGAAGGACATGGTACAATAACAAGGAACTTGGCAGGAAGGCCATGCGAGCATTAAGAATCGTATTCCCTGCTCAATCTCTTTGCAATATCACGAACAAAAGCTAAAGCATCCAAACTTGTTATTTGATTTTAATTCATATGGTTGCTTGGAAACTAAAGAGAAAATAAATGGAATATATCTGCAAGTAGCATTGACAGAATCCAGCTGGTGTTGGAAGTGGAAGCTAAATTAAAGACGTAGAGAAAATGAACTCACTGACTTCTATGTTCATAATTATTATTATTATTTTTATTTATTTGGTCCCACTTTATATTAGGTGGCCTTAATTACTATGTACTTACATTTAAATTAATCATTCAGTACAATGCACTTATTGTGTATTTACATGCTTTTACATTGTACTTATATTTTTAAAAATACCTATATGTAATTACATCTGTAATTAATTTCTGTAATTACATTCATAATTACACATAAACCTACCCATACCACTTAACCTCTCCCTAACCTTACCCATATCCCACCTCAATAGCAGCAAAAGTGTTTTGCAATAGAATATGAACACAATAAGTACATTGTAGGGCCACCTAATATAAAGTGTGACCATTTATTTTTTTTAAAAATGTCTTACTATAGAACAATTTATCAGAATACTCTCTTTATACCAGATAGGACCAAGGACTCTGGACAAATTTAGGCAGCATGTATCTCTTCTCACATTAAAACCACACTTTAATTCATAATTCATTATAGTTTTAGCTCCTGCTATTGTTTCAGTCAGGTAAAAGTGCCTTTAATGTCCCAAACTTTACATTTTAGCAGTTAAAAAACACTTGCTGATTTGTGCACATTAATAGTCACACTAATTACCGGCTTTCTAATTCTGATAATTGTCTTGTATCTTGATGGTAAATTGTGACTTTTCAGTTCACATCTCAGACGGGACCTCTACTGCAGACTCAATCTCCAAATTATTTATTAATAATAAATGGTACATGTAAACAGAACTGAGCAAATGTGGATTGATATTGAATCTCAAACCCAAATTAGTGTCAGATCATGTAGTGTAACTAATGGCACCTTAGTAAAGTGTTACCAAAAATATTGTGGTGTAACCAATGAGCAAAACAGCTAGTTTTTAGGCAACCATAGCTCCCATCTAGTACTGGGTAGTAACTAATTACGCGTAATATGGATTATGTAATCACATTCCAAAAAGGCACTTGAAATTAAATTACATTTTACATTTTAAAATTCTCATAATCCGATTACAATTATTATTATTTTATAGATTACATGATTACATATTATTCACACAATGGTAGTAGTCATAATTTGATTTACCCTAATTCTCCTTTTTTCTTTCTTGAAATTTTCCTTTCTAAACTTCTACCGCTTTTATACATTTGAAAAGTCTTCCAGCATTTCATCAACTCACAACCCTGCTATAGTTCATTCATGAACACCAGTTTGGGAAACCTTGGCATAATGTAATATTTAATACACATCATGATGTTGATGACAAAGAATGGAACATGTTTTATGTCAAAAGTAATCTAAAAGTAATCAAAAAGAAGTATACATTACCTTATATATAGATTCCAATTGATAACATTACAAACTATAATGTCATGAAATTTAGAATCAGTATTTCTAAGTAATTTACCCAGCCCTGCTCCCATTCATCCCAAAATGACACAAAATGCAATTAACAACAATATTTTTGTGCAATTAAAGTTTGGTTAGTTTTCAGGGTTAAAAAAAAAAAAAAAAACTGGGTAACACTTTAGAATAGGGAATGCTGGTCACACTTTATATTAGGTGGCCTTAAACTACTATGTACTTACATAAAAAAAAATAAAAATAAGTACAATGTACTTATTGTGTTCATATTGTATTGCAAAACACTTCTGCTGCTATTGAGGTGGGATACGGGTAAGGTTAGGGACAGGTTTGGTGGTATGGGTAGGTTTAAGGGTGAGTTTAGGTGTAAGGGATGGGGTCAACAGTGCAATTATAAATGTAATTACAGAAATTAATTACAGATGTAATTACAAAAAGGTATTATTAACAATATAAGTACAATGTAAGAACATGTATATACACAATAAGTGCATTGTACCAAATTATTAATTTAAATGTAAGTACATAGTAGTTAAGGCCACCTAATATAAAGTTGGACCGGAACGCTTATTCACTATTAACTATGACTTTTCCCCTCAATAAATTTCTAATTTACTGCTTATTAATAGTTTGTAAGGTAGTTGTTAAGTTTAGGTATTGGGTAGAATTAGGGATGTAGAATAAGATCATGTAGAATAAGGCATTAGTATGTTCTTAATTACTAATAATAAATGGCTAATGTTCAAGTAATATGCATGCTAATAAGCAACTAGTTAAGAGACCCTAAAATAAAGTGTTACCAAAAACGGTAGTATATTATCCCTCACTTTGAAAGCTATTTGATACTAAACGGCCAGAAGAAAAATATAAGTCTTTTCTGTATTTCCAAGAACCAAATAAACACACAATAAACGCTGTTTTCCCGGAATTCCACAAGTCGACGCACATCAATTAATATTCAAGGCATCACCAGACTTGTTACACATGGCCACACCATTACACTGATACAATAGAGCAAAACATTCCTCACTCTGAAACAAAGTGTTGACAAGCGCCGTGTGGGAAGTCTGGCTGGATCACCCATGGCTTCCTTACATGTGATTGCTCATTCCTGATGTCATTATCCTATTCTTCTGACCCCCTTAGAGAAAGAGACACCAGAGACGGTTGCATTCATTATTTTGTCTTAGACAATTGGGCTTGCATTTAGTCACTGTTTGTCCTTGGGTTTAGTCAGAGCTGAGGCTTTAGACCACACCAGGTCAACTGTAAATGAGTGATTCGAAAACTGCTGAAGCGTTCCCTTGATTTGCATCATCCACCTGTGCAAATACCAGGCTGAAATCACAATTGCCTAAACTAAGTTTGTGACAAATCAGTGTCCTCTTGATAATTAACTCATGGTTATGCATGAATGGAACTTTAGACCCATTGACACAAGATATTAGCATCTATTTTGGGCAATCTGTTTGAAACAAGACTATGGTAGATACAAAGATTCATCAACATCATATTTTAAACTGCATCCGAAGATCGGCTAATGCAAATACTCCACTTAAACAGCTAACAATCCTGCCTGTAAACATAATTTGTTGTTATATTAAAATTGAAATGTATTCGGTCAATGTTTTAAAGGGGTGGTTGATTGCAATTTCACTTTTTTAACATTAGTTAGTGTGTAATGTTGCTGTTTGAGCATAAACAATATCTGCAAAGTTGTACATTTTCATATAGCAATGAGAAGCGTTATACACGAATGTGTGTGCGGTTGCCGTACTGTATTAAAGCTTTAATCAGAATAAAACCGTATATTAAAAGCTAACATAAGCAGTAACATAATAGCAGCGTATCTAAGAGTATGAGACAACAAACAAACAAACATACCATTAAGAGCCGTGCTTGCACAGGTTCTGCGCGATCCTCTTCACTAATATCCTCTTCATCTCAATTGGGCTCAAATTGATAAGCAATATAGACGACGCCATTGTTTACAATACAACCGGAGCACATGCCGCTGAGCTGAGGGGCGGGACATTTTGACACATGCTCAGCGGGTTAGTGAATCACAACACACTGAGCCAGCTAACCAATCAGAGCCCATCACGTATTTCTGAGGGAGGGGCTCCATAAAAACAGGAAATAATCGAGGCGTTTGTCAGAGAAGGGACAGAACACATGTTAGACTGCACCCCATAAACACAATCAAGCCTACAAAAAAAAAAAAAACAGTCAACCACCCCTTTAACACTATTCCTTTAATAAATGATGCTTTTTGCATCATTTATTAAAGGAATAGTTCACCCAAAAATTTAAACTTGCTAAATTTAAGTTTGCTCACTCTCAAGCCATCAAAGATGTAGATGGTTTTGTTATTCATCGGAACAAGATTTGGAGAAATTTAGCAGTTCATCACTTGCACACCAATGGATGAATGTTAACTGATGGACTGCAGTGGTGTGGATTACTTGTGGATTATTGTGATGTTTTTATCAGCTGTTTGGACTTTCATTCTGACGGCAACCATTCACTGCAGAGGATCCACCTGTGAGCAAGTGATGTAATGCTAAATTTCTCCCAATCTGTTGCAATGAAGAAATAAAATCATCTACATCTTGAATGGCCTGAGTGTTCAGCTTTTTTATTTTTGTGTGAACTATTACTCAACAATCAACAATATTGAAATAGAACTTGATTAGCATTGTAAATGGTAAAATTAAATTAATTAATTAAGTAAATTAAGATGTAAAGGTCTAAACAGGCCCTTGTTTCCATTCTGTTTATTTGTTCTGTAGTGACTTAAAATGCGCTCATCGATGCACAATGCATTATTTTACGCAACTCCTCGGTGATAACTGGAAGCTGTCCGGATGATGTCAAAGATTAATTCCTGCATGATGTGGTCTGATCTAAATCATTTTAGCGAATTATTTCGATGCTGTGTGGTTTGGCCCTGTGTGACTAAGAACTCTTCCATTACTGATCGTAGTTGGATCGCAACGCCGCTCCTCCTTGTAAACGTCTATTCTGCATACCTCTCTTTGCCAGGGACAAGCAGTGATGTCATGTGCTTGATCAGAGTGAAGCTGCTCTGTCTGCGCTGGCAAATGCGGAGACATGAGGAAGCCCACCATGGTTGTCCTACTCATCTCTCCCATACTCTTGCTGATCACAATTGTACGTCATCAACTATTCCAGAGGTACAATCAATCAGCGAGGTAGAAACAAGACCTGCTAATATTTTCCAAGCACATCATGACTAGTTGGCTTACAGGGAGGTTACCTAATTACAAAACTGTGTTGTTATACCCTCAGGCACTGAACTAACTACTCTGGATAATCACACAAAACCAAACCAAAAGTGTGAAGCAGGGGAATTTCTTGTCTGCAATCAGGGGAATTCGCTTCCAAATAAGGAGTTCCCGTCTGTGGAGGTAATACAACACACCCAATTGCAAATTCGTGTCCTGACAAAAGCAAGTTTTATTTGTTGAATATACGCACCTTCAAATAGTATCGAGGTGTTGTATAGAAACAGGAATTTCTATTCAAATAAGGAGATCCTGTATGTAGGTGGGTAATACATCACACCTGACCCCGATCTCATGTCCTAACCATGGCAAGACTATGAAAATGAATACAAAACATGTACAAGAATGCAGGTAGGCTTAGTCTCAGGCTATGTTCAGAATGACATACTAGCTTACTATATATATATATTATATATATATATGTGTGTGTGTGTGTGTGTGTGTGTGTGTGTGTGTGTGTGTGTGTGTGTGTGTGCAAAAATTGTGTTTTAAATCTTAGGTGATATTACTTCTGGTGCATTCATCACTGGAAACAAAGTGCTGCAGAAATGAGTCTGAATACCCAGAAGTGAGTTAGCATCTTTGCACTTCCAGTTCCACTGTCCCACTGTCAGTGGGTTTTTTTAATGGGTTTTTGGTTAAATACCTGAAATAAGGTCTGTGGATAACACAAGTTCAAGATACGTTCATGTTTTATTCTACAACATCAAAAACATCAGCTAGACTTTTTAGATTTTGAATATTAAAAGAGACAAATGTGAGAGATCCAGAGTCTTTAGCTAAGGAGAAAAATCTGAGCAAAGTGGGTGATGTTGTTGAGATCTTGTTTGAAACTTTGGAAGAGACAAATGTGAGACCACCACAGTCTTTAGACTAGGAGAAATATCTGAGCACAGTGTGTGATGTTGTTGAAATCTCTTCTAAAGCTTTAAAGGAGACAAATATGAGACCACCAGAGTCTCTAGGTAATGCCGAGTTCACACTGCACGATTTTAGCCCGATTTTTCACTCGCCGACAGGTTTTGATAAATCGCCGACAAATGCCCTATATCGGAGGCAAATCGGAGCTCGTTCACGTGAGTGACAATCGCGCAGTGTGAATTATCAACGACGCGATATGAGGGAATCGCCGACACGTCGCCGACATCCGCGAAATATTTGGCATGCTAAATATCTGGAGCTGTCGGCGATTCACAATCCTGCTGTGTGCAATGATTTCTGACTGAAAACTACATCGCGATGACCTTCAGCCAATGAGAGGCAAAGATACAGGGCAGAGGGAAGTTCAGTGAGGAGTTATGGACCATATCAGTATTTTAATATGTACAATTATATCATACAGAAACGAGCACAAACGCTTGACCAGCCGCAACATCAGCTTTACTGCACAATTATTATTTACCACTCTTTGCAGAACACAATCCCCATCTCCCTCCTGCATAATCTGTTTTTCTTTTTGTAGCTGGAAATCAGCGCACAGACAATTTGCTGGCTATATTTTTTTAATACTTCCAGTCTCGCTCAAGAACAACGGGCTGACACACGCAGGTTCTCGCGTTATTTCCTTATCACTTCTCGCGTGGGTTTTGTTGTGAAACGTAGTTTGCTGATCAGACAGAGTTGTCGGCGATTCTTCCTATTGTGAAATCGTGCAATGTGAAAGCCCCTGTCGCCGATCCATCGTGCAATGTGAACACAGCAACGACTGAATGCTACCCCGGATAGTCACGCAGTGTGAAAACAACAGCGATCCGATGAGTTTGAAAATCGTGCAGTGTGAACTCGGCATAAGGAGAAAAATCTGAGCACAGTATGTGATTGTCACAGATCGGTCAGGCTCACTCACTTCCCAATCACAGTGCACACCCTCACCTGATTTCTGATTGATCACACCTGCACCTCATGAGCACCCTCATCAAGACTGCTACAAAAGCACACACCTCACCTCACTCCAGTGTCTGGTTTTGTTGATATGATGAGTATTCCAAGTTATCTAGGCAGTACATTGAGCTACCTACTTGCCTGTTTACTTACTTTCTGTCTCTCCTCCAGTTTGTTCTCCTGTGCTCCGTCCTGGTGTCTGCTCCTGTTGTCATCTCCTTTTGGATATTACCATTACTCATCAAAGAGGTGTATGCTGTCTTCCGTCTCCATTCCACGATCTCCTGCGATACAAGGTTATAGTCACCATTTATCCAAGAACTGTTCCATTGACCTTGATACTCACCTGCAATTACCCTCGGCTTCAGTTGCTGTCAATAAAGATATCTGTTTATATTCTAATCATCTGTCTGAGTCCCCTTCTGTAACAGTGTTGTTGATCTTTTCTAAAGCTTTCAGAGACAAATGAGACCACCAGAGTCTTTAACCAAGGATAAATATCCGAGCACAGTGTGTGACGTTGTTGAGATCTCTTCTAAAGCTTTAAAGGAGACCATTGTGAGAGTGTTAGAGTATTTGTCTCAGGAGACAAGTTTGAGAAGCAGGAGACTCAAGCGAAAATCTCCATTCAATCTTAGTTACCTCATTTCTGTCTAGAAGACATATTTGATGTTAAAGAGATCTCACTTTTGATTTTTCTCTCCTATGGGTGTGACCATGGATCACAAAACCAGTCATACGGGTCAGTTTTTAGGAACATCTATTGATGTATGGTTTGTTATGATAGGACAATATTTGGTCTAGATACAACTATTTAAATATCTGAAATCTGAGGGTACAAAAAAATTCCAAATATTGAGAAAATCACCTTTAAAGTTGTCCAAATGAAGCTATTAGCAATGCATATTACTAATCTAAAAGTTAGGTTTGATATTTACAGAAGGAAAATGACAAAATATCCTCACGGAACATCTTTACTTAATATCCTAATGATTTTTGGCATAAAAGAAAAATTTATAATTTTGACCCATACAATGTACAAATATACCTGGTTTTGTGGTCTAGGGTCATATATATGTATATATTAGTGCTGTCAATCGATTAAAAAAATTGATCACGTTAATCACAGTCATGGACTTTGATTAATAATGATTAATCAGAAATTTAAAATACTAGGATTTACCTGTAAATGTGTTGAAAAAGAAATGCATGACAAACTAGTTTAAGGAAACAGATCCTTTCAAACTTCCGCCAGGTATGAGACATAATCCTTGTTATTATTTTATCATTATTCTTTTGTTTTTATTCAGCCATTATCAGCCTTTATACTGGCAATAAAACGTTTACCAAGCCACATCGCTTCAATCCCAGTATACATTTAGCCAACTATTATCAAAAGTATTTCTAAATAAATACAACAAAACATTAAATGAAGTATTATGACAAAATGCATTAAGAAGAATTGGACCCGTTCTGCAAGTGCATTAGAGCTAAAATTAGCATCATGCTTGATAAGACAATTTATGAGATTAATAGTACACTTTTACTCAGAACTCACTTCAAACTACCTTAGAGTGTTTGTAATAACTTCCTTTTATGATCACATGTGGAATTTGGTCATTTACTGTTGTTAAAATAATATCGCTACACAAATTAGCACTTCAGATGTACAGTCGTGGCCAAAAGTTTTGAGAATAACATAAATATTAGTTTTCACAAAGTTTGCTGCTAAACTGCTTTTAGATATTGGTGCTCCATCGTGCTGGAAAATGCATTGTTCTTCACCAAACTGTTGTTGGATTGTTGGAGGAAGTTGCTGTTGGAGGGTGTTTTGGTACCATTCTTTATTCATGGCTGTGTTTTTGGGCAGAATTGTGAGTGATCCCACTCCCTTGGATGAGAAGCAACCCCACACATGAATGGTCTCAGGATGCTTTACTGTTGGCATGACACAGGACTGATGGTAGCGCTCACCTTTTCTTCTCCTGACAAGCCTTTTTCCAGATGCCCCAAACAATCGGAAAGGGGCTTCATCGGAGAATATGACTTTGCCCCAGTCCTCAGCAGTCCATTCACGATACTTTCTGCAGAAGATCAATCTGTCCCTGATGTTTTTTTTGGAGAGAAGTGGCTTCTTTGCTGGCATTCTTGACACCAGGCCATCCTCCAAAAGTCTTGGCCTCACTGTGCGTGCAGATGCACTCACACCTGCCCGCTGCCATTCCTGAGCAAGCTCTGCACTGGAGGTGCCCTGATCCCACAACTGAATCAACTTTAGGAGACCAAAGTTTTGAGAATGACACAAAAACATCCACCGAGAGCAACTTCTCCCAACCATCCAAGAACAGTTTGGTGACAAACAATGCCTTTTCCAGCATGATGGAGCACCTTGCCATAAGGCAAAAGTGATAAGTAAGTGGCCTGGGGAACAAAACATTGAAATTTTGGGTCCATGACCAGGAAACTCCCCAGAACTTAATCCCATTGAGAACTTGCAGTCAATCCTCAAGAGGCGGGTGGATAAACAAAAACCCACAAATTCTGACAAACTCCCAGCATTGATTATGTAAGAATGGGCTGCCATCAGTCAGGATGTGGCCCAGAATCTGATTGACAGCATGCCAGGACGAATTGCAGAGGTCTTGAAAAAGAAGGGTCAACACTGCAAATATTGAGTCTTTGCTTAAACTTAATGTAATTGTCAATGAAAGCCATTGGCACTTATGAAATGCTTGTAATTTTACTTCTGTATACCATAGTAACATCTGACAAAAAGATCTAAAAACACTGAAGCAGCAGACTTTGTGAAAATTAATATTTATGACATTCTCAAAACTTTTGGCCACGACTGTACACATTCTCTCAAGAAAATCACATACAGACCATATCTATCGTAATAGTGTGTTTATTATCTATATAATCTATAGTGGCTGTTGTCATGTTTATTTCTGCTGTGTAAAAGCCTTAAAGGAACACTCCACTTTTTTTGGAAATAGGCTCATTCTCCAACTCCCCCAGAGTTAATAAGTTGAGTTTTACCGTTTTTGAATCCATTCAGCTGATCTCTGGATCTGGCGATAGCACTTTTAGCATAGCTTAGCATGGATCATTGAATCCGATTAGACCACTAGCATCGCATTCAAAAATGACCAAAGAGTTTCGATATTTGTCCTATTTAAAACTTGACTCTTCTGTAGTTATATCGTGTACTAAGACCGGCGGAAAATGAAAAGTTGTGATTTTATAGGCTGATATGATTAAGAACTATACTCTCATTCCGGCGTAATAATCAAGGAACTTTGCTGCCGTACCATGGCTGCAGCAGGTGCAGTGATATTAAGCAGCGCCTGAAAGTAGTCCCCAGCTAGGTAGCTAGTTATAATATAGCTGGGGACTACTTTCAGGCGCTACGTAATATCACTGCGCCATGGTACGGCAGCAAAGTTCCTTGATTATTACGCCGGAATGAGAGTACAGTTCCTAGCCAAATCGGCCTAGAAAATCGCTACTTTTCATTTTCTGCCCGTCTTAGTACACGATATAACTACAGAAGAGTCGAGTTTTAAATAGGAGAAATATCGAAACTCTTTGGTCATTTTTGAACGTGATGCTACTGGTCTAATCGGATTCAATGATCTATGCTAAGCTATGTTAAAAGTGCTATCGCCAGATCCAGAGATCGGCTGAATGGATTCCAAAATGGTAAAACTCAATTTATTAACTCTGGGGGAGTTGGAGAATGAGCCTATTTCCAAAAAAAGTGGAGTGTTCCTTTAACATGTATGCTCTGGCTGAAACTCACGTTGTTTGTGATGTTACAACCGCCTCTCCGTTCTTAAGTTGCCAGGGATACATTCCAAGTTTAATACACATTAGTAAAATGATCTATTTTCATTTTTATTTGTCTATATACACTTTGGGCGGCCGCGGTATATTATAAAAGTAGCCCAAAAAACTGCAACCCACGGCTCTGTAATTTTTTCCCGCAACTGTATTTTCAAAATAGCACTTGTGCCGTTACCCTGGCAACACTAGTTTGCTGTACCCTCATCACACAATGATAGATAACCTTCTGCGCTGCAATGATGGCAAGAAGTTGGGGTCAAACCTTATCAAACGATTAATTTGCGTTAAAAAAATATGAACGTGTTAAAAAATTTGGTCACACTTTATATTAGGTGGCCTTAACTACTATGTACTTACATCAAAAAATAAGTACAATGTACTAGTTGTGTTCAAACACTTTTGGTGCTATTGAGGTGGGATACGGGTAAGGTTAGGGACAGGTTTGGTGGTATGGGTAGGTTTAAGGGTGGGTTAAGGTGTAAGGGATGGGTTGACAGTGTAATTATAAATGTAATTACAGAACTTAATTACAGATGTAATTACATATAGGTATTTTAAAAAATATAAGTACAATGTAAAAACATGTATGTACACAATAAGTGCATTGTACCAAATGATTAATTCAAATGTAAGTACATAGTAGTTAAGGCCACCTAATATAAAGTGGGACCAAAAATTTTGATTAATCGCATGCATTAATGCATTAACGTTGACACCCCTAATATATATATATATATATATATATATATATATATATATATATATATATATAATCTTTTTTTATTATCATTATGATTCTGTATTATTACTGTGGTATGCAACTGTAATCGCATGTTCTGGACTTGGCAAATGTCTATTGTCCATATACAGTATTTATGAAATGATTGCTTATTTGCTTTTGTCATTTTGAAGCATCCTTGAGCATGGGAAAGGGACCATATAAATTTAACTTACATAATTATTAATAATAATTAATTCTAACTTCCAAGGAAAATGTTTGTTAAAGCTGCAGTCCGTAAGTTTTGCCTCTTTGTGGCCATCTCTGTTTGAAAACCTGGAATTGCAGCTCTGTGCGGAATTATCTTGTTTGCGTGGGTTGTCAGTCGGCACGGCTGCAGCGCGGATGAATCTAATGTTTTGAGGTGAATGTGTGGCAGTCAGTCACCGCACCAGTGTGGATATTCTACTATATACTTCGCAATCACAGATTCTAGCCTACGTCTTGGAATATATGACCCAAATAAGAATTTTCACCATATATTGCCATCTGAACAAGTAAGTAACAAGTCTGCCTTGTTTGTCCTGACCAACTGAGGAAGAAAACATGGTTTCACTTTATTTTGATGGTCCCTTTAACACATTCTGTTGACTATAAGTAACATTGCACTTACATTTCTAACAACTCTCATTAGATTGTTAGTAGTGTATTACTTGACTGGTAGGGTTAGGGTTGGAAAAAGTTGACATGTAGTTGCAAAGTTACTTACAGTCAGTAGAGTGTCTGTTGAGAGACCATCACAATAAAGAGTTAGCAGATATGAAGCAGACAGTCTACTAATAATCTAATGAGAGTTTGTTGCCATGTAGTTGCAACATTACTTAGTGTCAACAGAAAGTTCAAAAGGGACCATCAAAATAAAGTGTTACCGAAAACATTACCATAAATCTCTCTATCAATGGTGATTAAATCTAAAGATCGGTTAGCTCATATCACATCAAACCGTGCAAATTATTATTACTGTTATACTTTATTCTCAAATTATTAATGTTAACATCAGCATTGCGTGACTATGAGTATAGTGTGTATTAGCGTGTAGATTTAAATTTCTGTACAGTCTAATCTAAATGTCATGCCATTCGAATTTCATATTAAGAAATTATTTTAACCCAAAAAGCAAACTATGCTGCCTTCGAACTGGTTTTCTTTAAAATACAAATCTTGTGTAATCCCAGTGTGGCGAGGGGGGCGTGGTTCAGCGAGGTCTGCAGCGGGAGAGAGAGCTGGGAGACGAGCGGTGCGTAAGTGGGTCAAGTGCAATTGATAACACCTGTGTCTTGTTTCAGTAATTGGCATGGAGGGACCGGATAAAGCCACCAGAACGGGAGGCTAGAGAGAGAGAAGGACTGGGAACTCGAGGTGGACAGAGAGACTGGTGCTAGAGGAAGAGAAGATACACAGATCTGATATTCTGAGTTATTGGTTGAAACGTTTGGGAGCGCAGTGAGCGCCCCGCCTTGTTTTGTTATTGTGAAAGAGCACCTAATTAAAAACCCTACGAGTTCCAGTCACGCCGACCCTGTCTTCTTCCTTTCACCCCTGAACCACATCACACCCAGGCTATATGTAATCAGAAGCACAATTGGAAATTTAAAATTGGAATATAATTTCATTTCATTCACGTGTTTCATAAACACAATCCTTTCTGGATTACAATCCGCCATCAAAATGATAAATTTAATTATTCTAGCTGCTGTAAGAAAACTGCTGCTGGGACAACTTCTTTATGTTTACAGACGTTATGTTACGGGGCTGACGAGACGAGAGGCGTGCGGATCCATTTGCAGACTTTATTGGCAACAGAGACGTGGTCAAACAATGGCAGACAGGTATAACATCGGCGAGACAGAGAGTAAACGAAGACAAGCGTGGGTCGATGAACGGCAAACAGTATCCAGAAGGGCGAGACAGGAGAGGTAGTCCAAAACGTCAGCGATAGTGCAGGCAGGGGAAAACACAATCCAACAAAGGCAAGGCAAGGCAAGGCAAGGCAAGGCAAACTAACAGGGGCTCTGAGAGTTGCTACAGCTAGGGGAGCGGTAAACACAAACAATACTCGGCCACGAGGGAAACAAAGTCCAGGGTTTAAATAGTGTGTGTGATGAGTGATGCGTGGGATCAGGTGTGCGTGTGATTAGTGCAATGAGTGATTGGTGACAGCTGTGTGCGTGTGATTGGTGAGCGAGTGGCCTCTGGTGGTGAATGAACGGAAGTGCATATACTGGATTCGTGACACGTGACATAATGATGCAGTGCCATGCTTGAAGTTCCCGCGAAAACCTACCCGTACCACTCAAATTAGAAAACATTATTATAAGCTAACCATTGTGAAATGGGCTAAAGTAAGGCAATAGTTTTGAACACTGGCTGGTTATGTACTTGCTCTGATATTGATTTTGGATAACTTTTTAAACAAAAAAGTTTTAAATAAAGACTAAAAGAGTTGTTGGAAGATTCATGATTGTGACCTTGAATTCATGCAACCGATTTGTAGTTTGTTTATTGCCTATAATTAGCTTTTTACAGGAAATTGTATTTAGGCTTCAAACTCCACGAAAGTCATGTTCACATGTAGCACTCAGTGGAAGGTTAGTTTGAGTGCACTGCATTATGGGATAACTGCATAATATGCTGTCTTGTATACTACATATTTGGTCAATATAATACTGTGGGCCACCCAGGTATTCTGTGCACACAGAAAATGTGCCAACTGTGCACAATAAAAATGCGGAAATACTAAATGTAGTATGTAGTATGCTATTTCAAATAAGATTTCCATTCACAACTGAAACTGTCACCTTGTCAAAAGATTAGCTGTCATCAAGTCAATAACTTAAAATTGTCTGTGCAAAAAATAAAATAATAATGAACACAAATATGACATATTTCATATGAATATGCTGTAGTAATGTGCAAATTGATTGCTCAGGGCCTGTAAATGCCATTAAAAGGGTTCTAAGTGATTACATCTGTTTTGCTAACTTCAGTCACATAGCCTCTTTCAAAAACCCACTCTTCAAAGACAATTCAGCCAATCCAATGTCAGCAAAGAAAATATTTACAGAAAGAACATTTCACAGAATGCATTCACTTCCAGAAGGCCCTATACAACATTGGTTTTAATCTCAAAAGAAGGTATTCTTTTTCAAAATTAACCAGATATTACATTAAAGTATTAGTCCACTCCAGAATTAACATTTCCTGATAATTGACTCACCTCCATGTCATCCAAGATGTTGATGTGTTTTTTCTTAAGTTGAAAAGAAACTAAGGTTTTTGAGGAAAACATTCCAGGATTTTTCTGCATATAGTGGACTCCAGTAGGGACCAATGGGTTGAAGGTCCAAATTGCCATTTCAATGCAGCTTCAAAGGGCTCTACACAGTCCCAGCCAAGAATAAGGGTCTTATCTATTGAAACGATCGGTTATTTTCTAAAAAAAAAATGTAGTTTTCAACCACAAATGCTCTTCTTGCGCTAGCTTTGCGATGGATGTCCTAGACTTTGCATATTACGTAATCACATTGGAAAAGGTCACGTTTTTTCCTAGTGATCTTTTAGGTTTCAAAAGATTTAAATATCCAGGATATGCACATGATCAGATCATTTTAAACAATAGACTGATACAAAGACATAAATATCTGAATTTCCTTTAGGATTAATAAAGTATCAATCATCATCATTTAACATACAACAAATTTTGAACGGTCCACCTTCTCCACTCTTGTAAACACTGGCTCGGCCTACAGTATGTCACGCGTGACCTTTCCTACCCTGACTACATAATGCGTGAAGTCGTGGATGCGCATCACAAAGCTAGTGCAAGATGAGCATTTGCGGTTATAAGTACATATATATATATATATATATATATATTTTTTTTTTTTTTTAGAAAAATGACAGATATCTGTTTTCACTAGATACGATCCTTATTCCTTGGCTGGGATTGTGTAGAGCTCTTTGAATATGCATTGAAACAGCAATTTGGACCTTGAACCCATTAGTCCCCACTGAAGTCCACTATATGGAGAAAAATACTGCAACGTTTCCTCCTTAATTTCTTTCTGACTGAAGAAAGAAAGATATGAACATGTTGGATGACAAGCGGGTGAAAAAAATATCAGGAAATTTTAATTCTGGAGTGAACTACTCATTTAAAGTAATATTTGTCTATTTAATATTTAAGAATAATAATTTAATAATTTCATTTAATAATTTAAGTTAATATTAAACATTTCCATCATTGTTTGCCAACACTGTGATGCCTTTTGGTGCATTCTTGCATACTCATGCAAACACATCTTGCATACTCATTTATTTATTTATTTTTGACTGGAAAGATGACAACAAAAAAAAGTATGTATAAACAAACTGCTAGCAATGCTGATAACAAATAAATTGCTAATATCTCCATACTAGTTAGCAAACTGTACAAATTTGATAACTTATACCCTTCTTGAACAGAAAGGAATGGCTAGTTTATGGCTAGTTTAGCCAGTAAGTTACAGTCTGGCTTTGATTAGCTAAAAGCATTTGCTGACTGTATTCTAGCCTGAATCACTCAACATCCACCGAAGGCAAGGTCAGAAAAGGCAAACACTGACTCAGCAGGGTTGTCACGTTTGAAACATACAATTTGTAATTTCAAATTGCTAAACATTTACAACATGAGTTGGCTTACTGTTTGGTGTCAGATTGTTTTAACTTCAGATTGCAAGCCAGCTGATGATGCTAAAGCAAAAAAAGCTAATGATGCAGCCATTAGGAATATTTAATTGTTATTATTTTTAAATTTAGATGAATGAACCCACAAAACTAAAAGGTTAGCCTGTCCAAATCAGTCATAGATGTCATCGTTTTGCCCCTTTTCCTTTTTAGAGGATGTTTTGAGGCTGATTTTAATGTTAAAAGAAAGGTTGAAATGCTGGCCCTCAAACTGTGCTCCTCATATGTCGTCTTTGGGGAGGCGAAGGGTGGACCCTTGGTGTGATCGTGATTAAATACAACACCATTCAAGCTTTATATCATCACGGTGAACACACTCCCTCTTCTTAAACAATAACAGAGAAGAGTCAGATTGGCTTACATCCGTAGAGAAAAACACAAGTGGTTTTTCCACAACCAGTTACGCCATCAAGACACACTGATATTTCCATGACTGTTCCCCAGTTTCATCCATGAATCATTAGAGGTCAGGGGTGGGAAGGTTAGTCATGACCCTGGCATCAAATGTAATGCCAAAAACACTGTGCTTTTCCCGTATGCCCCCAAAACTCTTTGGTAAACCCATTATGAACCTCCATAGACATTATGTCTCAATTGGGCCAAGCAGAGCTGGTTACCGAAGCCACTCTCTGGGATTATCAAAGGTTTAACATCTACTTTTAAATGGAGGTCTGCAGTCTGTAGTCATAAACATTAGCTTGACAGACGCCTTCAGCATTGACTGAATTTTCTCAAGATTGGAGGAGCTGATATAATATAGCTAGGTGTCTATTTGAGGTGCTTTGGTTTCAAGAAGAATGAAATGGAAGATAAATATGCACCTCTCAGCTATTGTCTCCAAATCTTCTTGGACACAAAAGGACTAATGTTCTCCACATTCATAATGTGATTGTGGTATCGTACCATTGACAATGATTTGTCAGTGTAGCCATCTCTGGAAACCCAATCCTGAGGCATCTGAGTTCAGGAAGAAAGACAATAACAGAAATATCCCCTTGCCTGTCAGGGCAGCATTAGCCAAGGCCAACACATAAATGCTCTGTAGACGTAGCTGACTGACATATAACACTCAGATGCCAAAGCAAACATAATCACTGCTCCTATCACTCTGGGATTTTGCCTACTTTGCTGAAAAGACCAGCTTAGACTAAATTTTCAGACCGGTTAATGCCAGATAGTATTGCTTTGGTGCTGGTTTAGCTATTCTTTAAACAGCATGTGAAGCATGCTTGCTTGACCAAGTAAGTCTCGATGTTTCAGTCAGGAGTTTTCAAACTTTTTGATGACAAGGTCCCACAAAAATGATTATGCAAGGGATATCCTTATTAATATATAAAGTTTAATATTTAAAATGCTAAATTATTATTAGTGTTATTTTGTATGACATAAATAGTTATTAAAGACCAGGTAAAAGATAATTTAAAAAAAAAATGGCTTTTATATTATCATTACTAAAGTCAAAAGGAATGATTAAGATATTATCTGGAAAATATTTAATGGTGGGAAAATGGTGAGATAAATCCTGTGGAATTCATGCTTTAGCCATTGGTTAATGCACTGGCGGATGTGAAGGTTTGTGCTGTATGCAAATGGAAATCATCCAGCATTGAAATGTAATATGTATGTGATTGAACATTGGTTAATGAATGATTAAGTCAATACAATTAATGATTTAAAGGGTGGAGGGATATAATTGTTTAACGCACTGGCCTTGTTTAAAGGCCTTTGAGGCAAAACATTTGTATTTTGTCATTCTGGTGAGCAATGTAACAGAAAACGCAAAAAAAGGACTATTTTTGTGAGTACAGATCATGGTTTTATATACTAAGTAATCTACTAGATTGACACACCAAAATAAAATAGTAAGTGACTAAAGAGCATAATAATAATAATAATAATAATAATAATAATAATAATAATAATAATAATAATAATAATAATAATAAATAAAATAAAAATTGTATATATTATATATAAATTATTTTTTTTTTATTTTTTTAGAATTGCACACACACACACACACACACACACACACACACACACACACAATAAAATACTAAGTGACTAAAGAGCGTTGTGCAAATGACTTTGAGGGAAAAAAAAAATATATATATATATATATATATATATATATATAATTGTTATTATTATTATTAATTTATTTATTAGACACACACACACACACACACACACACACACACACATATGCAAATATCACAACAAATGGGCAATATATATATATATATATTTATTTTAATTTTTTTTTTAACAAAAAACCCTTGGTTGAAAATAGTTAAGAATACTCTAAACCACACACATCTAAAACACAATATATACAGTATTTTTGGTCTGCAGCATTTTTTTTTACAAAGACACACATGGTGCTCACAAAGATATCCATCACAAAGTGCCAAATGCTCTGGAAACCATCAGAAAGATATTCTACCCACTCAATCCCTCTGTGTACTGCATATTTTATCAATAAAATAGAGGGGGGGGGGGATCATATGTGATGGTTCCCAAATCAAATGACAAATCAAAAACCCAAAGTTCTCAGATGGCCTTGAATGATGCATGAAGAAAGCTGACTGAAAGGTGCAAATTCTCGCTCGCCAGTGGCATGTCTGAACCCAACGGCCTTATCTGATACATGATTGCCATCACGATCAGAGTTCACATTTCACGTGCTGTAGGTACGACACAGGGATGTCGCCAACCTCAACAGAGGTGGAAAAAAGTACACTTGGCCAGTGTTGTAACTGACGTGTCTATTTATCTTCACAGCTTCCTTCGCCGTGCTGCCAATGGAAGAGATTATATCCTGACGTGTTTTAACTTGCAGCTTGCCCAAAACCTGGAGAGTGCACCCACATACCCAGTACTTGGGTTACAATGAAGGCCTTGGCTCAGGCCTACCCACCTCTACCGCTCTCCGACACACTGTTTTCTCAGTTTCTACCTTCACTAAAGATTCGTTTTAGTCCGTACATCTCACTCATCAGATATATATAGATCCTGTGCTTATTAAAATGGAGCCCTCTTTAAACGAATATGGTAGACAAAGGACTTCTGCACCAGTGGATAGACAGATCAGTGGCACGTGTTTGGGAATGTGTGAGGATTCTTTCTCAAGCAGATGGCGAATGGGCGACTGAATGGGCCAAAGACAGAATACAAAAAAGGGGTAATCTAAGCTACTTTTATAATCCTCCTGTGATGATTCAATGAGATTGTTGGATCAACAAATAACCACAGAAAGTCTTAATTATGATCTCTCAATAAACCTTTCCTTCTCGAAACGTGCTTAAGCTTGTATGTTTTCTACATCATTGCTCTGGAACAAGAAAATTTGTCCACTCTTCAGAGGTAACACCCGAGTCACTGGCGGTCTTAGGTTTCCTCTGACTAGCATCATAATGGGTGATGGGGTACGTTTCAGTGTTGTCATTTCCTTGGCCTACCTGATTATCATTTCATCCTGTACAAATCAACATCAAGGGGATCTACATCCATAAAAACTCTGGAAGAAGAACTTAAGCTGTGCTTGAGGGTAACAAATAATGACAATGTCTCAATGATGAGCATACCGGATCCTAAAATCAAAACACAAGCATACTTGAAGGTCGATGGTAATGGCAAAATATCCACTCAGATATAGATTTGTTTTATGAGATAAATAAAAAAAAAAGGATTATATATATAGTCAATGTTTAATTTAGTTCAGTCTGTGCTGTAAAACATTTGCATTAGCAATTAAAGAAAAACACTTAAACAAAACATGGTCAGGTCAAAGTGTCTAAATAATTTTTGTCATATATTCACATAGATGCACAAGCGAATCACAATAATTGAACAAACAGCAGTGGTATTTTACACGTTTCAATACTAAAATATCAAAATAAACCAAGAGTGATATGTAATATCTATATAAATAATTTATATAAATAAACATGCATTTTTCTAAAATTAACATGCAGTCTTTAAAAAATGCTGCTGCATTTGCCATAACATGGCTTGTTGTCAACTAGTTGCCGAGCTTTTTAACTAGCAAGACATCATGCATCAATAAAACTACTGCAATCAACTTCACTGGCTATTTTTTGCTGGTGAACACAAACAAGCACAGAAACACATGCTGGTTTAAGCTGTTTTTTGTTTTTTGGTGTTGTTTTTTTTGCAGTGGGAACAGATCTTTCAAGTTATGATTGGCCCAAAAACTTTCCTTACCAGGGGAATTGTATCATGACAGAAGCATTTATTATGATTTTAGTGAAATGATTTGGATTGATTTGTTACCATTAGTTATTGCTTCATTTTTAAATCAAAGCTATTGGCAAAACAATGAACTCCCAAATGGCTAATATTCGCAAGTGCAAAGCTGATCACCGAAAAACATTATTTTTTCCCAGTATTCAAAGCTTGCGTTTGCATAAAATAAATGAAAATCACACATAAGATGTGACAGGGAAACATTGCGGTTGAGTTTAATGCTTTGCTGACTCATTTTACAGTCAGAATGATTCTCCTCGTTCACACTTTAAAGGCGAAAATGAGGGACTCAGCGCTTTCCTCGGTGACTCATCTCACCGTGTCATGGCCTGTTTCCCATCAACTCCCTCGAGCTCAGACATCCATCCATAATGCCCGCAAAATGCTGAGCATCACAATAGCACATTAAAACTATCCATGAGGCACATTGAATATGACGAGTGAAGCTTGGCCGAGGATGTTCACGAGGCCAGGATGATTTTTCAAGACGCTGTGCCTGGCACACATGTGCATCTGGAGCCATAAGTCCACTTCTGAGAAAAAACTGACATCAATGAGCACGGAAGCTGCATCTAATGACCTTCAAGTACGGTTGCCTTAGAAGAATAATCTGATGATAAACATTACTGAATCATTAAGCCTCTATTGCATCTCCAATGACGTTGAAGCTTCTCCAGTCATAAAACACTGAAGCGGTGCAGCTCAACTACCACATTTGCTCTTTTAGTCATGAAGCCAGAGATTGTTTATTGCTGTCAGAAACCGAACCTGCTTTTCATCTCTTTTCAAAAAACAGAGCCAGGCTTCTATGAGCAACAGCACTTGATATTGTAACAGACATTGTGTTTATTTTTCATGAGATGCATCTGTATTCAAAATGATGATGACTTGATACACAACGCACATTTAAACGTCTGACATGTTAGTGCGCACTTTACACAAATAATTGCAGACTAGGTACATCAATTATAAGGTCGTTTTCCTTCCCAGCTGTAGCTATGATCAGAAAATATGTTTGCACACATGAATAGCAACATGAGATTTGATTCTTGATGACATGAAAAAAGAAAGGAAGTGTTTACATTTCATTTGGTTTAAAAATGTTAATTAAATTGTTAATGTTTTATCCATTATTTTTTTATGGAAGCTATGTTTTATTAAGATTATTAAAATTGTATTAATTTAGTTGATTACAGATCATTTTAAATTAAAAATTAAACCATTTAAATTAAACCAGAATCGAAAAATCATTGGGGTTTATTTTTTTTATTTTTATTTTTTGTTTTGTTTTTTACCTGATTGGAGAAAATAGTCAGATTTTAACCTTTACATTTTTCTTTTTTTCTTTTTTTTTCCTGTTGATCTGAATATTTCAGGTTTACACCACAACGTTTAATCCATAATTTTATTTGGTTTGAGCTCAGCTGGGTCGATTGAGGTTAAGGCTTTGCAGTCCGACAGCCATCGATCCAATTATAAACTGATTATTTTGATGAAAGTAAACGTAGCTACTATTTCAATTAAAAAAAAAAAAAAAACATATTAATGAAATGAAGCAGAGAGACATAACAAAGAGTGCATTTGATTATTACCTCATTTTCACCCAGCTGTAAAGATGCTTGCTAGTCACGCTACGCCAAATGTTGCTCATTACTGGACTAGCTCTATTTTGAAAGCTAAACTACTGTCACGCTACTGAAAAAAAATGTAGTTCAAATGATTACCATCTCCGAATTTCAGTCTGTCGTTCCCCAAACACCGCTGCTCACAATAAACAATCAATGCATTCAGCTCCGTTAATGAATTCCAACAGTCTCTTAAAGTCTCCAAAGCTCAAAAGCAATTGGCAGCATTCAGAAGCAGATGTCCCGTAGGTGACCAGCTGCACGGGCCCTAATGTTTATTATAAGACTGAGCAAGTGTCTCGCAAGGTGAGGGGTCAGGAGTGGCAAACGGCATTAGGGGCCCCCTGTCATGACCTTTTAAATAACTGCAAGGTTATGTGACTCTAGGGTTGATGGTCGCATGTTGGGGTCAGGCGTGAGGCTCGACTAATGCTCTCTGACGTTCAGGGTGCTGACATGTGGATACACTGACACCCGTCTAATACAAAAAGACACATGGCTGTTGCACGGGCCGAGTTAATAAGAGAAACTGTGGCAAGAGCTTTGGAATGACAAGTCATGCTGGTAATATGACAGAGGCTTTATGAAAGCCAGATCTTTGAGAAATGTCGTTTTCTGTTCTCTGGTCCAAAATGTATTTGTCAATTCAAAGTGGCCCGGGAGAGACGAAGCTATTGCAACAAGGCCTTTCTCTGAGAGCCCGTCCAAGAGTTTATTCAACCATGAAGAATATAGGTCATTAGAACTAAGGTGTTTAGTGTCCATATCAAATTAGTTAAGGTTCTGAGATGCTGACAAAAGCTTTCATATCAATCATAGTAGGGATGAAGCAAAACCTGCTCTTACTGACAACACAATCCTGCTCTTTGGTCAAGGCACTTAAGCCTTAAATTGACCATCCCTGCAATTAGTATACTGTAAAAGTAGACAAGATATTCTTTTTGCGTAACAGCAGTAACATCACAAGCTATTCTGGTGCAAAAACAACCGCTTTTGAATGACTAAATATTGATAAGGTGGCAGCATTAAATATGTACAGATAAACTTACACTTAGAAGACTATTCCAGGTTAGGCACAAAGCCCAAAATGTGGATTACCTTAAAAAATAATTGACTCATCACTCCTTAAGTAAAGAAATAAATAAACTCACTGTGGCAAGTTAACATCTCACAATTCTAATTTCTAGCAGTTCTGAGTTTATATCTCACAATTTTGACTTTCTATCTTGCAATTCTTAGAACTGCAAGGAAAAAAAGGTCAGAATTGTGAGATATACACTCAAAATTGCAAGAAAAAGATAGAGATAAAATGCTGCAATTACCTTCATTTTGTATCCCGTGGTGGACTTTTCCAACTTTTAGAGGATTAAAAGCAAAACATAAATAAATAAATAAAAGAAAAATAAGTGGAAAATGTGTGTGTGTGTGTGTGTGTGTGTGTGTGTGTGTGTGTGTGTGGGCGGTGTGTGTGTGTGTGATAAATAATTCTTAAATAAATAAAATATATTTTTTTCTCTAGCACATCACGCTTTCTCACAAATATGATGCATTTCTTAGCATTTTTGCTTTAGACAACTATTTGTAAGGTGAAGAAATCTTGTATTATCCTTTGCCATATAAGACATGATTCCTATCTCCATGTCTGTTAGGCTGGGCCAGCTTAAAACTATTCATTCAGTTTCCAGCTGATTTTCACATTAAGGAATGACTAGGAAGATATTATGTTATGCCTAATCCTGATTTCCACTACTTTGCAGTTTTTAAGGTAAATGATACAACAAGTACTTTTTGTCATCAAAACTTTTGACACTTGACTGCTTTTGTTGTTTTGACAAATACAAGTTATTTAAGTTTAATTAAATTATGTAATAACAGGCTTTTATTTATGTATTTATTTAAAGTTAGTGGTTAAGTTAGTAGGCCTAACGTTCTTTTACAATACAAGCTGTAAATCATTGTTTTGCTTAAAACCCATGTAACCATACATCAACACACTAAATCCACTCAAAACACCTATTTTCTTTCAAAATTCCCTCTTTGCCCTTACCACAAATTTCTGATAATGTACAGATACCGTTCAAACTTTTCTTTGTTTGAAGGTAATAATTCATTCTTCACAAATTTTAGCCAATAGCGGTGGCGTCATCACAATATTTGCACACAGAAACAAGTGGTCAATGTTTGGCTGGTTAGAACAGCCTGTTTAGCTCTATTCACTTGCTGCCTTGCAAGCACCAATGTTTCCTCTAGGAAATGCAGATCTAGTTAAGCGATTGCTCTGCTCACGGAGAAAATGAATGGCAACTTGTGTGCACTGCTGTGAGAAAGTAAGTGAAAAGGACAGAAAGGGAATATGAAGATAAATTGCTCTTGATTTTGGCTCGGCCTTGCTGATATCATCGCTGCATGCATACAATTACATGCAACGGACACATTTATTCTGAAGCTCGCTTTTAAAAAATGTAGTAATACTTGGAGAGAACACGAGCGTCTACAGTGATTTCACTGTGGACGACATCCATTATCTTACCATATCTGAGGCAAGATGATGTGGAACCACTAATTGGAATCTCCATGGCAACTCATCACAAGCTTAGCTAATGTCAGATCTGGAACATAAATCTTTCAAAACAGCTCAGCTCTGAGAGAGAACAGATGCGCTGTAAACAATCCAAGACAATCCAAGCATACTGAAGCAGTCCTGACTCAGTAACATCAACACATGAGCTGTGACCACATGGACCATGTATATTTTCTGGGATGTTTTGATTGCACCCAGTTGCAAATTGATCCTTTGTAGGCGATAGTGTTTAGGATTTGTAAAGTTCCTTGTGCAATGTAGGATTTACAAGGCCCAGGCGATGCTCGCACGGCCAAGGCTAAATGATAAAGAGTTCTGCAAAGACATGTTAGACAAGCTTGTTTAGATTTTTATCCCAAATGAGACATTTATATAAAACAATTGACCCTTTGCTGGGCCGCATCTCAAAAACGTTACTGACCGGTCCAACCTTAGCAACTGCTGCCGTCTGCTATACTAGCAGACAAACTTTTTTCAATGCTTAGTCTACTCTGCATAGTTGCAGGGTTGGCTTCAGAACATGGAATGTGAGTTGACGACACCCCACAGGAAGTGGAATTGGAATTACAGGAAGAGGAATACTTTAAGACAGGTAATGGTAAACTAGAAAATTAAATGTTCTATCTATCCATCCATCCATCTATATATATATATATATATATATATATATATATATATATATATATATACAGTCATGGCCAAAAATATCAGCACCCTTGGTAAATATGATCAAAGAAGGCTGTAAAAAATTAATCTACATTGTTAATCCTTTTGATATTTTATTTAAAAAATTCACAAAAATCTAACCTTTCATTGGATAATAAGAATTTAAAATGGGGGGAAATATCATTATGAAATAAATATTTTTTCTCAAATACACGTTGGCACATTTATTACAAGTCCAAAATACAATTATTGGCACCCCTAGAAATTCTTATGAATAAAATATCTCTGAAGTATATTCCCATTCATATTCACAATTTTGAACACTGATTATGAACTTGAAATTATCCAGCCATGGCTTCCTGTTTCACAGAAATATAAATAGGAGGGAATACAAAGTCCAAATTCCCTTAATCATCCATCACAATGAGAAAAACCAAATAATATATTTCTGATGTGCAACAAAAGATAATTGAGCTTCACAAATTAGTGAAGTTGCTTTAAGAAAAGAGCTAGAGCAGTGAAAATTCCCAATCAACATAAAATGTTACAAAACTGCCTGGAAGAGGACGTGTGTCTATATCGTCCTAATGCACGGTAAGAAGGAGGGTTTCAGACTCTCCAAGGACCACAGCTGGAGAATTGCAGAAAGGAGTTGAGTCTCGGGGTCAGAAAACCTTAAAAGAAAATTGTCAAACAGCACATACATCAGCACAAGTTGTTCAGGAGGGTTTCAAGAAAAATTCCCCTCGCTCATCCAAAAACAAACTCCAGCATATTCAGTTATCAGACACGACTGGAACTTCTATAGTCAGATGAAACTAAAAGATGAGCTTTTTAGCAGCAAACCCTTAAGATGGGTTTGGTGAACAAAGGGATAAAAAGTAGCCCATGTGTACAATGAAATATACTGCTGTATTTTTGATGTTGTGGGCCTATATTTCTGCTGGAGGTCCTGGACATCTTGTTTAGACACATGGCATCATGGATTTTGATCTTCCAACCGTACAATAATCCGAACACGAACCTCAAAAACAACACAAAAATGGGTCACTGAGCACAAAACCAAGCTTTTGCTGGCCATTCCAGTCCTCTGACCTGAACCCTATAGAAAATGAGTGCATGGGTGAAGTGAAGAGGAGAAGCATCGTCATGGAGCTGGGAACCTAAAGGGTCTGGAGTGATTCTGGATGAAGGAATGGTCTCTGATCTCTTGTCAGGTGTTCTCTAACCTCATCAGGCATTATAGGAGAACATTTAGAGCTGTTAAACTGGCAAATGGAGGATTCAAAAAGTATTGAATAAAAGGGTGCCGTTAATTGTGGCCAATGTGTATTAGAGAAAAAACATTTATTTCATAATGATATTTTCCCCCAAATGATATTTTAAATCCTTATTATCCAATAAAAGGTTAGATTTTTGTGAATTTTTAAAATAAAAGATCAAAAGGATTAACAATGCAGATTAATTTTTACAGCCTTCTTTAATTTTTTAATTTGTTCTTTCATTCTATCTATTTTTCTATCTATCTATCTATCTATCAAAGCTTTTTTTTTTCTTTTTTTTCAAAACTTTCAAACAAGGCAGACATTTAATACTTTACAAGTTTAGCTTTCGTCATTTTTTGACCACTTAAAATAAATCTTCAAATAATTATTTATATTAGCTTATCTGAGTTAGCAACAATGACGATTGCTTAGCGAAGGTTTAATTAATCAAAATTAGCTTTTTTAATGAACTGATCTTTTTTGTGCATTCCCAAAGTCTCATAATTTGTGTCCCAAGACAGAGAAACTGATATGAATATACTGTTGGGATGATTTAAATCATTTAAGTGTCATTACATTCAGCTAATAGTCAATAACTTAAGCCAGAGAATTACATTCTATCATGCTTTTCCTTTCAACGTACAACTGACAGACAGATGTTGCTTCCCACTCACAAGAATGCTGATCATATGTCAGGTTTTCCAGCACAGCGTGCCAATACAGTCTAATTTCTTTCAAGGTGAACGTTACTTCAAACTCAGTTTTTAGTAGGACTGCATAAACAGAAGATGGGAGGAATTATCCTTCACATGCCATAAATCATGCACAATATGCTACTGATGAACTCTCCGAGCTCTGTAAATTTCAGGAGCAGACCAAAGAGCAGGCATATAACCTCAAACAATTTGATCTCAGTATTCCAGATGTTTTGGCACCTACTGTAGAAGTAATGACAGAAAAACAGAGCAAATAGAATTTGACATTCTATTTGTTAACAATACCTCCTAAATGTAAAGCACAGCAAAAGCACTCATATTACTCGAATGGGCCAAAGATGTAAATTGTTGCTCAGTGAAACTGCAGAGCTGGCATTGACTGTGAGGGAACTAAGCCAGAAAGAATTTGCAGAACTTCTTGCTTTTTCTGAGCTGCTTTGGTGGAGAAAATCAGTTTTAACATGGTAAAATGAGTTCAACAGAACTAAGAGTAAATGAAATTAGAATGCATATTTAAATTAGCCAAAATATTAAATAAAATAGTTTTTGCCAAAAAACAAACAAACTATAAATTATTAAATATTATTTTGCATCCACATGCATAAATATACACAATGCTCATGCATTACAGTTCCTTATATGCACCAAAAATGTTTGGATTTTTTTCCTACAAATGTCAGTTTCTGAAAAAAATCTCAGAAATTAGTGTAGACTCATCAAAATATCTGCCTGCCTAAAAGTACTTACTATTTTACAGATTTAAGACCAAAAACTAACTGTAATATACATTTCTGCTAATGGATATCTAGTTTACAAAATTCTGAGTAAAGACTTGATGACATTAACATTTGCAAATCAAAACTTTCCAGGTTGTCTAATGCACCCTTCCTGTGCAATATGCATCAGCTGAAAATAAAATTACGTTGAAATTTTAGTAATCATATAAATGACAACCAATGGCATTGATCACAATAAAGACGTCACTTGAAGATGATGAGAGAGAGGAAAGTGCATTCAGAGTTCGTTTCTCTGCAGCCCATTGGAACCTGATTTGTCAGAAATATATAAATCCTGTCTGCTATTGCCATAGTAACAAAAACTTGTCTCCATGGACACAGTTAAATTAATACAAAAACATGCCAAAATACATTGGCACAAAGACCTCAGTGACAAACATCAGTGACTATGGCTACAGTCAATGATTACAAAAGCTCCCTTCCTACTGTAGGTGGTACCCCTATAGGAGCTTTCCAAAGCTTACACATTCTCCTGGTGGGAAGAGGGCAAAAGCAACCAACAGACATCAACAGGGAAGCCAGATAAAATCTGTGCCTTCGAAATCTCTGAAAGCCCATTCAGGGCCGAGCTAAATGCCCGTTTTCTGAATGGGGCTGTTAGCTAAGCTTTTAACCATCTCAAGGAGAGATATCTCTACAACACATGTTCATTTTGGCTATGAATTTTCCAGGCATTCAAGGTCTTTATCTGCTCACATGAAAGCCTGAATAGCAGTAACTGTTTAAACTAGCTGCAAAATGCACTTAAACTACTGATAATATCAAAACAAAAGTAAAAGTTTGTTGTGAGGGTGACACATCTTTTGAAAGTTGCTCTGGATGCCTTAAATCATTCTGAAGAAGCCATTGGTATGCAGGCCTTAACTAGTCTCCTACCCTGGCCAGGCTGGTTTACAGGTTGGGAGACTAACTGTCCTAGCTAAACCAACTGAACTGAGACCTTCTAATCTAGTCCATCTTAAAACAGCTAACAACAGAACATCTGGTATCAGCTAACCATAAAATACAACCCCTAATCCAAACCCTTCCATGCTTGTAATAGAAAAAACATGTAATAAAGTTGTTGTAAATTATTGAGTCGTCATGACAAATTTTCTCTCAATGTACTTTAAAATCATTTACTGCAAAAAAATAAAATAAATAAATAAATAAAAAAATTTCCAGTGAATGTATCTAAAAATCCTCAAAACGTGATAGTGAGCAAGACAATAAATACACTAACAGTAAAGATGCATTCTCTGAAGTTTTGCTTAGCCAGCAAATGTATACTGATTTATAGAAGAAAAAAAAATGCAGAAAATGTACTCACTCTTAGGTTGTTCTAAACCTGTATGAGTTCCTTCTGCTGAACATAAAAGAAGATAATCTGAAGAACATGGGTAATTCTTTAAAATATCTTCTGTTGTGTTCAGTGGGAGAAAGAAACTCATTCAGATTTGAAATAGAAAAAGATTAAACCTGATTATTCTGATTATTATAAGAAGCCATTTTTGCTGTTCACAAACTATTTTACTTTTGTAATTTTACATATTTCTAAGAGAAACAGAATCTTCAATGAGTATTAGTAGTAGTAGTAGCAGTTATTTTTATTGCCATATTCAGTGATTAAGTGCAGGGAGGGGTGATAAAAACCAGGCATTACATATCAGGTTATTGGAGGGGCAAAGACAAACTTTTTTTAAATTGTTTGAAATGAAGCACACCAATGAACCACACAGTAAGACCAGGAACATGCATTAGAGAGAGAAAAAAAGGTAATATTTTATTTCATGTTAACTTATACACTCTGAAAACTAAAAGATGTGAGGTTTAATAGCTCAGAGCTGGGATAGTCGGGTTGACATATCGCTCAAGTTGCAAAAACAACAAACAGCTGACGGTAGCGCCAAGACATCTTCCCTGTGAGCTGATTTGGGAGCCAAAAAGTTTCATTCACCATGCTGAATTTGCACATAAATTACCTTGAAGTGCATCATGCTCTCCTTGACTGTGTTTCTCTGGTTCCACCCTGGCTGGCAACTCCAGCAGCATACTAAAATCGGAAAGTAAAAATGGTAATGAGAGAAACCGTGTCCTCTTCCAAATAAAATCTCATGCTAAGTGAACTTTCTCCACGGCTGAGATAGAACCATTGTGAAACGAGTGCATTTAAGTGGCCTTAATGTTAGCTTGCTTATCAGTGCTTTCACAGCACGGTTTGCCTTTATAATTACACTCGAGTGTCACGTTAAGACAAGCTAGGCGAAGAAACAGGTCACTGCCAGGTTTATGGTTGACAAAGTTTGGTCAAGAATTTGCTTTAACCCTTTGCAGAGACGGGAGCCTCTCGTATGCGGGTTCGAAAATGAGGGCCCTTGATAAACATCCTTCTTACCACAGGAAAATTTGCAACATAATTATATACTCTGCAAAGCCTCCATGTCCTCTCTAGAACTATTTGAGAGTCTCTGCAGAACCATAGACGCAGTTGGGATCCACGACCAAATCACAATTCTTACCCACCGACCGGTCGTAAACTAGAAACCAAGAACCAGACCAGATTCCCCTACAAATGGCTGCCATGTTCGACACAAGTCCTCTTGGCTGGGTCATTGAAAGAGAAAGCAGAACATACCACTGCCGTTGCCTCATTGCGGTCAGCACGCAGCCACCTTTCTGAACGGGCGAACGCAAGACTCCAACAATACGTCCATTGTAGTGTGTGCATGGTGCATATCTTTGGTGGAGTACTGTCACAGAAGACAGATTGCTGGAAGAAGAAAAAGCAATTGCACTTAAATAGTGACGACATTATGAAGGACAGCAGAGCATGTCAAACATGCGTCGGTTTGTGCGGGCCAGGCAGCAGTCTGGCAGGCCTGGAGGAATGAAACAAGCAAGAATGCAGGGCATAGTCACATGGTTTGTTCCTCCTAGGGGAAATAAAGACTCAAGATGAGCAGAATATGACACAAGCAGTCTGTCTTAGGTCACATAAAAATTGTATTATGATAAAATGTACCAATATGAACAGTTCATTAACCCATATAACTGATGAACCAGTATTAAAATTCTTGCCCATATAGCTAATAATTCTATATTATTTTAGAATGCAAAAAATAAATCAATTAATTTGTTTACTGCAAAGATTACATTTATAATTTAAGATATTGTATGCACAATTAAATATACAATATTGACCAATAAATGAAATTAGAAAACAGAATCCAATTTGATGTGTTTTGCCACCAATAAGAATGTCCCTGAAGATAATGTTTTTGAAAGAACTCTCCTGTGCTCCCCAAGCCTGTATTTATTTGAACAAAAATACAGTAAAATATTAATATTGTGAAACATTATTGCATGTTTTAAAATGTTAAAATGTTTTCTATTTTAATATATATATATATTTTTTAATGTAATTTATTTCTGTGATATCAAAGCTGAATTTTTCAGACTCATTACTCCAGTCTTCACTAGCTGGGTTTCCATCACCCGGTTTTAATGCGCATTTTGAAGCATTGCATGAGAAACGAGTGATGGAAATGCCAAATGTCAAATAAAAATCCCTTAATTCGCAAAAACGTTTTTTTTTTTTTTTTTTTTTACGCTCGCTTGAGGTGGTTTTTGACTTGTGCGAAAAAGGTTTAATGCAAATAATGGGAGATGGAAATGCATTCTGCGAATAAATTCCTCCAAGCGCATCAAAAAAAAGTCATGTGACTTTACGTTATGAGATGGGATGACTTGACTAGCAGCGGACTGATCTCGTTCCACAGCATCTGAAATGTTGTTATGGTCGTTCTGAAATGCCTGAGCAGTCTGTCATCAAAGTATTTCTGTATAATTGTCTTACACGACTGTGTTCCCAAACAGCAGCATTCACCTCTGAAAGCAATGACAGCATTTATTGTGTTTCGTCTACTCGCTCTGAGGCGCAATTAATTTTTCATATATGGAAATTATTATATTCAGTAGCTTATCCTAGTTTTCTATAGGCTATTTAGTGCCAGTTTACCAGGAAGTGACGATTTTGTTCTCTTGACTCGTTGGATGGAAACGGTGCTTGTTCGCGAATGTTTTATGCGATATTCCAAATTTGCACGTAAGTTAAATTCGCAACTTTGGATGGAAACCTGACTAGTGTCAGATTATCCTTCAGAAACTATTTTAATATGTTGATTTGTTGCTTAAGCAACATTTGTTATTAGTTGTGCTACTTAATATTTTTGTGGAAAAAGTGATACAGAAAGTTCAAAAGAACAGAACTGATTTGAAATAAAATAAAAAATAACAGTTAATGTCTTTACTGTCATTTTTGGTCATTCTTGCCAAAGTATTCACCAAAAAAAAAAAAAAAAAAAAAAATCTTACTGACCCCAAACTTTCGAATGGTATTATAGTTCTTTCTACCTGTTAAGCACATTTCATTTATTCTAAAACCTGTTCTATAGAATTTCACAGATTTTTCCCAGAAAAGTTTGCAAATTCTGTGGGCCTAGTCACTAGTATCCGTCTTATAATGTCCTTTTAAAAAAAAAAAAAGGGCCCCTCAGGCATTTTATAAGTAGGATAATCTTCAGTCAGGAATGTTTTTAGTCAACCCTGTTCTTTTTTTAAGGTCAGGAAACGTGGGTTAGCTGAGAACAAATTCTGCATGCGTTGTCTGGAGGAATATTCTGTGCCAGCAAAAACCACGGCTTTGACCTCTAAGTATGTGCACAATCCCTGGGCCAAACATCCCTACAGACTTCAGAAATGCAAATGAAAGACGAACACAGTGTATTATTGATTTTGCAATAAATTAATGAGATTTTTCACATGCCACTTTTAACTTGCATGTACTCTAATATTTTGGGAAATGATGGTTGAGAGGAAAGGATTTTGTTGATCAAAATCAACAGTAAGATCCAATGCAAGTGTCTTCAGAGAAGGACACTCATGCATCGGGAATACATAAATAAATATATTAACTATAAATCAAATAGTTTTGGAGCCTGAAAACTACAACGTCGACGTGTAAACTATGAAAATGTGAATTTGTGCCAGGCATATGCGTAGTCTATAGAAATGTGTATATGCGCAGGTGCGTAGTGTATCTTTACAAAGTGACATCTACTGGCCTGGCTGCATAATACAGCGTTCATATAACAAAACATCTTGTCATACATATTTAGAACCAGAGTCTTTAGATGATATTAAAATACTCGATTTATTAAAAGACTCACAGTGCAACCCCCCAAAACTAATTAATTGTCATTTTAAATCTTTACCAGTCTTTGCCACTGTCCTTCAAACCACTCGATTTTAGCCACTTGTCAGCAAGAAGTATTTAATCATTTAAAACACACACACACACACACACACACACAATTGTATGATCACTTTTTCTTATATCTTATAAATATTATACAGTATATTTAATCTCTTTCTTTAAATAATCTTTGTTTGGGCTATACTGGTTGGCTGAACATGTATTAGCTGTGTGAGTTTAAGGCATCCAGAAGCCTCATTGTCTCTCTGATGCTGCTTCTATTCAACAGGCAAGCCATGTAATCCTGGGAATTAGGCCGAGATGAACTACAAAAAGATGAATAACTGGGGCCAGTACTACTGGTCAATCCTGACACATCTGGACACAAACTGCCTCGTGTCTGCAAACGTACATTTTTGTAGAACTAAACGTAAAGAAAAGCTTAGAGCATCTCAACCTGTATCGATTCAACCAATATGAACTCCAATGGTAACCAAAAGTATTAGTTTGGAGCTGTACTATCTGTTTGATCAACCAAGGGATAATGGGGGCACTGTGCAGAAAACTGTTTTGAAAACGTTTATTATTTTTGCATTTCAGTTTAGATATACCTGAAGGTATAAGGCTACTGTTTTCCAGACACAATGTGTAATAACAAAATGCACAGTGTACAATGAAAAAACTCTGAACTGGCAGACATGTGAGCATTTCTTCTAGGAATGTGTGTTGTTTTTATAATCTAAAATGAAAACTATATTATTTATATTATATTCTACAGAGTTATATTATCATATTATATTGTATTGTATATTATAAATAGTAGACAGAAGGTTTAAAAGAAAAGGTTGAAAAAATAATAGATTTTAAATATTAAAATATAAATATCAGACATAAAGTTGTGAAAATGAAAATGAAAGCAAACTAGATTATGTTGAAGTATGGAAATGGAAATAAAACAATAAACTTAATTAAATATAATAAAAACTAATTAAAAAGACAAAAACATATATAAAAAAAAAAATGCTGCAACTAAAATTAAAATAAAAACAAATTCAAAATGTTGATAAATACTACATAAATTATACCAAAACAACACCGGAGGAGCTCGCCGAACACACACACACACACACACAGCACTATTGTATAGTCTCACAGCCACATATTAACATACATGTTAACGCTTGAAATCATTAGTTTGTGTAAACAGTGCAACGCCCACAAGGCTGACTGAATAAAAGACAGATGGAGACATTACATGATGAGAGACATTAATTTACCAATTAAGGCGTTTTTCAGACATGATGGAGAGCGAGAAATTCCTACACTGATGTTCACAGACCACATCCTACTCATAATATTTGTACATAGACACCTTTCTTCCTCTGACAGCATTTTTCCATGGATTTTTCACCAAGTGGGCGACTGCTTTCGCAAACTGAGAAACATTTCAAGCATTGTAAATATTCAAAGAACCGGACAACACAATTAAAATGCGACTGAGATAGCATAACATGCTACTTTTGCTATACACATTGGAAAAGTTCATGACATGTGAACAAACAGCAAAACATATTATGAACCCAATAAGCAAAAATAGTATCAATTTTATGGATTTCCACTGGCAGAAACATACTTTACCAAGTACACAAACACTTAACCTTCAGTACTCTAGGGAGCAATAAACTTCATCTGTGTCATTCAAGCCCATGTGTTTTTATTCAGGTAGCTCCAGATAAACTTGTCCACATGAACTAACTTGTGTACTGTACAAACACTTCCACTTTATTAGATGGCAAGATGTAACGCATCAAAATTAGCCATTTCTTATTCAGGGATTGAGAGTTTGCATAACTTGAAGTGCATTTTGGCATTTTGAAACAGTCATAAACTTAAACATGATTGAATGTTTTAGAGTGCAACAAACCAATTAAGAGCACAAAACATCCAAGCAAACCATCACTCATACTCAAAGATGTTTCTTTGTTGCGCTAGTGCTTTCCCTCCAAAATGTTGTCACTTCCTGGAGGATGATGTTATTAGGGAAGTGGCTGTTGTTAGTTAAAAGAATTTCAGATGTCCAGTTTTCAACTGTGTTTTGGAACTGTTTTATTTGGTTTCCTCGCTTATGATACATCTTTTCATGAGGAATATTATTTAATTAATCTGTTACTTCTGTCAACTAAACTAAGTATACATAAATATAAATAAGGGGGAAATAAACCTTTCAATTTTAAAGACAGAAGTTCAAAAATACCTTAAAAAATAGTTTGAAAAGTTTGAAAATAACAATGTGTTAATATTTGTAAACCGTTTAATGTTTTTATTTAACTGTATTTGTTATATGTGTTTTATTTGTAATTTTTAAACCATTAAATAAATAAGAAAACAGTATTTAAAACATTTTGATTAGAGAAAGAAAAACACTTTCTTAAGTATCAATAAAATAAAAAAGATAAATATAAATATGAAATTAAATCATGTAGTTAAATTATATAATTAGTTGTGACATTATGATAACATTTTAAAAATATAATTTATATCCAATATATTTATCATATTATTTTATAATATTATAATATTTAATAAAACCATATAAATAATATTTAATATTACATAAATAATAACAATTTATAAAATACTTTTAACGTTTAACATATTAAAACATGGTGCACAAGAAAAATTAATTGCCTAACATTAATTAATATCAATAAACAATTTTTAAAAATGTAAAAAAATAAATAAATAAATCTCCACATGGTACTCTGGTTAGTAGTGTTCACACCAGTAATTTGCGACCGTTTATCTCCTCATTAGCGAGCGGATAACAGTTCCAGCTCGTTTCCAGTAACTTGCACTCTGCATCCATTAAGTTTGTTTTATATCCAGGGATAAATATGCTGTGAGTGAACTGGGGCAATTTGATAGCTTATACGACTGGAAAACAGTCCCAGTTCAGGTCCAGAATGGTAGATCATAGATGACTCATGAAGAAATTCAGCAACAAATATGAAAACAGGCATAATTCAATGAACAGTAAAACATCTTTGCAAGCTTTCTGGACACCAGTGCCAGGAAGACAGGCACTGTGGAGCTGTTAGTGTAAAGATGACATCAATCAGACAAGCCAGGCTTACTTTAATGAAATCTAAACACCACAAAGACATATGGGTAGTTGACAAATAAAAATTGGACTGTGTCCTATGGTGTGACATAGCAAAAATGTAGAGAGAAAAAAAACAAAAACAAATTAACATACAAATAACATGAGCAAAATGTATTTTCATTCTTAGAATTACAAATAGCATGAGAGAGGTTTATCTTCTATGTTAGCGTTTTTTTTTTTTTTTTTTTTTTTTTTTTTTACATTTTTTCATCACACCATAGGACACATTGAACTACCCATATATTAAGCAGTAAAGTTTTCAAAAACATGCATACAGAGGCAACGGGGCCCTAAACTTCATGCATCGAAACAGCATGTACATTCTTGATGGCTGATGTCTGTCTCTTTGACTCCTGAGTGTGAGATGTGTACGGCAGCACTGTGTAAATCTCTGGTAATGAAACGTTCAGCGTCTGTGGGCCAGCATTCATTCCAAGGTGAGCCTCTTACCATTGCTAACAGCTCCTTCTAGTGGTCAGAATCTCAGAGGTGAGCTAAACCCAGCAGCAAGACCCATACAAACACTCGAGCTTGTACAGCTGGGTAAAACAAGAGACAGCATGTATGGAAAGCACAGAACAATCAAAAGAAATGAAATATCGTGTGCAGTTCTTTAAACCAGCTATCACACATCTGACAAAGCAATTTCAAAGCAAAACAGAGCAACCCATTGATGAACTTTACATATGGGACATGTGCAAATGCCATTTTGGAGCACTCTATAAGGCAAATCAGGGACATGTAAACAGCAGAGGGCCACTTGGACACCGAGCGAACGGTATGATTAAACAATAGACAATGTTAAATCTCATCTAAATTGTGGTTTCAGCAGTTCAAAGTTCAGAACAGGTGGGTGTAGATTGCCTATTCTTAAACTACCACCAAGACCACTGTAACTAAAGCTCAAACGAGACTTGGCAACTCGAGGAAAACCTCTCTGCATGAGAGAAAAGAGATTTTAAGCATTTACCACAGTATTCACCACACACCTCAGCTGGTTTTAATTGTGTGCTGCAGTGATACGGACTGCAGGGATGCCATCAGTAGCCTAGCTATTGCTGCATATGTCGCTGAGACATTTTTATATAGGATTTTTGTTACAATGGTTGAGCTGTAACACCATCAGTTTAACCATTTAGAAAGAAGTTACATCACTAGATGATTGACACCCGTATGAGAAGGGTGACCTGGCTTTGTGATCATGTTAATGAAGAATACATGACAGAAGTGGTATTATCTGAATCAGTGGCTTCTCCTGTTTAATTTGATATATAGCATTCAGTTGTGACACTTTCAAAACTATTCATAACTAATGTTTTATAGTAGTTTTCGGTTCTTTTTTGCTGAAAATATGTCCCACATGTTCGCAATTTTGAATTAAAACGCTTGAAAGCATAATCATTATTTTGAACAAGTCAATTTCATTATCCGTGTTTTCTATTAGTGCTACCGTATCAGCAGCACACTAATTTGAACGGTTTCTGGATAAGTAGTAGATTTCAAAACTACTTTAATTTGCAGAAGACAAACATGGGAATATTATGTCAAAGTTTGAGACACGCAGAGCAAAACAAGACAGAGTTACAGACGTTAAAACAAAACACTCCCCATTCTCCCCTACTCATGCATCTCTGCGCGCACTAATATACGGGTGGTGCCTATCAGCAGAGCGATTCTAATCGTGCTCTTTTGTGTGTATTCTCTATATGTGAGCAAGCGTTTTTATCATGTCACATCCACGTTGCCTTTTGACGCGTTTCGTCTTGAATCTGCTGGAAAGCCGCTGAGCTTCGTGCACGAATCTGACGCTATACTACCGGCCACAAAGTGCACGGAATATCTCAGAGGAGCATATCTTCGATTTTGCATGGATTTGTGTTTTGCTCTGCGCTCTTGGCATCACTGCGTAAAAGACTGATCCTATTGCCGAGGGGGGAAAAAAGGCGCTGGCGCTGCGCCACGATCTGGCAAGTGCGCCTCCCTTCACCGCTGTTTGGCTTATTCATAGTTAGGGGTTTGGGTTTGGCTGTTTTTAAAAAGGCAAGCGCTGCTGTGAAGTTGATCAGTCTGCTCAGAAAACTTCCAGAGGGGAAAGTGTTTTGGAATCGGAAAGTCCAGAATTTCAGTGCGCAACCAATTGCGCACAAACTGGACTATTGGAGAATACCCAAGTGAATCATTTTTTTGTATATGTATATATTTATATAAAAATCTACCGGATTCTTCTTCATCTTCTATTTTTCATCAAAGACTGTTTTTATTTTCTCATTTTTAAGACACCCCAACCTGTGCTTTCACTTTGCATGCGGAGTTTTCACTCGAATCTGAGCCAAACGTTCATGCGCTCTCATATCTAGTTCTTGCTCTCATTTTTCATTTAAATCGGACCTCATTCACTTTGAAACGAAGCATGGCTCTTCTTGTGCTGGGTACATTTCTCACGGCGTTGTCCATCAGCGGAGGCTCTTACGTGCCGTGCGAGCCGTGCGATCAGAAGGCGCTCTCCATGTGTCCTCCGGTCCCGGTGGGCTGTCAGCTGGTGAAGGAGCCCGGCTGCGGCTGTTGCTTGACTTGCGCTCTGGCGGAGGGGCAGGCGTGCGGGGTGTACACCGGTACATGCACGCACGGACTGCGTTGCCTGCCGCGCAACGGCGAGGAGAAGCCGCTTCACGCCCTGCTGCACGGCAGGGGAGTGTGCACGAACGAGAAGGGATACAAACCACCGCACCCACCCATTGGTAAGTTGACTGGAAAGCAGTGAGCCTTTGTTGCACGGAAGCATTGTTGCGTTGAGATCGTGTATCTGGTGGGAACTTTGTGGCTTGCGCTGATCCAGTTTTATGGCGTGCGCATGTTTCTGCATGAGCTTTTCTGTGTTGTGGCCGGGCTGCGCTGCTCAGTGCTGTTTTCCATCATATTCCAGCGCTGTAGATTACTAGGATTAGTGAAGCCTGTTTATGTTTCATCCAAAGCCAAATATTAACAAAACGGTTTCCATCTTCACGCTGCAAAGGCACTTATACAAAAAGTACCGTGGTGGTACAGCGTTTTCTGAAATGTACCATGATATTTTTAGACGCACCTAAAGTATGATGTTAATGCCATTCCAGTACCATTGTATCATCATCAGATACGTTCAAATTTGAGCATTATAAAAAGAGTATAGAATAGTTGGGATTTCAATATCATTGGGACTACCAATGCATTTTGGATATATACCATGGTACTACCATGTTTTATACCATTTACCATAGTAGTATCATAGTATTGTTTTGAAAGTTCACATTTAATGCCATCACTGCGCCAAATCACTGCCACTGTACTTTTTTAAGGGATATATCAATGTACCATGGTACTGCCATCTGATACCATCACTGTACCATTTTTGTACTGAAGCTGCATATAAAGTATCATATAATGTATTTACATATAAATAATGTGCAGTGAAATGTATGAAAGTTGTGAATAAAAATATTAACCTATAAATATATGCACTATAAAGGCAAAGTTTCATTGCATTTCATTGGCATAGAAGCAAAGCAGCATCAGATTCAGCAGAACTGCATACTTTAGTATGCTCCTCTGAACTGAGTAAAGACGCCTAGAGATGCATAACTCCGTATACACTTGCTTTGTGTTTAGTTCTGGTTTGATTTGGCAGTGGCATTTGTTTGGTGCTCTACTGATGTTAGGGACTCCTCCATTGTTATGATCACACCTCTCATCATTGTACGGTGTACCCACGCCTCATGATATTCTTGATTGAGATTCTAGGTTGCTCTGAATTTAGGTCTAAGTCTGTGGGTGGTGTTGAGGGTCGGATTACCGTTCAAAGATTAAATCCAAGGGGAGGAGGGTAGCCACGGTGTCTTTACAAGCCGACCTATGTGCAAAAATCACACGTTTACGAAGAGTAATCATGCACGGCATGCATAATTATTTACATTTACGCATTTGCCAGATGCTTTTATTCTGTGCACACAATTCATGCTTTCCTTGGGAATCGAACCCCTAACCTTGGCGTTGTTAGTGCAGTGCTCTACCAGTTGAGCCACATGAACAAAAATAGCGTAATGGGTTACAGGACTATATTTTTTAGACTACAGCAATGCTTTATCCAACAAGACAGCACATATTCAAAACAGATGAGGTTGAATTCAGTCGTGGGCTTTCACCACGACCGTTTGTACACAAATACAACCCCCTCACACACAGGTGCACATCAGAAACCTGTTTGTCTCTATCTGAAGTCCTCTGATGAGTGCGGTTGCTGGTTTACCCCTTCTGTGATTGCAGTGGGCACACAGTCGAGCCCTTGTGATTCAGCAGAATGTCTGTGGAGCCGATCTATCAAGAGCTGTTCGTCAAGCATGGGGATGAATTTAGAGGGACGCTTCTAGCCTCCCGTGGTATTCGGTTTCAGCCTGGTTTTACTAGCTGGGCAGGACAGACAGAGAGGGAGAGAGAGAGAGAGAGAGAAAGAGAGAGGGAAAGAGGGAGAGAGGTCAAGCGTCCTTGCCCGCATTAGGATTCAGAGCCTTTTGGCCCTGTGTCTTCCCGATCCATTTTTATTCCCCCAGCACGCCTTAGTTTCACAGTTGTGCAAACATAAAATTGAAATACAAGTTTAAAATGGAATCATGTCTCACTTACGTGAATAGTGTCATACCTTCATGGTCTTGAATGCTGGCGCTCACGGTTTAAAGGTTCAGTGTTCAGAGCCAAGTACAATAGGCAACGACAGATTGTCATTTAGCTCCAGGATTGACAAATACTGCAAATTTGCCAACGATCACAAGGGAGACTTTCTGTTCGGACATGCCATGTGGAACTTGGATGCAGCTGCTAACAGATATGACTACAGGCATCTTGCCCAAAAGAACTGTATGCTGCGTTCGCAACGATTGCAGGTCTGAATCTAAGAGCGTGCAAGTAAACCACCGTAAAGAAATGGGCCGAAAGCAATTGGCTGTTGTATTCGGTTACTTCGTTATCGCTGATTTATGCGCTTTATTTACCCACTAGAGACGTAGCCATAAACAACGATTACAAGGGAATGGAACGCAGTTGTTCTTCTATTGCCTGTCTGTCATCTCATTTTTATATTGCGCCACAGGCCAAACTTACAGAAACATATATTTGCTTGCAACATCAGACTGACACTGAAAGATGTATGCCTCGCTTCACTGAATAGCACCTGAATAGATCTCTTGCACTTTTTGAAAGTGATGCCCAGCTTTTTGAAATCTACATTACAGAATACTTTCTCCTCTTTTTTAACCATAATCCCTATAGTGCTCATATATCAAGTGCCCAGTCACCCTTTCAGATGTATGCAAGTAGGGAACCTATTTGGCATGCTTAAATGACTTCTTCCAGTAAAGTTTAACAGCAGTCTGTCCCGCGTATATTTGTCATTGGCACCTGGAAAGCTAGCGAGTGAGTAACAGCTGTGAAGAAAATCAGCTCACACAGTAGTCTCGTCTCTGTCAGAAACGTGATTCCTGGGCAGCGACATCCTCACGCTGGGCCCTGCTTAAATAGGAACACATGTCAGGCTGACCAAAACAGCGAATGGACAAAAACAATCTATTTAATCTATGGGTTTACTGCTCACGTTTAGAAAATGTAAGCAGACAGCAGGGCTGCAACCCAGTGGTTGAGCAGAAGACGCCGACCTGTTGAAACCTCCTGTCATGTGCTTCGGGGCGGTGGAGGGGGAGCCGCAGTGTCACGTTTCTTCAGGGAAGGAGAACAAAAGGTGCCTAATTTCTTGCCTACAGCACAGGTTCAGATGTGGTTCCAAAGCGCTGCCTCAAATTTTGTGCCCTGCAGGATTCTCGGGAGGATACAGCACAAGACAAAATCGTTAGTTCTGTTACAATTGTTACATTTAGTTGTTGAGGATCATGGGAAAGGCAGTGTGGTGACCGAATCTGGCCTGCTTAGGGTAGCAGATTCATTCGAAAATGACACACACATGTTGTGTGCATAACAAGTCTACTTCCTATTGTACTACTTCCTATTTAACTTTATATCACACTAACACAGTAATTTCAATATACTGTAGTTATTTTTGCTGTAAATTTAATTAAATAAATGGTTTACATTTACAATCATGCCGTAACACATAATTTTAGATAACCAAGTGAACTAAGTGCAAATAAAAGTTATGTTTGATTTTCTCTTCTTTTTTGTTAGACGCAAATAAAATGATTATTGTGCCACATCAAATAACACTCAAAATATGTACTATTACTTATTAGACATACAAAACAAGGAGTTATGACTCTGAATTCTGAGATGCAACTGAAGCCTAAAAAGGTTTGCATATGAAATCATCATGCCGTAATATCTATTCATAATAAATCATAAAAATCACATCAAATAACACTCAAAATCTTACTTGACCTATAAAAACAGCAGTTACGACGCTAAATCCTGAGCCGCAACGTAAACTCAACTAAACAAGCAAAAATGTCTTCACATTACACTCCTTTATATAAAAAAAGTCCTCAAATTGTTTAGGGATACGTCTCGCTTCATATTTTCACATTACTGCTTGTTTTTCTTCTTCTCATGTGTAAATAATGTTAAGCAGTCCTGCCCACTGATAGCCATGCAAATGTATCTACCATGGTTTATCTCGTACAGTATAGCAAAATCTCGGACTGACACGGTTTTACCATCATATCGCCAAGCCGTAACTCCTATAGTTTAAAAACTGTTTAAAATCTTCAATATATCCCATTCTTCATTTTGGAAATTCCTAATAATGTTTCAAATTAGGCTTTTATTCACTTTCCCTTCATAAATAATTGCATACCACCTACAAATGATTTTATACAATCTTAACAGTAATTATAAAGATTAATGTTGTTTGGATGGCTAAAGTTTGCTTGGGACAACAAAAAAAAAGCGATTTTGCCTAGTTTAGAAGTTTAGTTTAGAAGAGGAAAGATTGTAGCTAGATACTCTTGGTGGAAAGATGCCTTGAGCTTACAGACAGTATCGCTCTCTTGCCATTGTCTGAGCTAATTGAAATCAGCAACTGGGAGTGATCCATTGATGTCCTGAAGAGCACCTCCTGAGTTCATGTTTCGGAGTGTTGATGACATGAGACACGGTCAGGCGATGAAGAGGTGCACACATGTGCTTTCAGCCTGAAGGGCATCAACAGGTGTCATCACTTTGCATTGTCCTGAATTACAGGGGACTTGTTTGAATAGTAAGTTGTATGATGGCTTTCTTGGTCGTTACCGATAGTGTATTGCGACATGGAAACTTTTATCTCAAATCAGTCAGGTCTTGCTCTTAATGTTGCTTTGTAGTTTGCAATTACCCCAGTTTTAACTAGCATTAGTGCTTGGTTGCATTCGTGGTGTTTTCTTTAGTTTGCGGCATGCTTCCCTGCTACAGAGGCCCAAACATGTTGTGGACACGGTCCAGGCTTTAAATATTTAGCAGTGGATCCTTGCCAGGGATGCCATGGTCGGTCTGTGACAATGAATGCAAGACAAAGCAGAACGGCTTGCTTCAAGAACGACTTTCAAAGGCGAGCTAGTCTGAATATTTAACAATAGCAAGACCTAATTCCAACCGTGCATGTTAATAAGACACTAAAACACGTGGTTTTAGGGCCTTAAGAAGCATTTCTTGGCTTGTTTGGCAGCACGTTCTTAAAAAAAGAATCAGACAAGGTGACAACGCAACTCAAAAGGAGATCTGCTTTCATCATTAGCCCCCAAGCTGTAAGAAACCGTGGATATTCATGAAGTATAATTGCCCAGCGCATGTGTAAATTATTAAACAGAGCCCTATCAGATGCATCTCCTTTGGCAAAGCTCAGGTCCCTTTATCTTAATGAAAAGTTTTGCAAGACCAAGAGGAGAGACACCAATACCTCTTCTGCATTCTTTCCAAAGCTCATTTGAATAGACAGGCTACACGTGATACGTCTGGTTTGGCCGGGCTCCAGGTTCTTGGCTGTGTGTCAGATGTTAAACACAGACCCGCTAAACCTTTACAAGCTGGGGACCACGAGCATGGAAAAAGTGATTTTGGTCCTCACTCCGAAAAGCCTACAACAAAAAAGACGAATTTAGTGGTTTGTAAACTCTAGGCATTGTTGATTTCACAAACACGGTGCATTTGTGCCACGCACGAGGAGGAAAAAAAAAAATCACAAAAACAGCCATAAGGAATTGTGCCAACCCAGTCATCCCGTGCCCTCCCATTTGAAGTGTACATTTCCAAGGCATGTAAATCTCCCTCTAGGCAAACTTCCCTACGACATTTCCATGAGGCGATCTCAGATTAGGTGGCTTCAGGAGTCCAAACCTGCGGGGAAATCTGTACAGAAATTTCAGTCTGCCAAGTCATGAGTTGCGGGATTGATTTCAAAGAGACAGCATCATGCTCTGATTGTAACTTCAGAAGCCAGGAAACCAATTCCTGTAATGACCAGGCACCCGCCCCATGCGTCTCCAGGTCAGACAGACTCTTTCACCACCGGGCCGCTCCAGAACACCCTGCCCCAGTCCGCAGCAATGTGAAGCACTGGAGCTCAGGGGGACTGTGAGGGCAGTTATCTCAATCATTTCTGCTGGCTGCCTCAGCTGTCTGATAATGCCCTCTTGGCTGTATGCACAAAAATACTTGGCAACCCAACAGCATCGATGTTCAGGCCTGACTCCGTATGTCCATTTCCATTCTGTCTGATTCTCGAATGAAGCCACTCTAAGATACAATAGCAACAATAATATACACTATCTATTTAATATGAATTTAACATCAGTCTAAACACATTATGCTGTGCCGATCCCTTACCCAAGTATTTACAAATTAAATGCTTTCCAAATGCATGAACAATTTGCCAAGTAATGCTGATTTGCATAATAAATAGCATCAACTGTGTTATGGCTGCCAAGCAGTGCTATTTTAGTGTTATACATCACTTTTGATTTAAATTTTGAAGTTAAAGGTCATTTTTATTAGATTTATTTTTTTAGACATTTTTATTTTAGTTTTAGTTATGTTTGAACATCAAGTTAGCCAAGTGAAAACAAGAACAGTTTCCTTGGCAACTATCTTAAAATAAGTTTACTTTTTTTCTGTTGAATTTTATTTTATTTCAAATAAAAGTGTTTATGGTTTCAGTTTTAGTTAACTATAATAATTCTGCTGCCATGCAACCTGGTGCATTAATATAGAAAGAGCAAAAACAGGTGTGCATTTGTCAGCGTTTCATAATTATTTCACAATTATGTCTCAATTTAGAATAGGGATATACAGTAAATGGATTTAATGCACAATGAATTCCATGCCAGCATTAGATCTGAAAGGAATCAATATTATATTTAAACTACTTTTTATGCAATAAACCACAATCCTAAACAAATGAACAAAAGCAATAAATCCTATTAAAATGCCATTTTGTATTTAAAATTTGATAAATAATAATTTATCAGATGATTTTTGTTGGTTTGGATGGCTAAATGTCAATGCAATTATATATCCTGACTTTGTATGCTTAGTGTTAATGACCTGTTAATCTCCTCTGGATGTACTATGTTTGGCTTCTCTCTGCATGGTTCAAGTGTTCAGTTTTATGAAACTCGGCTTTGTCCAACAGTATTTGACTTCAGTGGATTATTAGTAGAGGCATGTATCCTGTGGAGTTTTACTATCAAACTATATGTGCTTGAATTACTTGTTCTGTAATATCTCCACATTTTCCCCGGACACATGTCGACAGTTACTACTCACCTAGCCTTAGATTCCTGCAGAGGAACACTGTGGTTGTCATGGTGTTATGGTTATTGAGACTTCAAAGTTCTTCAAGTTTGTCTCTGAGCTGTTAAGGATCCTTTGAAAAGCCGTTTCTGTTCTCACTCCCAAATCCTGTAGTCATGCACATTCTCTACAATGAAATCAACAGAATTATTCAGCAGAAGTCCATTCAATGTTTAGGTTGTACACCTAAATGCATTTTTGGAGAAATAACACCAAACAGAATGAGATATCAGATTTTTAACCCAACTGGATGTTTAGTCAGGCATAGCCAAGTGTTTCAACCTGGGATAGATTGGGTTGGGGGTGGTCATCAGCTGTTGATCCTGCCAACACCCTCTGTAAACAATGCATAGGAAACATTTGGTGGAAAAACAGTTGCTTTCATGTTTACGTTCTGGAAACTCATTTGCAACTATGATGTGTAAATATCTTAAAGCCTTTGGGGAGGTTTTTATAAGAGATTTCCCAAGTTTTTATAAGTCAAATTTAATTTTGAATTGTTGAAGTCAGATGTAGGATATTGAAATCATTACAGGTGTTTGCTAAGGCAAATTACTACTGCATTATTGTGCATAATGCATTCAGTTTTGCCTGGCGTGCAACTGCAAACAACCTAAAATACACCGTATCACAATGGTCAACCAGTCATCATCTAACAATCGACTTCATTTCGCATCACTTTGTTGTTAGGATGACAAAAATATTTAAAAGTTACATTTTTAGGCTGGTCTGCCTCAGCCAATCAAATTCATACATCATTGGTATTGTATGAATGATACCTCAAATTGTGTGGCTAATTGAGGTGTGGTAATACATTCGGTTTTTTACCTGGTGGAGGGAAAAATCTCATACATTAACTTTAAAGAACCTGATAAATCTAGAGACATGAATATAATAGAGAATAATAGAGATTCAAAACACCATATGGCAACCACTTTAACATCATGCTGATGATTTTGCACTGGCACTCACATTTCCATGCAGTAAAAATCTAGTTAATGCTTATGATTTGATTCTCTTTGTCTTAGATCGCGAATCAATAGAGCATGATGATACAGTGAAGCCAGACACGACTGAAGACCAGATTCCTAAAATTCCCCTTTACCCCAAACCAGACGTAATCAACAGCAAGAAGCATGCTGCCGTGCGCAAGGACAAGAAGAAACAACAGGAGAAGCATCGGTCACTGGGGTCGATGGACTACTCCCCCCTTCCCATCGACAAGCATGAGCCTGAATTTGTAAGTTGTGTGACGCAGCAGCTGCAGTAAAATGATAGCTAGGCGTTAAATGCTGAGGTGATGATGCAACTCACCATGTGTTCGTCTGACACAGGGTCCCTGCAGAAGGAAGCTGGATGGAATCATTCAAAGTATGAAAGACACCTCCCGCATCATGGCTCTTTCCCTCTACCTGCCTAACTGTGACAGGAAGGGCTTCTTCAAGCGCAAACAGGTAAGACTCTTGTTACTTTTATGGTATAATATATTTTTTATCATTGATTAACACTGTCAGTCGATGTGAACTCATGAAAATAGTTCCAGACAGAACCGTTGCGCAACACAATGGTTTTCCTTTGGTGAATGAATCTGCATTTATGATTGCTGAGTGATTCAGTAACTCACTCGCTTTTTGAACAAATCGTTTCAGTCAGTGATTCAAATGACTCACTTAAAAAGACCACCGCTGTCGCCGCCTATTGGTGTATCAAAGTAATATGCATATAGTGTCACTTAAAAATCCCACCAATACATAGATTATCAGCCTGTCTGGAACAAACACAGCCAAAAAATAAAAAAAAAATAATAATTGAGGACAAGAACTAACTGAAAATATTAATAACCATGTCCAGAGAAGTATACTAATCCAGAGAATACTTTACTAATCAAAGGTACATGTTACAACATAACATTTATGTCATTGTCTCTTATATCCCATTTGATTATTTAATTTTTTTTATTTTTTATTTGAGGCTCCATGGACCCAATCCAAGTGATTATTTAACACATTTGTAAAATATATGTACGTGACCATAAATCAGTTGAATTCCATATTTATGCACTGATTTCAACACCAGTCATCTAACATCGATTAATGAGATTGATTAGTGAGATTCACTAGCTTGCTGCCAAACATGAATTCAAATGCAACACTTCAGTTTCAGTGGTGAAAGAGCGTGAGGTAAAACATTTTACAAGTAAAACTGAATCGTTTTGTAGCTAAACATTCAATATTCAGCAACTTTTTTATGCGGTAGTTAACAATAATATCCACTGATGCAAACTACTCAAATTTTTTGTCAAATGTCACCTTTTTTAATTTTGAAAATACAGTCTCATCATTTACATGATTCATGTATTTTATAACTAAATGTGACAAGATGAAACATGAACAAAGACATTTTCTGCATATTAGACATATCATATTCTAGGTCTTTTCTTGTTTGCTGTTTCTTGTTTATGTGTGTAACAAGGACACCTTAAAATTAAGTGTTACCGAAACATTTTATGACAGCATACCATCCGGTCCTAGTTGAGGCATTTCTTTTGAGTTGAGCTTGCAACTTTTTATGACCCTTTGTCCCTTATCCACCCTGCAGTGCAAGCCCTCCCGTGGCCGGAAACGAGGCATCTGCTGGTGCGTGGACAAATACGGCGTGCAGCTGCCCGGCACAGACTACAGCGGAGGTAACATCCAGTGCAAGGATTTGGAGAACAGCAACAACAACGAGTGAGAATCAACCCACCCTGATCACCAGACCTAGGGCCCACCTCCTTGTCCTGTCCCACCAGTCTACCCGCCAGTCACTTTGAGATTTTGATGCAAAACGACAAAGAAACACAACAGCTATTACAAATACGAACAATCAGACTAAAAAGAAAATGTTAAAGTGAGATAATCCACAGGAATCGTTTTGACTGAGCGCTCATCTCTATCTCACTGGACTCAGCCAATCAGAGGAGCCCCCTGCTAGAGCTGAGTCCCGGCAACAACAATAAAAAAATTGCTAAAAAATATATACATACAATTATATATTTTTATAGAAGCTGGGGTTTGATCACCATACTGTTTTGTTTAAAGTTAACATAAAACAAAAAACTACCAAAAAAAAAAAAAGAATATATGGCATGTTGAATATTAACAGGGCTATCTTGGTCTTTTACATCTTTTGCTGTCAAGGTATCAAAGGAGATAGCAGGAACTTTTACTATTTGAAAAAAACGTGTTGTTTTCCAAAAGAAAAGAAAGAAAGGAAAACACATGGTAGAGATCTGCTGATACAGTCATCTCTATCAGGCTTTTTTTGGTCCTGTCAGAGCACTTATTCATTGGGGAACCTGCTTGGAAATGTGTAACTTCACCAAGTTCAGTGTATGCGTGTGTGTACGAGCGTGCGCTTGCGTGCGCACGCGTGTGAGCAATGAAATACGGCGGTAGCTTTCAAAAAAAGACTTTTTTTCTTTGTGGCATATCCCTTCCAGAGCGTAGTGAAAACCAAGATCCCATTAGACAAATCTGTTTCAGTGGCTCTAGACATTGTAGCTTACCTAACATGCCAACCGTGCCTATGTAAACAGACGCTGCCATGCAGAGTTACACGGGGTCCCGAATTAAAAAAAAAAAAAAAAAAAGTCCACACAGAATCAATCAGTGCCCATGCCTAGAAAAGAAAAGGCCACTCTGGAATAGTTTCGTATCAGATATTGTGGCATCTGGGCCGAGTTAAAATCAAGACCCTTAAACCTTAAACCCTTAAACGCTCCCAGCATTTGTGTTTGAACTTTGACGGACGTTCACCGTGCAGAGCGGTAGTTACTTTCTGTCTGTAATGTTTTGTTTTTCTTTTCTGAACAACTTTTGTTATGTGCTGTTTCCTTTGACTTCATGGAGGTAATGACAGTCCACTTATGAGCCATGTTCCTCGACCATGTGGTTTCACTGAAATAGGTGCAACCTTGGTATATTACCTTTAACTCTAGATTACTGAATGTGTTTTATTTTTTTTGTTATCCTTAACAAACAACCACAACCATCAGGTGCTCAGCAGAGGAGTGTTAGCATTAACAATTTGCATATTTCCATCTGACCTGTCACAATGACAACTTGCTCATTTGAATGCAGGTCGGACCACTTTCTAAGCTCCGCCCACTTTGACTGTTCACCAATAGGTAATAGCTCTTTTGGTCAGCACGATGACACGTTTCATTTGTATTCCTGTATTTCATCTGTGTTATTAACCGAGGTGGAAACAGAAGGTGCGTTTCACTACAGCGTTGTTCAGTGTGAGTTTCTGTGTGCGAGTCTCAGTGCCTTCCTACATGCAAATACATTTGAATGGTGACGTGAATGTTACACAATAGCCAAGGGGAACGAAATGACCTTTTTATATTGACGAAGGACCTCAGTTGCGTTCAAATACAGCATCAGATTAGATATGAAATCCGTTACACTACATTGTATGTCAAGCAGCTATCAGAAATCGCTCCCTGCACCGAGGCTAAGATAGGGAGAGACCATAGTCCAGCTAGCGCTAGCTCATTTACTGTTATTTCTCTCTTACGAATAAGCTGACGATTGATTTGACAGAGACTGCAAATGTGTGTAATTGTTGACGAGAGTATTTTCAATCAAGCTATACATCACACAGGGATACTCACCGGTCAGCTCTTGAAGAGTGAGTGAAGCCATTTCCCGGCCACAATGGGTCCGTCCGGATCTTATTTCAGGGCCCGAATTATCATAGTTTCACTGCTTGGAGGGGGCTGAAAAAAATAGTCGCTAACATGGTACCCTGTAGGGCTGCATCTCTCCAGATCACGCAAGTACCCATCGAAACCGGGCCCGGACGGAATCCATGCATCCGCGTTTTCCGTATGTTAAGCGTGGAGCTTTGAGAAGCAGGAATTTGCGAATGCCAGGCATTCCGATTTTGCGGAATTCCACGCACAAAGATTCCGTGTGGGTCTGGTCTGTGATTTCAAATAACCACGGGTCCGCAGAATGTAACCGTTGCATGTCAAAAAAGAATCGCGAATGACAATTGGCTTTCGAATGGAAGGTGGCATGAAAAAGAAAGAGTGAGTTAAGGGTGTGTGGGTTAACCAGACATTTGCAGGTGTCTCGAGTACGTCGTGGAGGCCTAGTCGCCTCTGTTATTGCACAATTAGCCTCGTAGGTGTCAGTCACCACAGGGCAAAATCAGTAATCAGCGTTATCCAGGTCCTGATCCATGCTGAAAGCCCCCTCCTCCAAAAGCAGCTTGCACTTAATTCCTTACCTTGCCACGCATTTAGTGCCGTCTCAAAGTGAATCTCAGTTCAGGTATAGGAGCAGGAGCAGGAGCAGGCCTCGGACAGATACCCTGCCTGAGTACCTTTGACAGGGGCTTCACAGCCCAAGCCTGAAACCCACGTCATCATTCAGTGGGTTTACCAGTAACACAACTCTACCAATCACAGTCTATTCTCAATCTACTCTTAATAGACTTTGCGTCTCAGTGATATCTGGGAAGAAGGAGAGCGGGTGAGAGCCTCAATCGGTGATCTTGTGCTGGGCCTCCTTTCACAACACACAATACATACTGCAAAAATTGATTTCTTAATCAGTATTTGTGTCTCGTTTTCCAGTAAAGTCATCCAAACAACTTTAAGACTAGTTGAATTTACTTACAAAGCAAAGTTGTTTTCAGAACATATCTTGAACAACATTTAGGGACAGGTTTTCCCATAGGGTAAACAAAAACCAACTTGGCCCAAAATTAAAATTCATGTACTCATCTTCATGTTTCAAACTGGTTTGACTTGCTTTCTTCTGTGGAACACCAAAGGAGAAGGTTCGTAAAATGTTCAAGCTGCTCACTTCTATAGGGTCGGTCAAGCTCCAAAAGATGCACAGTAAAAGTCTGAAATTCGGAAATGCATTCAAAGCTGTAGGAGAACTTTGTGTGACAAATGTAATTCAACTTAAGTTATTCGTTCAAAACTTGCCTTGAAAATCTTGCTTGACAGCCGTGGTCACCATTCACTTTCATTGTATGGAAAAATGCAGCTTGGATATCCTGCTCTGAATTTGTGTTCCATGGAAGAGAGAACATCAGTGAGTAAACAATACTAGAATTTTCCTATAAGTCAAATTCTTTGAAAACGAGTGTTGTCAAGTGATTTTGTTTTAAGAATGTCTAGAAATTTGTACTGAAAAACCAGACAAAAATACAAATTTTTGCAGTGCTTCACACTTCACAGTAGAATGTTTAGATGGACAGTCTCGGAATCTGATAAGCAGGCATGCAACGAGTCAAAAAAGTGTTTATCCGAAAACCATGAATGTTATAAGACGATGCACAATGGCTGAAAACCGTTTTACCTTGTTTCCCCAGGTCATAGAATCCATCTGGGTATCATTATGAGAATGGGAAAGAAGTGACATTAATGTGATTTTGATCCGTTCTGATTTGTAATTAGAGGTAACAGACTATCGATTGCCAGGACGCAGCATGTTGCTTTTGTGCTTATCTGCTTTCATCAGATTCCGAATCTCATACTTGGGTAGACAGCAGCGTTCATAACTCACACTACAGTAGAAACGACAGGTTTTCTTTCTTTCTCTGAATGCATAACGTTTTTTTTTTTTTTTTGCTTTTCTTTTTTTGTGGATGAGAAAAGACTTGATGATTGACCACCTAAATGTGGCTTAAACTGGCATGTGAAAAAGACCCTTTAGTGGCTGGAGGACTCTAAAAATGTTCAGCATTTGGAACTCTTATTAAAAACCAATAAAATGAAAAAGAAAAAAAAAAGAAAAAAAAACTCAAATTATTAAGAAAGTGAATATCACTGTGTAATATTTATTCAACTTGTAATTTATGTACTCTTTTAACCTTTGTCTTTTTTTTTTTTTGTTATGACAAAGCATTTATTTAAATAAAGTTATGTATTCATTTAAGCTTGTGCAATAAATTTATTTGTACATGACATGAATTTGATCTTGTTTATGAGAACAATTTTAAAAAGATTTATCACTAGCCAAGGCAGTAACCACAGGACAGTTTCCCAGATGTCACACCATTATCACACACTGCATGCAAATATAAAGACAACAGATACTGTGGGATTTCAATGACCCAATAGACACACTATCTTGAAATTATAATAACAGCAGTATATACACTGCTTATTAATCCATCAGGTTGGCAGGAATGTTCTGGGTGCTATCGACAACAACAAATTTCAGCAATAACCTGATTTTGTAATAAAAAGCAACAGTAAAGCACTTTTAATGGACATACACACTTGAAAGCCACATTAATTAAAATGTGTAGTCACTTGATCTTATTTGTAAAGCTATTATCAATATTATGTCATCAATGTCATGAAAATATTGACTTATCACATTTTATAATAATATTAAATCATTAAATCTAAAAATAGCATAAATGGAACTATAGGAATTAACCAAAATTTCATCCTGGGATGTTTTTTAAACAATATTAAAAGGGTTCACAAACATGCTGTTCATATGATTTAATGCATAATCAGATCATCGTTCACCTTCAAATGTAGTCATATCTCAAAAAGTACAATTTTGACATTTTTACAGCTCATACAATAAACATGCTTTTACTGCATAATGCATGCACATGCTTTAACAAAAACGCAATGTTAATATTTGTTGCTTTTAAACTCTTGCTGGCCCAGTTTACTTCCATGTTAAGTGCTTTACTGTAATCATTAAGAAAGGTGTATGTATATGTGTATGTATGTAATCATAAACATGATACACACACACACACACACACACACACAATAGTCATATGGTCAGTCCCCTGGGAATCTATGACATGCACACATTGTTTGTCTGCTACTTCAGTTGTCTTCATTGATGAATCAGGATTTGGGTGATTAACAGAGGAGCCCAGAGGAACCCAGCGTTACAGGATACAGGTTTATTTTGGATGAAGACTTACTGCATTTAAACTCTGCCCAGAGGCAAGGCACCTGGCTTTACACAGAAGTCAAAGAGATTGCTCAGGAACAAGGAAGTCATTTGCCAAGAGCCCCAACATCAAGGGGGATCTCTGACCGGCAGAAAGGACCAATATCTCCATTCACAGTACGGATAGATAATGTGGAGTCATGTTTTATCACAAAGCCCCAGGGCAAGTTAGCACAACATTTCATGACTGCTTGGACTCGAGCATCAAGCCAAAAAGGCAAGAAGTGCCACTGATAAGAGTCTATATTGCACAAGATTGTTGATAAATAGGTTAAGAGTGCATTTCTTGGGAGTTCAGAGCCAAACCTCTACTAGTATTGCTGCTTCTGCTCTGCCAATTCAATATGTGCATTTTATTTTAAAATGTGATGTGAAATAGGTCTTGGATATGGTTGGAGTCTGGCGAGACTTTAGTCGCCTCAAGGTAATCACTAATGCAGACATACAGGTGAAGTTCTTCCTGGGATAACTCAGGTTTACGGACTCCAGATGTGATGGATCAGGGCTTTGTCCGCAGTCAAGCAGCATTCATTTGTAAGAGCCAGATCAAGTAAAGGGAAACGAAGCAGACCCGGAGAGGTACACGTGTCGGCGATTTGATTTGTAGGGCAGTGAACATGACAATTACTAAAGCCTTCAAAGAAACTGACAACTGCATTTTAGACTTCAAAGCACTCACGTCTCTTTTATCACGCAATTAGCTGAACAACTATAGATGGCTCCATCTTATCACAACATGTGGCTCTCCACACCACTCTTTCGCCTCAGAACACGATTAGAGTTTAGCGTTTCATCCTCGGCCGGTCCCTGCGTGAGGTAGGCTGATCCTGTAATATTCTTGAGATTCGTTTACATTCTGCTTTCTGTTTTAAGGAAGGAATGCCAAAACAGATGTGATAAGCACAGATCAAATTCTGTACATCATGGGAAGCGGTGAATCCCTTACTTAATCTCTTCTATAGATTGAATAAAATCAGAATCAAAATCAAAATTTTATGTAATATAGATTAGACATATTAATGATGAATTTCCACGGCTCTTCCATGCCTGGAAATTGCCATTTTAAAATTCCAAAATTTTTAAATTCCAAAATAACAAAATTTTCAGTAAGGGCTTATGATTCATGTGCATGGAAAACATTATCAAGACAACACAAAACCAAACAAAGAAATCTTAAAAAAAAAAAAAAAAAAAAAAAATGCATAAAGAAACCCAACAAATGAATCATGGGTCTGAAAGGTAATACATTTAATCATGCTGGATTTTATTACAAGATTTTAAAACCAATGTCTATTTTTGCATGCATTTATGGCTTTTTCCATTGCAGTTGTACAGAAAACTCAGTTCATGCACCATTTGCATGACAGTGGACACAAGGAGCATGCTTTGAGTAATGTATGTTATTTAATACCACCGCATCTGGTGACACACAGGATACGCAATGTATTACAGAAAAAAAAGGCATGTGAGATGCTGGCATGGCACAAGGCATTTGGATTTGCTCAAGAAATTCCCCCTGTCATTTGTGTGAGACTCTCCAAAAGCAGAGACCGGCTCTGACAGTTTTACACTGCACCAGATGGCAAGCGATCCTTCCCATCGTCACACTGGCTCCAGGCATGGCACAGCATCGAAACTTTCACACAAATACACACAAACACACACACACGCATACGTGAACACTTCCATCCCATCGGAACCGCTCTGGCAAATCAATATGCCCGAAAACCACAGGGATTGGTTTCGCACTGTTTTCAAACTAGGCCAAACTCGAGCTACCGTAAAATTTACTGTGCCACCGGAGGGCAGGCAGCGATCTATTTTGGAAACAAACCGAAACGGAAAACTCGTAGCCCATGTCTCAGCAAATTTATCTGTGAGGCATCAAAATCACACGAGGCTGCACGATTCTGGAGAGCCAGTCTGTTGCGGTAGTTAGCACAACGCTAACTAGATAAAGTAAATACATATAAGCTACTACTAAGGGCGAGCGAGATGTGGTAATACTGTGAAAGATACTGAAGGTTAATGTGGTAATATATCAAAGGCTAAGCTACAAAAGCAAACGCTGGGCTGAACACTGTCTAACACGTTAGGATCAATGTTAAAGCTTAATCGACTTCCATTTCTGGATTGAGCTGTTCAATTCAACGCTCACAGAGAAAGAGAGGACGGGAAAGAGAGAGACAGATGGGGAGGAGATATTAAGAGGTAGAGATATGGCTAGTGAATTAAAATATAACTTAATCAAGGGATGTTACAGCTGCTGCCCTTTAACAACCCTTGATTGTTGTTCACACTTCCAATTTTCAGCGATATGACAATAAGGTCACATACAGTGACATTCAAAAGGCTACACTGAAAATACAGGAATCAGAATTTTAAAACTTGAAATTTATGAGCAGCACCTGGATTCTTGTCCCATTTGTGATCAAATTTTCAGAAGCTTTGGTCATTCACACAGGCCACCAATGACGTCAGAACACAGAGTAGTAGGAACGCCCAGTGCAATCCAACAGTACATTGATCTGGGATAAAACCCGCTGTGTGTCCGTGTGAATAGGGCATTACAGATCACACCTGCTGACAGAGCAAGTTAACCCATTAAATCTATTTAAACTCTAGAATTCTTCTATCTTGCATTGTTTTGGAGTCAGTAACTTTTTTTTTTAAGAAACTGATACTTTTATTCAGTAAGGATGCAGTAAATTTACCAAAAGTGACATTAAGGACATTTATAATGTTACAAAAGATTTTTATTTTAGCTAAATTCTGTTCTTTCCATTCATGTCATTTTCTATTCATCAAAGAATCTTAAAGAAAAAAAGGCTGTTTCCACAAAAATATATGAATCTTACCAGCACCAAACTTGACAAATATACTTACCAATTGATGACCCAGACATTACAGAATCTGATTTTTTTTTTTCCCCTGTATAAAAATGTTCAGAACCTTTATTTCATTTCTAGGTTTAATGTAGATTTTGAATCCCAGGTTAAGATTTTGAATCCCACTGTATGTTACTTTATTGTTTGTAATTTTCTATTGGATCTTTATGACCAGCTGCGCCAATTTTAGCCCAGTAGTAATGTCAAACATTTTTATATATTTATTTAGTTTTTATTTATTTTAGAAAATGCTGTTGCATTGGGCTGTTCAAGGAATAAAACACGTTTTCACTCAGCTGGGGGGGGGGGGGGGGGGATGGTACAAGAACTGGTTAAACAGGCTCACTAAACCCATGCACCACTTCACATTCCTCCACAGGACTCTTCAACTAACCCCATTCAAGCATTACACTGGGCAAAATTACCCTTTCCAAACCCCAACACATCCCTCCGCAGATGAGAGTGAAGCAAGGTGAGGCACAGCCCACTGGCACTACAGGCAAACCTGTGTTTATTTATAGGCACTTAACCCACTTTATATCACATTCGTCAATGTCAGCCCTGTGTCCTAATCTAGCCCTCTGTCAGCACATCATTAGTAAATGCTGATCCCCACTCTACAAACACACACATACACCACCTGCATTCTACCACATGGTAGAGAAGCAGAACGAGAACAGAGGTCTATCAGCTGCCAGGAACAGGGATAGCCAGATCTTGAGTACTTGGAAGCAACAGCAATTATTGACTGTAAAAACACACTTGAACTTCAAAACATATGATGCTGATTGAAGGTCAGTAATATGTGCCAAAAAGGCCCCTCGTTTTTAATTTTGCGATTGTTTAACATTTTGGGCCTTTCGTACCTTGCACTCCAATTGGTTAGATGGGGTGGCAATTTGCAGCGACACCATATAGCAACTCACGTATGTGGTGACTTTCAGCCCGAAGCAACTGAATGGAAACAAAAGCAGTGGTTTAGAGACACATTTTGAAAATGTTTTGGTCTTAAGAACGCAACACTCATGCAGAAAAGATGCCAGTTTGATGCATATCGACAAATACTTGAGTACTGATGGTTGATTTATCTGTTGGGTACTCAAGCTGTCAAAATACTTGCACAGATCCTCTCAAATCAGCCCCCCCCAAAAAAGACCCCTCTGCTTTCTATTTTTGGTTTAAAAATTTGGGATTCACTTTTAAATCAATGTCAAGCTGCTGCTTTTGCAGTTGCTGTTTGTTTCTGGTGCAATGGTGCAAAAGAACACACCACCGTTTTTATCGGGTCTCCAAAGACAAAAGGGAGAATTAAAGGGACACATCTTCGCACCGAACAGCTGCAAATGCTGTATAAGCGACTCTCTGCAACTAGATTCAGTCACAAGATTAAAAGGCACCGGACGAGCCTATAAATAGGCAGAAAAAAAACAATCACTCAGAGTTAAATTTGGAGTACAGTTATCTGGATTTGAGAAGGGGGAGGTTTAACTGCCTGTCCTTGACTTGCTTGTCTTTGCTGGCATGTGACTTTCCACACTCCTATCGACAATACAGATCATACTATTGTGAAAATATACATACACATACACGTACAGAATTACACACATGCACATCGCTCTTGCACTCGCTTTAACTCTCCTCGTCTTCGACCCGGGGCATCTCCCTTAAGGGCAAGGGTGCGTCTATTTCTGCTGGCTGGTGGGCGGTTCCAGCTCGGGACCACCGTAGTACTGGCTGCAGTTTGGGTCCCCCCTCACTTTGGGGGACGAGGGTATCTGGACACCAGTGTAGGGGTTGACGCACCAACACTCGCCCCTCTGTCCGTGGCTGGACATGTTGCACTGGAACACAAGAGAGAGATGATGATGAGAGACGGGCGGGGAAACGGTGGGTGTTAGGGGCTTAATGAAGCTCTTGGGCGAGTACGGGGTGGAGGCTCTACCCCAAAACAGCCCTCCCGCCTCATTTGGCCCAGCACGTCTCATTGACCCCTACTGAGCACTCCCAAAATGAGGTCATAATTGAACTGGACATAGCTGACGCTGAGACCCAAAATAGGCAAAAAACAGATTCTCAATTTTGTCCTCCAATGGCAAAGAACAAAAACTGACAGTTACAATAATTGCAAAAGGAACAGGATGATTGCAATACAATTAAGTGTGGTGAGGTACACTGTTTTGAGCCCTGGGAACAGGGTTTTCATGTCAAAACAACATACCCGTTTACTTCTCCGGGACACGTTTGTCCTGGTTTAAGCTGCAACATGTCATGCCAGGACACAGAAATATTATATCATAATTGTGAACACAATTGTTAACTCATGAAGGTTTCAGTATATATCTATATCTATATCTATCTATCTATCTATCTATCTATCTATCTATCTATAGATAGATAGATAGATAGATAGATAGATAGATAGATAGATAGATAGATAGATAGATAGATAGATAGATAGATAGATAGATAGATAGATAGATAGATAGATAGATAGATAGATAGATAGATTCTTCTGTAGAGAATGTGGGAATGTTTTATACACAGTTTCTCTTTGGCTCCATCTTTGACTCTTTATTGAACCTTCCACATGGAATTGGATAATAAAACAGCGGGATGCTGCAGATTGAAAGGTTGTGCAACGTCTCATATTCCTATTTCCCTACAGTGAAATTAACACCCGCTGCCATCCAAATGAGAGTACTTTTTGTGCTAATCTCCCGGCCAATGCTGTAAGTTACCTGCAAAATATCTCAAAGTGAAAATGGACAAAAAGACTTCAAAAGAAAAACTATTTGAGCTGCCAAAGCTGCTAATTTCCGACCATGATGATGTCTTTGAAAGTTTGAGTCAAATATTGGTCGTTTCACCTGCTTTAGGTTGTACTGTCCTGTCTTGTCACAGTTGGGGAACTTCAGGTCATAAAGATTTTCCAAAGGTCCCTTGTTGTCATGGAACGTCATTCGGGAGATGTTCTCCAAAACTCTGTCCAGCTCCTGTTGACACTGGCTCTGTAAAACCAAACACACACACACACACACACACACACACGTTGGTTTTTATGGTTTATGGGGACTCTCCATAGTCGTAATGGTTTTTATACTGTACCAACGGTATTTTCTTACACCAGCCCCACCCAACCCACCCCTCATAGGAAACATAGGAATGCATTTTTAGATTTTCAACAAAAAAAAAAAAAAAAAAAAAACACAATTTAGTATGCTTTTTATGTCTTTTGAATTACAGGGACACAATAAGTGTCCTTATAAATCACCTTCACATTGTAATACCTCTGTCATCCCCATGTCATTATACAAATTTGTGTCCTCAAACCACAAAAACAAGCAGACACACACACACACAAACAAACAAACATGTATTTGAATATTTAACTCTTAAAACAGATTAAACCACATTTTTACATGCTCACTAGTTTATTTTGCCAATCTCCTTCAATATTACAATTCTGTAATATTTTCACAAATTTTCCATTAAATGCACAAGATTACAGACAGAAATGATGTAAAAAGAAAATAGTGTGTAAGCTGTGCTAAGGCTGTTTTAGATGTAATTTATAGGTTTTTATTTTTTATAAAACCTGCATTTGAAAAGTAGCAAAAATAAGTGATGATTGCATAGCAAAATGTGGTAAAAGTTAACGTGACCTTCATATAATAAAAAGTTAGTTTTAATAAAACTCCTCAAAGAAACACTCATATAAGGAGAGTTAGATAAACAGCAGGCCGGCGGCCTCATGAAACATTTGTGTGGCTGATATAAATCTCGTACTCGAGCTAATTTGCTGGCTTAGTTCTGCCTCCCCACCTCTCCGCAAGGACAGACATCGGCATCAAAGACCATTCCTGTCTCCCGTTCCTTCTCTTTTTCCCTATATCTCTCATGATGGCTGCTCCCTGCTTGGCCCAGGATAAGAGGGCACTGGGGGAAGAGGGCCTGCCAGGGATCTTATCCGTATCGTGCGGATGAAAAGTGCTCCATCACAAAGCAGTGAACAGTCCCCTGCTGTCATCGGACATGCCGTCACCCTGACATTCTCCTTGAATGTCTGCTTTTCATGGGATATGTGATGGTTACGCTACTGATTTATGGCCCCCACAGAAAACTTGTTTATTCAGTTTGGCTTTTTATTACCCTAACATTATCACTGGTTTGAATTTTTATTGCCTTGGCTTCTTATTTTTATTGCATCTACCTTTTTATGGTACTTTCCAACATCCATTTGCTTTATCAACATATCATTTAGCCGTAGTGAATATTGCTTTCAGGTTGGCCAAACCAGACCCAGTATGCTTCATAGGACAGCTATTGTTGTCTCCGCTGCTGTTTGTTTATGGTCACATTGATTGTCTTTTTCTTGAATTAGTTCTTGCCTAATAGCAGCTATAGAATACGTTCAATGAGGAGGAAAATATGAGTCAATGTAGGATTGTTTTCCAGATCAATGCGCTTAAAGCGTCCTTTAAATGGTGAGGATATGCTAATATGACAACGTAAAGCAAACAGGCTAGATTTTATAAAGATGTCATGCAAAACAAGCCCTACATCTGAGCTACTAAGAAAACTACCAGAACTGTCATTTACTTCAAGTTGTACTTAAAAAAAAAAAAAAAAAGAAAAAAATGCCTTGCCAACTGAAGTAAATTAGCAAGACAATTTGTCTATTGGCTCAAAACATTAGATGATGCCTGATAGAGATGCTGATTGGGGTGTTACAGTGGTCACTTGGCTAAGGATTTAAGAGTCCAGGTAAAGCATGGTACAAGTCCAAGAAAAGTTAATTAACTCTCTGTGGATTTGCGTGATGGCCAAATTCGACAAGCACTGGCTCATTCCTTGTTTCAGCAGAGACGGCAGCCGTTTGTTCTGCCTTGGCAATCCCAGTGCGACTGTATGCTATCACCGGGCAGTGTTTTAGACACCAGAAATCGCTGGCTAATTAGGTAACTAAGGAAATGATCATATGTTTTTGACTGAAAACATAGAGGAAATGGCACTAGAAACAGGCTTAATACGAAAAACACCCGAAAATCAGCTTACAGCAGTTTTTGCACAGCTCCAATCACGAAAATAACATACTGAAGCAATAAATTATACACTGACAAACAACCTCAGACCACAGAATTATAGCAACATCAAATATAGAGGGTTGTACAAAGGACATACCGTAAATCTGAACCCCAGAAGACTGTGTTAGGAAAATTAATGTTTAGCTGATACAGAAAAGAGAATATCTATGTCATAGCGAGTGTGTGTGTGTGTGTGTGTCTGTGTGTGTGTGTGTGTGTGTGTGCGTGCGTGTGTGTGTGTGTATGGTGCGATAGTTTGATAACCAGAAGAGGGCACTGCCGTACTGAACACAATGACATTCAAGGTGAATACAGGTTTTTATATTTTTAGGTCTAATATTTTCTGTGTTGCCCTGTGATTCTTCACAACAGGATACTCACCTGTCTGGGGTGAGGTGTTTTGGGATCGTCCTGGGGGCTGTACATCCTGGTCCTCTTGTTGCTGAGATGCTGCTTCACAGCTATTTCCTTGATGTGCTGGTAGTTGTTTTCTTTGCCAGGCTTTTTCACTGGAGGGGACCGCGTGCCATTTAATTCTCCTAATGAAGGAAGGGTAGGTTAAAGGATTTGGGCAAACTTTTATCATTGGCTCTCTTTCAATTCATGAGCTGAAACTGGCATACAGGATTTAAAGGGGGAATTTAATGAATTAAAATGAAACATTCAGCATAACCAAACAGAGGAATTCCAATACTAGTTTTACATCAAAACATAACAAATAAATAAATAAAAAAATATATTTTCTGTAAACTACTACAGATTCTTCCACCATGGCCCATGAACTTCTATTATTTGTATAAATAATGAATAAATAGTACGTACATGTGCAAATAAATATATTGCACTTACAGCTGTTGTATACATTTCTTTGAATTTTGAATTCTGCCAACTAAATTCGGTTTAATTCAAAATAAAATTCAGTAACTGAATAGCTTCTTAAAAGTTATTGTCAATTAAATAGTGAATGCTGCACAACCATGTTAGGTTAGATGTTGCATAACAAATTGACATATTGTTTATAGAAATTTGGATTATTGCTCTCAAGTCAAAGACCGCAAGCTATCTTTTTTGTCAATGAAAGCAAACCCAGGATCAGTGTTCTGGCAGCGCATCAAAGCAAGGCAGAGAGAAAGTTAAAGGCTGGGATTAATGACAGCTCTTGATTCAGATAGTCATAGAGGCCTGTGAAGAGATATGTGCCTTTTAAGTTAAAACGTGCCTGGCAAATCACAAGTGAACTACTAACAACAAAAAGAGACTTTTATCCTTATTTAAAGGAAAGTTTACCAAAAATATTACATTCATTATATATATATATATATAAAAAAAAATTGTGTTGCACAGAAGAAAGAAAGTATTACAGGTTTGAAACAGTGTGAGTGAGTGCCTAAACTATTTTGAATTAAAGAATTTTCATTTTTGGGTGAACCATCCCTTTAAGAAAAAATATATTTATAATTACTAATATTTAAAGCTGCAGGCCGTAACTTTTGATCAAGTACATAACCAGCCAGTGTTCAAAACTATCTCCTTACCTTAGCCTGATTCACAACGGTAAGCTTATAATAACGTTTTCTAATTTGAGTGGTACTGGTAGAAATTGGCAGGAAATTTGAGCATGGCACAGCATCATTACGCCATGTCTGTAAACATAAAGAAGTTGTCCCAGCTAGTAGGCTATCGCATGTGTGGATTTATAATTTTGATGGCGGATTGTAATTCAAGAAGGTTTATGTCTTTATGAAACACAAGTGACTGAAATTAGATTATATTCCAGTTTTAAATGTGCATCTGGTTACAGATAGCCTACATGGGATTACACAAGTTTTGTATTTTGAAGATAACCAGTTCTAAGGAAGAATAATTTGCTTTTTGGGTTAAAAGAATTTATTTATATGAAATTTGAATGGTAAAACAATTAGAGATTAAACTGTGCAGAAATTGAAATGTAACTCTAATACACACTACATACATGTAGTCACGCAATGCTGATGTTGTTAACATGAACAATCTGAGAACAAAGTTTAACTGTAATAATAATTTGCATGGTTTGATGTGATATGAGCTGAGATATCAGCTATATGAGATACCTAACTGATCGTTAGATCGATTTATTGTAATGCTTCTTTCCTCAGTTGGTCAAAGCAAAAGTGTCAGACTTGTTAGCCATTCAGATGACAATATTCAGTGAAAATTCTTAGTTATGTCATACTTTCAAGACGCAGGATTAGAATCTGTGATTCCGAAGTACAGTGAGTATCCACACCGGTGCGGTGAGTGACAGCCACACATACTCCTCAAAACATTAGATTCATCCGTGCATGACCCACGTTAAAAAAATAACTCCGCAAATAACTGCAATTACAGGTTTCAAACAGAGATGGTGACAAAGAGGCAAAACTAAGACTGCAGCTTTAATTAATAGTAATTACTAATAATTTTGAAATATATTTACAACAACATTTCATAGCATTACGCTCAAAAAGGACCAAATAACAAAGACTCTTCAAAAGTCCTCTGACAATAAGACAGCACATTCTTCTGACCCCTTAAATTCGGGGGCAGCATCAAAGCACAGAGACCGCTAAACAAACCTCTATGTATTTGATTCCAAATGTACTGTAACAGCAAATATGTACTTTTGGACTTTGTATGGGGCAAATTAGTTGTGTGTCCCTTATGGTAACGTCACTTGCACAGAGCGGGTCACTTGGACTCCAGCTGGCCCTTTGAAACTCTTGCCTGCATTCAGATCTGCTCTGTGTCTGGCCCATCGACATTAAAAAGCAGAACCCTCAGGCCACGAGCCCAGAGCCGCTCGAATGAAGTCAGCGCAGGGTGAGTATGGGAGCCTAGAGATCTGAAGGGGGGTGATCGCTCTGAGCATTGTCCAGCACCAAATACTGTGGTCTAAAGTTTCAAGTCCAATTGTCAGGAACAGACCTAAGAATAGTGTCTGAAATAGCAGGCGACTTTGCCAGAGTTTGCCTCATTGAAGAAATTATTGGCGGGCGTGCTTCAGCAGACACCTGCCATTACGTATCCTCAGAAGCATCCCTGTTCCACACTCTCATCCCTGGGCCTACACCAGCAACACTTCCCACTCACAGTTCCTCTCTCTTTCCAAAGGCTTAGTGTGTGGGCTGTGCGGTTGGGGAGTGGACAGGAACTCTTTTCAGGGCCTGGGCCGGTTTTTCTCTCGCTTCTCCCAAGGAAGCATGACACGCTGTTGAAAAGTCAAGTGCCACTTGTGAAATTACATACTGAGTCTGTTCCAAAACCTCAACATCACAGACATACTTCTGGCACAATACCTGTTCAAATGAGAATATTTGCATTAAGACAGCATTACATCTATCATACATGAAAATTAAAAATACAATCCAATAATGAATTGCAACAAGCTCAGCGGGGAAAAGTGGTTTATATTTAAATTGCTGGACCGATATTGATTACCAACGTTTTCAACTCTTTAAACTAGAACAAATGTATTCAAAAAACACCCACTTGACTCAAAACCTAGAATGAGAATTTTGTAATTAATATAGGCGATCTGACTAACTCTAACCTACCACTTAATTTTGACAAATGAGTTTCATTTGATTTTCTATGAAATGTGAACATCATCATGGTAGGAATGAGCAAAAACATCAGATTGAATAACCTTTACATATATCATTGGAAACGTCTAGTAGGCCTAGAGCACAACCAACATATGTTTCACTCAGAAACTAGCAATAATTTCTAGATGATGTACATTTAGATGCTATTCACATATGGTGCATTAAAAAAAAAAAACAAAAAAAAAAACAGTGTCTCCTCATACATTTTTAACATTAAAAATATATATAGTCCAACATGCAAAAATAAATAAAATAAAATTGTTTAAAATTTTTATTGTAATACACTTTCTGTATATGATGTACATGTTATATGATGTATATGATGAACATACTGTTAGGATGTATTAAAAAAATACAACAGGGTATCCTGACTGATTTTTATAAATATTTTCGAAATTAACAGCATATATGGTGTGATGTGCAAAAACAAATAAATTAAATTAAACAAGAAGTAGTAATTTACCTTTTTTTTTAAATGTTTTAAATTACAGCACTTTTAAATCACAGTAACTATTATCTGAAAACTGAAAAACAAAAAATCTCAAGGTCAGTTCTACCACCCATAATCAAACACTTTAAATCTTCTCCATCACTGCTGATTTGGTTTAATCTATGCATACTTCTCTAATGAGCTGAAACTGCAGGCTCTCTCCAGGATTTATCAAAATGCAGAGGTCTGACGGCAGGATTATAACCGGTCGTATTGGTTTACAGTACACAATCTACTGATATATACAAACATGCACTCAGCGACATGCAACATGAAGCTCTTGTAACCAGTAAGCTCTGGTCAATTTGTGGATGAACTGAGGCCCGCTGCATGATGGGAAAACAACCCAAAGACACTGGCATTGATTGAAACCTGTCCACAGTTTACCCATCCAGTTAAACATTTACAGAAAATGCTTTTTCAACCCACACTGCTAGGAAGAGGGAGCCGAGCGGCCATGTTGTTTTTCCAAACAGGCTGCAGCGAGCAGAATGTGTCAGTATGAAAAAGTAATGCAAGAAAAACATAAGCAGCTGCGATGCCCAAAAAGCCGGCTTGTATCTGGCACTCTTTCTTCCTTACATAACCATGTGGCCTTTTGTGAAGGTTGTAACTTCAAGAACCCGCTGTACCACGGCGGCATGAAATAACAGTGTAGAATGTAATTTAATTTCCTTTCTTTTGTGGAACTACACGACTCACAGGAAAGCTATGCCAATGTCCGGCAAAACAGGACCAGGTGTGGGAGGGTTTTGCAAAAGCTAACTGTTGGTTTTGGTGGGTGCAGAATGGCTTCCCTTGGGCATGTACAAGAGGTTTTTGGAGCTCAAATTTGATACGGCTTTCACTTGGCCTGGCACATCATATGATACACTTGCAATATAGTTTAGAAACCGAAATTAAAGCAAAGATATGCCAAAGCTGGTCCTCAAAATGACCACTGGCTGCATAAACAACTCTCTCTGATGTCATCTCGAATGACTATGGAAATTAAGCTTTCAGATGAATATATATATACACATATACATATATACATATACATATACATATACATATATATATATATATATATATATATATATATATATATATATATATATATATATATTAAAAAACACATACTGTTGTTATTGGTAAACTAAAACGATTAAGGAATATGTTTGTTAAATTTAAAAAAAATCTGAAATAAAATGTAAATATTAGATGAAATATTTAAGCTAAAATGTTGTGTTCCTTTTATGTATAAACTTACTAACTTAAAGTTAAACTGAAATTATAAGAAGAAATGAAAACTATTTAGGAACATTTTTGAAAAACGAAAAGTAAAATGACATATTTACTTAAAGATAAACTAAAATTCAACAGAAAATATTAAAATAAAAGCTAAATCTTAATATAAACTATGGTGGTATATAACAAAATACTAAAATAACACTCGAAGAGAACTCTGATTTAAACCAAACAAAGTGTGAAAACAGCTGCAAGAGCTACATCTTTCCCCATTAACCACAAGTATAAAAGACAATCCAAACCACTTCTATCCACTATTCTGTCCTACAGGAACTTCCACTGGTGTCCTCTGTGTGTCCTCTGCATCATTAAAACATCTGTTCAATGTCTTAGAATTTCGCACTCTCTCTGATTCCACTTAAGAAAATCGTTCTGAGAAGTAATTTGTCACTATCCTCTGGGAGCAGTTTCCCATTTTTTTTCTCCCCCATTTGATGAAAAAGCGTTTAAGATTTCATTCAACCTAAACTACCCGCCGTGAGCCTCTTCTCAATACACGATGGATTGTGCCAGCACTTTTCTCTGTCTTTCTCTTCTACTCTCCCTCTCTCTCTTTTATCTTTTCTGTAATTGCATATGCAAAGACTAAACAGCGAAGTTGTACGGTCATAAATCAGAGGCCTGCTGAAGGAGCCTCAATGTTTCAGCTGCCACTGTGCACAAAGGAAATGTTCTCTGCAGACGAATGAGATTCAGTCCTCGAGTCTGTGCATGATTGTGTGTGCTTCTGCTGATAAGTTCTATATGCTAAAAAAAAAAAGTTTGAGATGTCAGTAATTGAAGGACTGCGACAGGGAGTCATGCTGGTGCTTCTCAAATAATAAAAAAATTATGCGAATGCACATTAAATCAATAACTGGGTTACTTATTACGGCATGCAAATAAATTGAAAAGTGCTGTATAGATATCCACTTATATATTAACACTCATGTTCTAGCAATAGCGCAAACTAAAACAAAACTTTATCTTTCATTAGTGCATATGTGAATTTAATATTTGTCAATATGAATGACCCTTAAAGTGTCAGCTCACCCCAAAAAAAAAAAAAAGAAGACAATTCTGTCATCATTTACTCACCTTCTTGTCATTCTAAACATGCATGCATTTATTCTTCTGTGGAACAGGAAAGAAAATGTTTTGAAGAGCATTTTTTTGGGTGACCTGTGCCTTTAAGGTTGTAGTATTCCTCAACAGCAAGCAATTTGATAATCAGTTAGAATTTGACAAATAATAGTGACCTAGTTTCAGTGTTAAGATTTGAGCCTTTGAGGAAACAGCTTGAAGTCAAAGTTTTCCTCAGGAAATGCCTTGGATTCATTTTGTGAAGTACTGTTGATCTCCATTTGGCACCATAGCAACTACAGCCTCCTGAGTGTCAAGGGCTGCCTGAGTTTCAGCTTTTGACAAGCGGTTGAGCAACAAGCTTATAAAACCAAGTGATAACACACTTGGCAGGGTGCTAAGTGTGGGTCTCGGGAAGACACTTTGCTAAGTACAGCTACCATTAGTTTACAGAAAGAATGTATTAAAGTCTCTGGAAATATTTGCTTTGACAGTGCAAAACAATCTTCAAGCTCTCTTAACATGTTTGATTAGCAATACCAAAGTTGAAAATTCAGTCCAAATTATGGACTTTTACACTGTGTCCTAACCAGTATTCAAGTGATGAGCATTTTTTTACACAATGAAAAAAAAAAAAATATATATATATATATATTTTGTTTGTTTGTTTTTTTGTTTGTTTGTTTTAGATACATAATATTGGACATTTTAGTACCCACCTGCATTATCATGAAAACTATATAACACTATTGTTAACACTAGACAGCACTGAGGATTTTTTTTGGCTACTATTTAAATTATATAATTTTAACTTGCTTTACCAGGTAGGAGAAATATACTAAAATTAACTAAATATAAATACTAGAAACTATTAAACACTAAAAATACTAAAACTACAAATAAAGACAGAGTAAAAACAAATACTAAACTGAAAAGACAGACTGAAAAAATTCAAAATTCAAAACTATGGCAGCCCTCATCCAATAAAATTTCAGAGTGGTCTCAGGCTACCTGGCGCAACACTACAGAAACAGATAATATTGTCTTTTTCCACAAATTTTGTTCGTATGCAAATTGTATAATATCCAAGGTACACGTTTCTAGTGATTGCATTTTAATAAAAATTGCATTTTAATAAAGTTTTAGAATATTTGTCCTCTCCCCAAATTTGTCACTACCGAAACACAGTAATATATTTTTAATAAGAAGGGGTAATATTGACCTATTAAGATTTTGCTCACATCTTATATACACACATATACATATATATATATATATATATATATATATGTATTTGTATATGTGTATATATAGTTATATTATAGACCTACACAAGGCTGAAATGGGCCACAAGACCATCGCCAAGCAGTTTGGTGAGAAGGTGACAACAGTTGGTGTAATTACTCTTTGGCATCAACTCAACTGGCCGTGTTTGGAGGAGGAGGAATGCTGCCTATGACCCCATATATATATATAAAAGAAATGATCAGTCTATAATTTTAATGGTAGATTTATTTTAAGAGTGAGAGACAAAAAAAAAAAAATGCATTTTAAAAAAGTTATTAATTGATTTGAATTTTAATGAGTCAAATAAGTATCTGACCCCTTCGCAAAACATGACTTAGTACTTGGTGCCAAAACCCATGTTAGCAATCACAGAGGTCAGACGTTTCTTGTAGTTGGCCACCAGGTTTGCACACATCTGAGGAGGGATTTTGTCCCACTGCTCTTTGCAGATCCTCTGCAAGTCATTAAGGTTTCGATGCTGACGTTTGGAAACTCGAACCCTCAGCTCCCTCCACAGATTTTCTCTGGGATTATATTAAGATTATATTATAAAGTCTGGAGCCACTCCAGGACCTTAACGTGCTTCTTCTTGAGCCACTCCTGGAATACCCATCCACGACCCATTTTCAATGCCCTGGCCCTGACGGTACATGGCCCCGTCCATTGTCCATTTGATGCGGTGCAGTTGTCCTGTCCCCTTAGCATTAAAACACCCCCAAAGCATAATGTTTCCACCTCCATGTTTGACGGTGGGGATGGTGTTGTTGGGGTCATAGGCAGCATTCCTCCTCCTCCAAACACAGCGAGTTGAGTTGATGCCAAAGAGCTGGATTTTGGTCTCATCGGACCACAACGTTTTCACCCAGTTCTCCTCTGAATCATTGGCAAACTTCAGACAGGCCTGTACATGTGCTTTCTTGAGCAGGGGGACCTTGCGGGTGCTACAGGATTTCAGTCCTTCACGGCGTAGTGTGTTACCAATTGTTTTCTTGGTGACTATGGTCCTAGCTGCCTTGAGATCATTGACAAGATCATCCCGTGTAGTTCTGGGCTGATTCCTCACCGTTCTCATGATCATTGAATCTCCACGAGGTGAGATCTTGCATGGAGCCCCAGTCCGAGGAAGATTGACAGTTATTTTGTGTTTCTTCCATTTGCGAATAATTACACCAACTGTTGTCACCTTCTCACCAAGCTGCTTGGCGATGGTCTTGTAGCCCATTCCAGCCTTGTGTAGGTCTACAGTCTTGTCCCTGACATCCTTGGACAGCTCTTTGGTCTTGGCCATGGTGGAGAGTTTGGAATCTGATTGATTGATTGATTGATTGATTGATTGCTTCTGTGGACAGGTGTCTTTTCTACTGGTAACAAACTGAGATTAGGAACACTCCCTTTAAGAGAGTGCTCCTAATCTCCGTTTGTGACCTATATAAAAGACACCTGGAAGCCAGAAATCTTGCTGATTGATAGGGGATAAAATACGTATTTGACTCATTAAAATGCAAATCAATTGATAACTTTTTTTAAATGCGTTTTTTTTCTGTATTTTTTTGTTGTTATTCTGTCTCTCGCTCTTCAAATAAACCTACCATTAAAATTATAGACTGATCATTTCTTTGTCAGTGGGCAAACGTACAAAATCAGCAGGGGATCAAATAACTTTTTTTCCTCACTGTATATGTATACACACACACACACACACACACACACACACACACACACACACACACACACATATATATATATATATATTTATTATTATTATTATTATTATTATTTATTTAACATTTTTCAGAGGTAAATCAATAACAATTACAATTGTAACAATATTTCAAGTGTTGTTTAGGAGGTTTGTTGTATTTTAAATCCAATTTTTCTGTAAAAAGTTGATCATACTGATTTCAAACTTAAAGATTCATTAGTTTGAATATACATTGAACCAACTCTATCATAACATATTAGTAGATAATTCAGTATACTTTATTTTAGACAAAACATCAACAAAACAAAACAACAAAACCATGTTTTGCTCGTGAAGACATATTTTCATTAGTGACAGTAATGTTTTGGTAGCGACCACATCACACAACAGAATTTTAACCCATATACTAAAACACTACTAAAACATACTAAAATACAAAAATATTGCATAACTGTAGTCAAATTTTGTTTATTTCCCCAAATAAAGGATTATGTGTTCCCTTTTGTCACTACTGAAACAATGACGACATGTTTCGTTCTTGACTGTTACTGTAGTGACAATTTTATGATATAACATCAAAAAAACAATATCACAACTGAAACTGTTTCGGTAATGCTCAAACCTAGCTCAAAGCTTGAGCGGAACCTAGCTCAAAGATGCTAATAAGCTTATGGTTAGCTAGCACAGTTCTGAACAGTTGTACACATAAAAACTAAATGTTATGGAATAACTCCCCAAAAAAATGTGTTTAATTATAGAAAAACGGTGTTCGCAGGGCCGTCCTTTGGGTGGTGCAACTGGTGCGGTCGGACCGAGGGGAACCCAACCCTGTTTGGGGCAGCCACCTCCCAATTGGAAGTACCATCTAAAAGATGATTTTATATATATTATTGAGGGTTTCAGCAGATAATAAAAGGACCTTAGTAAACATCTAAGATTTGAATACTTAAATGCTTTTTAAATGTGTTTTTTGGTTGTGGTACAGGACAGTAGTTTGCATCAATTTTGTATAATGGCCCATATAAATGTTTCTCAGATATAGAATCCAAAAAAGATTATAACTGAGCTGAAATCAGCATGACAGCTAAGATGGCAGCATGAAAGTTACAAATCGTAATTATTGTCAGTCATAGCAAAATAGGCCTGCTGGCAGGAATGTAGCTGTGCCGAGAGATATTAACTCAGCCTTTCTGCTACTAGACTTGTATTCTTTGCAGTCATTTCATAGTGAATATACCTGTTGCAGTCAATATTGACATTTTCATGTGTATCAGTCGAGCAGGCAGGCAGCCAGCATTATAGCACATAGTGAAAGACTGTGTATTTTGCTGACGCTCCTTCATCGTCTCTCCAGTCTGTGGGGGATTGTCTAGGATGGCCTTGGGGAGAAAGGACCAAGCGTTTTTTTTTTTTTTGTTGTTGTTGTTTTTTTTTCCTGTTATTTCAATTGCTTGTTTGACACCATGACACTCCAGATGCCTCGGAGCAAAAGTAAAGTCACGGCGCCTACAAGGAGCCTCTCTGGTGTCACAGGTCTCGACAAGCAGCCGCCACCCAAGGCATCCCCACTGCAGGCACTGGAAAGGTGTTGAAGAGAGCGTGTCTCAGCACATCAGACCCCGAAGGGATCCAAGTGCAAATCACAGTACACGCGATACAAGGAGAAAGAGGAAAAGGCTGAAAAACAAACATGAGATACAAACCGCTAGCTTGAATAAACATGAGATATTTGTAGGATGGTAGTGAGGAGGCTGGATTTTCTGGAGTGAACCGGTGCAAAAATGTACAGGTGCATCTTTTTACCTAACTTTAGCTAATGATCCATGACTGTATTCGTAATTTTAGTGAGCATTTTATTTTTAAGTATATTGATTGGTGTAATTTTTGGATTTATCAGACTCATCAGATTCATTATTTGGATCCCTGGTTTTGTAACTTTATCAGAAGCAACTTAAAGTACATTGATTGATGCTCACTTTGAGCGACGTTGATACTGTTAACCAGAGATGGAAACTCGAGTCTGGGACTTGGACTCAAGTCGCACTTAAGTCACATAAATAAAGACTTGGGACTTGACTTGGACTTGTGACTCGTGAAACTCATAAAGAACGCAAGTGAATTGGTATGGGAGTTTATATGAATGTATCTCTGAGGGGACCTGGCTCTCTTTAGAAAAGTTTAGATGGTATTTTCTTTTCATCTTGCCTCCGTATAATGCATATTAAAGTTGTGTTCACAACCGCCGCACTGCTTTGTTTACAGCGGCAACCAAGGAAACTATGTTTAATTGATGTTCAAGCGCCACCTGCTGGCAGAGAGTGAATTTGCTTTTTAATTCAGCCCGTCTGCTGTTTTGTTTCGTGCAGATGTTTTATGTAGAATAGTTTCACAAAACTAAAGTCAGACCATTTTGTTTTTGCTTCAAATCTCGAAATTATACAATCCAATTTAGATTAAAAACTGCTCATGCTGCATGTATGCAGCCTCTTTGTTTGGACTGTGCTGTGTTTAAAATACAGTGGTTGCTTCTCATTTTAAATTGAAAAAGAGCACAGACAAAGCCTTAGTTTGTTTATATGCGATTTCTTTTATTTGTGTTATTTATTTGATTGGGGTTTGTTTTAAAATTTCAATTTAGTTTTGTTGTTTGACACATTTCAATTTTACAAAGAAATGTGCAGCATTTCGTCTGACAATAAATTGACACTGTTTCATTTCTAATTTATCTTAAATTTTGTTAAAGTTTTTTTCTGAGAAAATCATATTGTGAAATCAGTATTTCAAAACGGATTTAGCCTCAGTTACTAGCTGAAAGAACTGCTGCTAATAAATAGAACAAAGCCTTGAGACGTGACTTGGACTCCAACTCAAAGACTTAAGACTTGACTTGGACTCCACATTAAAGACTTGAGACTTGACTTAGACTCGACCTCAAAGACTTGTGAACATGTTAACTACAATGATTAAAAATCTGAGGTAAAAAAATATAACGTAACACTTTATTTTGATGGTCCCTTTTGAACATTCTGTTGACACTAAGTAATGTTGCAACTACATGTCAACAAACTCTCATAAGAGTATTAGTAGACTGTCTGCTTCATATCTACTAACTCCTTATTGTGTTGGTCTCCCAACAGATATTCTACTGACTATAAGTAACTTTGCAAGAACGTGTCAACTTAATCTAACCCTAACCCTACCAGTCAACTAATACACTACTAACACTCTAATGAGAGTCAGTAGAAATGTAGGTGCAACATTACTTATAGTCAATAGAATGTGTTAAAGGGACCATCAAAATAAAGTGAAACCAAATATAAATATTAGATGAAAACCATAATGGTTGTAAGAAATGTTTCAAAAAGTTTAAGCTAAATAAAAATATTTTTTAAAATAATTAGGGATGTAAAGATTACCGGTTTGACGATAAATAATGATAAAATTCCTGACGGTTAGTATTACCATTTCATATTTTAATTATCATTAAAACCGCATTCGATTACCGCGGTTTGAACAACTCATGATAAATAAATATTGTCCAGCATAAAGCACAGTTTTAAGTAACAGTCTCACGTGCACACAGCACGCAGAGTAGTTTCGTTTTGAGTGAAAACAGGGCGGAAAAGCTGGGAGGTTTTAAAAGAGTTCTAAGGGAATTATACAAATGAATATATGAATTAATTAATTGTATGAATGTACCTCTGAAGGTTCTGACTGTCTCCAAAAACGATTGGATGGCATTTTGTTTTGTTTTGACCATGTAATACCTAAAGGAAGTGTTCTTAATCGCAATACTGCTTTATCCACGGAATTTACGGGAAACAGCTCTAATTCAGCTTATCCATAAGTGCCACCTAGTGTCAGAGAGTGGATTTACAGATACTTATATTCACATTCAGCCTGTGTGCAGTTTCTGTCTGGCCAAAAACGGACCGAATTTGCATGCCCTGCTGTAAATTTTGACTGGTTGATGAAAAACAAGCTTATGTGGATTCTATACATTTAAACAATTCAGTTATCTAGAATTATTTATGGAGCAGATAAAATACTATTATAATTATAATATTTAATTTTGACTTCTTTATTTAAAGGCTGAAATGTGAGGTTTACCTTTATATGAAACTTTTCAAAGCTTTATTTGAGCATTTACATTATTTATTTGAACATGCTATTAAACTGTTGTCAGTCAAGTTGTCATTTAAAATCCGAACATTATTGGTAATGTTATTGTTTTAGTGATTACGCAAACAAAAATAAATTTTATTTGTTGTTTGTTGATTTTTAAATATAAAACTTGATGTGATTTATGTGTCATACTTTTTGAACATTTGGTCACTATAATCGTGATAAGAAATGTGCATACCGTTACATCCCTAAAAATAATAGAAATAATAATAAAGATGACAAAATTTGTGTTTAGTCAACCTCATGTTGTACCAAACCTTTTTCATTATTGCATGAAGCCCAAAAATGACATTAAGCCAACTTTTGAGGCTGGTTTTTATTCCATACAAATTGCCAAGCCCCAAAAAGCACAAAAGGTATTATAAAAGTATGATAAAAGTAGTCTAAACAACTCATGCAAGTCTTCTGAAGTCATATGATGACTTTTATATGAAGAACAGACCAAAATATAAGACGTTCACTATTCTAACCAAAGTTCACAAATATAGTTTGGGCTATATTCCAAGTCATCTGAAGTAATATTAATAATCTTCCCGTCTGCTATAGCTTTGAAATCTCATATGCAGTTAAATATATTCAAAACTATTGTAATAGGACACATGCCATGCAAAAACCAGTGGTATTTGCCATCAAATCTGGTGTGACACATCTAAATACGCCATTTTTCTAATTGAACTCAAGTTGGAATAAGATCTGTGAACTCTTTAGATTAGCGACTAATGTCTTAGATTTCAGTCTGTTCTTCACAATAAACTAACATGAGACTTGAAGTTGTATGTATACACTGCCATCATTTGGAAATAAAGCAGCTCTTTTTATTGGAACAACATGAAGGTGAATAAATGACGACATTTTCCATTTTTGCATGAACTTATCCTTTAAGTGCCATGCTAAAGGTCATAATGATGACAGAGGTCCTCAGATGTGTGTTCACAACATGCTGCAAAATAGTTCTTCTCAAAACCCTGGATATGGACAAAACATATTCTAGACTTCTTGAAACTGATCCAAAGTTGAAGCCAAGGGAACATTATGAAAGCCAGCATCTGTGCACTGGTTAAGTGTCATTACTAAAGATGTTCCTCTCATCAGGTCCTAATGCATGCTCTATCATGTTTGAGGCAGCCTCCTGACAGTATGAACAATGCTAACTACAGGTGGTGCACTAAGCTCACAGTTAAGACCATGCGCAGCAAGGTTTCAGATAATTAAGAGACGCTCAGTGTGATGAAACTACTGAATGTAATTCACCAGCCGCAGTGCGGAATGAGCCTTCATTTGAGATGCAATGCCTGGGTGCCAAATTACAACATTTAGTTAAAGCTATACCGAAGAGTGGCCACGCAGTAAAAGAAAGGCATGCAGCGAACACAAAGAAGAGGATCAGAGGTCCTGGATGTAGCACCTTCTAGTGAGTTTCATAATTACAACATTCATTCATAGTTCACTGCATTGATGAGCCTTAATAGACGACATACTCGGCATTCATTTGTGTTTCCTGTTAAGCATAAACAGAAGTACAGGACCAGAACGTGGACACTGGTCTTGGCTAACATCATTTCCACAAGACTTTCAGTAATCGTACTCACAGGCCTAACTGGTTTGATGCAGATTTTGAATTCTTCTCACAGAAAACAGTGAGAAAAGAAAGATAAATGTGTATGTTACTGACCACACACCTCACTGCCAAGTAATCTGCCAACTGGAGTTTTGATTAAACTGTTACTTAAATGATAATGTCATCATTTACTCACTCTCGCGATTTTTCCAAGTCCAACTACTATTTTATTTCTTCCAGAAAACATTAAAGAGAACGAATGCAGAATATCTGAGCTTCTGTTTTCCATGCAATCACAGTGGATGGTGATTTATACTGCTAAGCTGCAAAAAGCAAAATTAGGTTTTAATAAAAGTTGGCTGTCAATGCAGTAAAAAGTTAGAGAAAACAGAGAAAAGAGGCAGTGGAGAAAAAAAGGTAAAACTTTATTTCAATAGTCCACTTTAGACATTCTACTAACAGTAAGTAACTTTGCAACTACAATCATTAGAGTATTAGTAGACTGTCTGCTTAATATATTCTAACACTTTATTTTGATGGGTCCACAACATACAACATACTGACTGTGAGAAACTTATTCTACTAACCCTAAACCTACCCGAACAATCTACTCTATTAGTAGACATGTAGTTGTTTTGTGAGACAAATAGATAATAAAACTGTAATATTCACTGAAAAATCTCCTCTAAAATCATTTGCAGTCGTGTTTGTGTGGAATGCAAAAGCTTTGACATTAAGCCTAAAAATGTTTATTTTTCACAGAACAAATAAAATAACACAGTGCCAGAAAAACATGAGGGTGAGTAACGGTGAACTTTAACTATCTTTGGAACTGGCAGTATTTTCTCTTTATTAGAAACCTGCGTTGGAAAGGCTTGGAAATGAGCAGATTAACTGCTGGTGCTGGGCAACCCTGTTGCTTAGTGTTTACTGGTATCCCAAAATACACCATTCAAACGCTGCTCAGCTAGCGTATCGGGGCAGATTCACAAGGGTGCCTGGACGGGCCTCAAAGTTCAGTGTGCAAAAGTCCAATTTGTGCCAGACGACATTAGCCTTTCACCCTTGATTTCTTGGAAAATTCAACAGCACAACAGGATAACTGCTGCCAATTTGTTTCAAAGCAGAGGCATTTGGCACCATTTAGTCATCAGTAATTTGAAAATTCTTTATTTTATTAGAAATCTAGGTCACATATTTCAGTTGCATGGCAAAAGGTTAGAACTGCTCATCCTGGCCTTTAGAGCAAAAGAGACGGCCTCTGATTACACCCACATGGGATTATACAAATGATATTATCAAGGCAACAGGCAGCACTGTGCATGATACACTTATTTCCCTATTCAGAAAGAACTAACCCCCGAGAAAGTTTCAAAGTCACATACATATGTTATTCGGGGACCACCAAGACAAATAAAAGAATGGCAAACGTTACTATGTCAATGGTTTAACAGGTGATAAGCTTGTTTGCTTACTGAGGGGATCAAAGGTCTCATGGTCAACTAAATTTCAACACTGATCATCCTACTGTACCCAAAAGTGTTGGTTTCATTGCCACATGTTACAGGCTGTCACAATGTTATTGATCTCCAATTGCTTCTAAAGGAGGCACAAAAGAAGCTGACCTCAAATGTCTAATGCTGCTGCTTACGTGATCTAATCTGACTGTATCAAAATACAAGGACCATAATAATAAAAGCATGGTTTATATGGTACTTTATCCACCTAATTCAAGTAAGTATAACAGGGTTTCCACAGAATTTGAAAATGAGTTTCCATGGTTTTCCCAGTGTTTTTGAGTGTTTGTGACCAGACCAGATAAGCTTAACATAACTTGATAAATTTGGACCAGCAGTGACTATAGAAATTTCCATAACTTTTCCAGTCTGCATTGATGAAACGACATGAACTCAGTGACTGCTGAGGATGGGATGTGGGTGTGTCCAGCAACTCAAAGCTGAGAAAAGTTTAACTTTTGCAAAAATGGAGCACCTTATTATGTAGATATTTTGTTTTCCATGAACTAGATATTGCTCTATAAAATTTTTATAAAATACATATAAAATTATTATATTAAAATCTGTTATGAGTGTTGTGCGAGTATAATATAGGGTTATGTAGATTTCAATTATATTTTTTAGCGTCTTTTTATGTTGTTTATGGATAAGAATTACTGTAAGTTTTTATATATATATATATATATTCTATAAATATTTTAATTTATTACTTCCACTTCATTATATTACACTTTATTTCATAATTACTGATAAAAAAGTCATATTTTAATTTATTACTTCCACTTTATTATATTACACTTTATAATTACTTATAAAACTATTATTTTATAGAGCATTTCTAGCTGATGAAATATCTGAAACATATTTTATATTTAAATATATAATACATAAAAACGAATCCATATAAAAATAACCAATAATTAACTTTATGAATTATATTAACTCTACAAATGACCATGACTTTTTAATACTGCATGAATTCCCATGACCTTCCCAAAGAAATCCTAATTTTAACACTGACTGACATTCCCAGGTTTTCCAATGACTGTGAGAATCCTGATATAAACAAAATCGAGCACGTATGAGCAGATGCACCAGAAGCAATTCACACAGAAGTTGGTGATCTAACAAAGGGGCTGTATAAACAATCAAACAAGATGGTGGAGAAAAGGGTGCCAGAACAAAGACCCTGCACTGATATTTGACTCAGTGCTAATTTCCCAAATCAAGGAGAAATCAACATTGAGGAGACATCAAAGTGCGACATCATCCGTGCGATATGCATACATTTTGGCAGCGGCTGTGCATCAATTCATGTTCACAAACAAGTCTTGAGACTCACCACTGTGTCCTGACTCCTGGTTGGGCATGGTGGGCTCCAGGTCCACTTTGTTCTCGCATCGTCCGTGTCCCTGTATCAGCTGCTCCAGCGGTAACTCTGAATTCGCGCTCGGGTAACACCTCAAACCACTCCCGCATCTCGGCGTATAGACGCCGCACAGCTCGCCCTTCTGCCGGGCGCAAACCGGACAGCAACCGCAACCCGGTTCTCTGACAATCTCGCAAGAGGTGGTGAGCTTGGGACACGCCGCCTGGCGCTCCGCGGTGCAGCTCGGGCAGCGGAACACGATCTCCCCGAGCGAGCTGTGCAGGAGCAACAAACTGCAGAGCAATGCAGAAAACATGCCGTTATCTTTAAGTCTGACAGATGTCGGGATTCTGCAGGCGACTTCAGGTGGAAAAGTAAAAGTGCGTTTGGGGACAGGTGAGGTTCGCCGGAGAGCTCTGCTGGGTCCTATTTGCTGTCATGTTACTCCGAAATGACATCACGTCAAAAGCCAGTCAAAGTCAAATATAGATAAACAAGTCGACTTCGTGCGACTGTTGGCTATTTCATCTGCGAGAGATACGCTGCTTGTTTTGGGACAATGTTTGTTTTGGTTGCAACAATTGTTATGTTTCCTAAGTTCCGAGTTGAAATGACTATAGTAACATTTCCAGCCAAAAAATAAAAAAAAAATAAATAAATAAATAAATAAAATGTCTCCTACATTTCATTTTATAAAAACAAAATCAGTTTGCGAATTACAGTGGGCTATCTGTTGTCTTGACTGGGAGCGATTTTCTATCAGTTTTCGGCGCGAACATTAGAAATCCTATGGCTTCTAGCACTGTCCTCTAATGTCAACTATGTTAGTTTAAACAAAACACCTAATGACATTATGATTTATTTTTGATATCTGAGTCTATAATAAATCAGTTTGCAGATTGCAGTAGCCTATCCACTGATGTGACTGGGAGCTATTTTGTGTCAAACAATCGAAATAGTATTTTAGGGCTTCTAATACTGTCCGCTAATGTCAAGTAGGCCTATGTTAAATATGTTTAAACAAAACACCTAATGACATTTTATGATTTATTTTTGATATCTTAGTCTGTAGTAAACTGATAGCCTAAATACTTTTTTATACTGATTCTACACTGTAAAAAAAAAAATGCCGTGAAATTTACGGTAAAAAAACGGCAGCTGTGGTTGCCAGAATTATACCGTAAAATATATGGTAGCAACGTTTTAGGTTTTACAGTTTTAACTTAAATTTACAGTTAAATACCGTAATTTCAATTAAATACCGTAAACTGATATAATGTTAATATAACAACCTGTTGAAATACTGAAATCTGTTTTGTACCTTTGAAATACACTGATAACCACCAAATGCAGGTGGTGATGAGAAAATCACATGATGAACCAAAGCCCATCACAAGCAGCTTTTAAATAATAACATATATAGGAGGTGCACAGTGTCATTCACACAAGCACTTAACACCATCATGGTGAGACTCATTAAACTGAAATATGCAATAAACATTAATTTAACAACATTAGATGAAACATACAACCCTAATAAACATAACTGATAAGAAAAAATAAGAAGAAACCTAGTTATTTCAAAGAAAAAACATCAAATTAAAAAAAAAAAAAAATTCGAAATACAACGTTCTGGGAACGTCAATTTACGGTTTTTCCCTGTAAATTTTACATTCTTTTTCACTTCCAAAAGCGGTATTTCACCATAAAATTGTCTGAAATGTCTATTACAGTTTTTCACCGTATATATTAGGGGAGCTTACCGTTAACCATTTAACAGGTTTTTACCGTAGCTTTTCCACAGTTTTTTACCGTTAAAATCACGGTAATTTTTTACAGTGTAATGCAAACCAGAGAGGCCTACTGTTGGTTACCTCGTCAGGGGATCTCAGGTGCATTTATTTAGCTCAGGGTTCCTCAATTAGTTTTCGCCGAGGGCCGAATTCTGCCAACAATACCAAGCCAAGGTCCACTGACCCTATATATTATTATTATTATTATTATTATTATTATTATTACAATTATTATATTATTGTTGCTTTTGTTAAACTAGTCACAAGATGGTCACAATAAATGTGCAGACGCCCCCCCCCCCCCCCCCCCCCCCCAGTAGTCTGTTTTATTCAAACAATTATGAATATTTTTGCATTTAGGTACAGAATAACTTTGCCTGTTGAATATTATTAAAACTGTAAAACTGAATATTAAAACTGCAACACCGTGTGTCCCAACCAGACGTGACGCGATAAAAAAGTATCTTTTCAATGTAATTTTTGTCCTAACCACCCGCGACAGCGGCACGTGACAATTAGCCACACAGAATTCTATTTTAGATTTTTTTTTTTTTTTTTTTTTTTTCTGCACGTCGCGGCAGGAACATACGTGATAATCTCAGGTAATGACTATGTGCTTTATTCAATGTTAAAAGTGTCTAATGTGAGGTTGAATACTATTTTGGGTGAGGTTTATAGCCATAGTGAAAGCAACAATAGATATTGTACCTCAGATCTTGAAAATAAATTAAAGCAAACTTAAGTTACAACTGTGAACTCACTGCGAACCTACATCTATAACAAAGATGGTATCACTCACTCAAAACTGTTCAGTCAATTCACATTTGAATCATCTATTTTCCGTGTCCACTTTTCTTTACTTCACACTTGCCATGTATTTTGCTGTCACATAGTAGGCTATCTACACTGGACGCGACAAAGCATTTCAAATCATTTGAACTTTATGTCAGTACGTCATAAATAGAACGCGGCAGCAGTTTTCTGTCGGGGATTTGTCGCGCCGCACTGCGCTGCATCCAGTGTAGACAGCATCACTGATTATAATAAGTTATAATGTATTTTGTTGCGTCGCGCTGCTCGCGTCCCGTGTAGACACGATATGTTAATGTCGCTTTCTGATGCTGTGTTTGAATTTTCTTGACACATTATTTGAAATTAGCGCGGGCCAAACATTTTTCTCTCGCGGGCCGCCTATTGAGGAACCCTGATTTAGCCCATTCTGACGATTTTTTAGTTACCCAAACTTTCTTTGAAAACTATTGAAACTTTACTTAGATGTAAAAACAGTATATTTTTAGGACGGTTTATTTTGACTTTATTTAAGGGGGTTCAAACTTAAAACACATTAAGGAATGACAAAGATTCGTTTTACATTCGTTCCTATCTTAATTCATGATGATTTTACAGTAATAACAATAACAGTAATTTTGGCATGTTGGTGAAATCTAAATGTAGTGGTAGTCCACCTGTTTGTTCTCTCTAGAAATATAGATACATGGGTTTTAACATTTTCTGAAGAGAATATGAGTGGTGTTTGCTTGTAAAATTGGCCAACCATAATGCTAGATTGTTGTGGGTGATTGTCATAACATTGCTATGCAGTTGCTGGGTTGTTTTGAGTCTTTTTAGCATGTTATGTGATTGCTCTTGTGCTCTGGGTGGTTGGTAGACCATTTATGACTTAGAAAGTAAAGGAGAGATTTTCTCAACAATCTGTACGATTTGAGATATAGACTATCATTCATGCCAGTAGCACAAACACCGGGTATGTTTTCATGTGCCAATTGAATTTTTCTAGGTCTACACCACCACTTTCAATCTGATCAAAGTTTTATTTGGTTATATCCCAGTCGGATGGATTGAAATGTTAACATTAAGTCTTTTTAGTCAGATTGAGCCATTAATCAACTGATTATTTGAGTGCATTTAAACGTAGCTACTGTCATGCACCGAAGTTTAATACATATAGTTTGTTCAAAACTTGTTCAAACCTAACTCTGGGCAATAGTAATAGCAATGCTTGCATTAGCATGCACCACTAATTAATTCTTAATAATATTTAAGCTCTTTTGCTGATGTGTGCACTTGTTAATTTGTTTTGGCTGCCACTACTGTTATTTTTCTGGACTTGGCAGAAAAGCCTGGGCTTGACAATAACAGCTGTTGCTAATTTATTATTTAGTTTATTTCTTTCTGTTCCCAAATCACGTATCTCTCTGTATACGGATCAAGAGCTGTGCTGTTAAACAGGCTTCTGTTACCCCATGTGTCTGCCTCTCATGGTTGCTGTAGAGACTGAATGTTGTTGATCACTGTTGATTTATGAGCACAGAAACAGCCGCTGACTGAGTAACTCTAGCCTGTAGTTACAAGCTGTCAGGCATAAGGATTCTTTGTTTAATGGATTGTCTATGATTCTATGGCTTATTCATGCCTGTGCGGCCTGTGGCTTATGAAAGAGACTTTGGAGACTTTAGGCTGAAGTCTCGATTAGCCCTGAATATACAAATCACTGTATATCATCAGGAAAAGAACACATGCAGTCAAATTTGCTTAACAAACCATTTGTCAGATGTAACGTTGCGTTTTTAGTTTGCTTTCTGATGGAAAAGAATAGCTGATTGATTTTGCCAATTATTTTGGACTAGTTGTACTTTTTTTTTTTTTTTTTTTAGTTTTTATATTTATTTATTCTTCTTTAATCATCATTTTCTCCCACTTGTGTCATTCCAAATCTGTATGTATGTTTCTGATGCAACATCAGTGGATAACTAAAAGTCAGCATGAAATGGAAATTCACCCTATTTTCTTCTACAACTTATTGTAAACAATTATTTGTGCATGTTTTATTTAAAAAGTGTTTCAGTCTCATAAATTTCATGTCATAACTGGACCTTCCTGCCTCCAATTTTGAGTGCCCACATCTCAACATCCAGTCAACAATCGAGCAACTTTTCCTATGATCCATTACACTCGGATGTATAGTAGTGATCCGTCACTACTTCAGTTCCCTCGCGACTTTAAATTTTGGTCTATTTCTTGTAAAAATCTACTGTATAACTTCAGAACGCTCAGAATACAGTGCACAAGTTGTATGGACTACAATTTTTTTTTTTTTTTTCGTTCCTTTTGAAGTTTGTATGGAAAAGATGTATTCAAAAATCTAACTTGGAAAATAAAAAGGTTTGAAAGGACGTGAGAGTAAATCATTTTCATTTCCGGGACAACCATTTCTTTAGAAGAAGATGGAGAGATTTAAATGTAGGAAGGGAATGGTCTCTTATTTTGGAAAAACAAATAAATGGCATGAACCTGAGCAGCTGCCGTATTACACAATGTCTTTCCAAGGTCACCAACCGGAATATCATAGAATTCCCTCTGCACAGCCAACGAGGCTGGTCTATGTATAAACATCCTCAGAGTTGGTGTTCTTGTGCCACACTAAATACGACATTTCTTCTCACTAAAAATAAATCTGTGTGTGTGGGAAACAGTCTCTTTTTCGTCTTAAGTGAAGTTTTCCGTAATTAGAAATTTCCTCATCCAAACATTAGGCGAAGAGATTCTGGAAGACAGCTAAGGGTTGAGCAAGCTGGCATTCAGGTGAAGGGACACCTGTTTCATGCTACTAATACACGAGGCGAGAGAGCATCGGGAAAAAATGCCTTTTACACTTTTCCACTGTTAACAAGCTTCCTGCATTTGACCCATGGGTAAATTCTGGGATTTCCAGGCGGAGGTTGTACAACTTAGCAAAGGATGAAGTTTGAGCCACCTTGGATTGGTCTGTGAGGTAACGTCTGACAAGTTGGTCCCTCAACACCATCTCTGAACTTCCTTTCTCTTAACACACAAGAATCTGGCAGGGCTTTTTCCACAAGGAAGTGTATATACGGAATCTATGGTGAATAAGCATTACGGTTTTTATTTCTCACCACCGTTAGCGCCAGCTCTTCATGTCGTGTTTTACTGCAGCTCTGGTTAGTTATTATTAGGCCCAGACGACTTTTATTCGGATTTTCAGTGTTGATTTTGAGGGAACATCAACGTAATTCCCAAAAACGGTTTTAACAACGTGAAATGTGTTAAGCGGATCCTAAAGTAGCACTCGCTTATTGAATTTATTTGGGCGTACTGTAGATTCAGTAGTCATCCGGCTATATACAGCATATTCCATGAGTGAAACAATAAATAATAGTGTCTGTGTCCTCATTTTTATTCTATTTTGGGAGATCTCAACAACCAACTTGCAGATTTAATTTTACACTTCATTTGTCCTCTGAAACTTTCCTCCCAGATCATGATATGCGGACATCATTCTCTCTCTGCATTCTCCATGTTTCATTAATTATCCGGCCCCCACCACACAGTAATTTGTTTGGCACTGGTGAACTGCGGCCAGTCAACTGAAAGGGTTGAACCCTCGGATTTGCCAAGATACACAGTCTCCTCTTTGTGTCCAGATATAAATAATTGCATTGAGTGTGGAGAACTGCCTGGACATCTTCCCTTTGGGTTTCTAGGAAGAGTGGCAGCGAAAACTAGAGGCATTTATCAGGCTCACTGAAGGACTGGAGTCTGAGTGCCACCTGGAGGATTAAGGAAGGTCTGATCTGGCTCTAGAAGGTTTTGGGTTTAAGGCCATCTCATGTAGCCTGACTTTTGACTTTAAGTATAAAGTCTGATCCACATTGCAGCTTATCCTGTCCAAGGACTGCCCATTTAGACAGATACTGTATGTACAAAAGTGCAGACTTTTTGTTTGCACATTTTGCCCATTCAAAGTACAGGTTATTTCTAAATGTAAATGTAATTGTGGGGTGATGTGGAGTCACTAACCTGACAAAATCTGGCAACTTGTTTCTCAGAGGCACTCATTATATCAACCAAGATTTATTTGATATTGAAATCCTCCATATAAATGTCTTTACTGTCACTTTTAATTACTTCAGTGTGTCCTTGCTGAATAAAATTATTAATTTCTTTCAAAATCTTCCTGACCGCAAACTTTTGAACAGTAGTGTTGTGTTCAGAACCTCTAAAAGTCCTCTTGCTTCTGACAGCTATAATGTGTAATAAATCTACAAAACTTTCTGGGTTAGTATTCATCCCAGTCTGGAATAGCTGTAGCTTCCTCTTGTCCCTTACTCTTCTGACTCAGGGAATGCTTTTCCACTCATTAGATGCACAATTTGATCAGATTTGAGCCTATTCACATTAAACCATGAAAATGTCAACTGGTCAACTGCTGTTTTCTTATCTTTGTACTTTGCATGCATGACTATACAGTACATTCGGTTTAGTTGAGTGGCGGTTGGTTCATTTTGAGTAGAAGTCAATAGGATGCATTTCCATAATCCTTGTCTCTGGAGACGTGATGTCTAACCGTCATTAAAACTCATGAAACTGGTTCTTGTTTTTGCTTGAGTCAGCTGGTCTATGGCTCCTATTATCATGTACAAGTATTTCCTCTCTTAAGGTTTCCTGTACAGTAGATGTGTTTTCAATAGGAGACATATGGCGGTTAATGATCTGGGCTGGGTTCAAAATCTTGAAGGGAGGAATGACTCTTGAACTGGGCAGCTTTTTCAGTTCCTTATCAACACTGTAGATTTGAGTAAGGAAAAAGGCTGTCGGTCTAGCTGTCAAAAACAAAAGACAGCCAGTCGGCATCTTGTTTCTGTCAAACTTAACATTCAGGCACTATGTGTTGTTTTCTGCCGTCCTTCTGTGCTGATAAACGTTTGCTTTATTGGTTTAGTTATGTATTGATTTGAGTACCTTGGTCTACCAAACGATTTAGATGTGACTTCTGTGCTGCTTTTGTAAATAATAAATGTTTTATTTTATTTTTTTTTTTTTTTAATGTACACTTCAAGTTATTGCAAATGATAAACCATTATGAAAATTAATTTGTGTGGATGAAACACTACTGTGAAAATTTTGGGATTGATAAGATTTTTAAATGTTTTTGAAAGAAGTCTCTTATGCTCACAAAGGCTGCACATATTTGGTCAAAATAAACAGTATTATTGTGTAATATTATGATTTAAAATAATGGTTTTCTATTGTAATATATATATATATATATATATATATATATATATATATATATATATATATATATATTTAAATGAAATTTATTCCTGTGGTGTGAAAGCTTAAATTTTAGCATCATTACTCCAGTCTTCAGAGTCACATGATCCTTCAGAAATCATTCTAATATGCTGATTTGCTTTGATAAATAGAAAGTTGAAAAGCAAATGTATTTGTAATAGAGATTATGAAATGTGAAATTGCTGAATAAAAGTATTAATTTCTTTAAAAGTTTTTTTTTTTTTTTAATTGCTAGTATGTCTTCTTAAGGAGTTGTCATTAAAATATTGTCTTAAAGAGATCTTGAAATAACATCACCTTTAATTTTTCATTATTTATCCATTTGTTTCTGATGCCTATCTTGACCAGGACTCTGTGGTAGAATATTGTACAGATATTGTATCTCAACGGGACCTCCCTGGTTAAAATAATTCATTCAAAGCGGTCAGATGAAATGTAATGCACTTAACACTAAGTTATAACTTGATTGCACTTTTAAGGCAGCAATTAAACCTGAAGAGGGTTGACATGTTTTACAATGTGTTTAAAATAAATTATACTTTGCTTCTGACTCTTGGTAGCAAAATGTTTAATTTTTGCCTTAGGGCCAGTGAAAATGTTGGCAGGGCAAGGAAAAATGGAAACTACTGGACCAACTGAGCCAGCAAAAAAAAAAAAAAAATCTTTATTGTTGAGACCTGCAACATGGTCCTAATACGGATCCAGTCTGTGTGTTTGTTCAGAGGCTAACGGGATTAAGCTTGCATCTCTCTAAAATGGAAATGTTTTCACATAACCACTCCTGGAAATTTTTCCCATCGCAAATGTCTTGTGATTGTAACATGTGTATGTTGCCTAGCAACTCCAGATGGATGTGCATTAGGTAAATCATTTTACGCCGTGTGAAAATCCAGAATGGCGCTGAAAGGTATTTTCACAGCATTTATAGGTGTTCATCTTTCAAGCAGTTGTCTCATCGAAGCAAATTTAACAGTGGAGCTGGAGAATGTTTCCATTGCTCACGTTGGACTGTAATTGAAAGGAAAAGAGACAAGGATCATCTGGACTTGCTAACACCCAGGACGAGAACTTGGATTGATGAAATGAAAGAGGTGAGCAATGTTTTCCAGTTACACTTTAATTGCTGTTTAAAATGAAAAGAAACAATAAGGCCCCGCTCTGTTTGCGCTCCAAGGAAGGCACAGAACGTGGGGTAAACGTGGTCACCCTGGACCAGAAATGGACCCGGTTCCACCACAGCGGAGCTGGTTCCACATCACAACAGCAGTTTGGCAGAAATGACAAGGCTGGTGTCACTCTTCAACCCCGGAGAATCCAGAATATGTTCCAGTGCCTCAACAACTCAAGTGAGTCAATTCTGGATTAAGCAAAGATGCTTGTTTACGATGTTTTTACTGAGTTGTCAAGCTACCAGAATATAGCCTTTCAGTGAGATCATTACTTCTTCGAAAACCTTTAACTTCAAGGAGGGATAATTAAACAAACTTATAAGGAAATGGCTTAAAGTTGTACGCATCACTCCCTAAAAATGTCCTTAATCATTATGAGCCTTTCATGTTGAGGTCTCATTAGTTTGTCTCTGAAATCTGTTACGTCTCGGTTTCAAATGACATGCTCACATTATTGACCGCCTGATGTGCGCTGCAAATGAAAACTGAAAAGCAAGAAAATGATGAGCTCCAGTCAGATTCCTCGACAGCAACACAACTTTTGGGAGTTTGTTTCCACACGGACACAAAAAGGCATCAGGCTGATGCTTGTGAAGTGAAATAATCACAAGATTTGAAGTTTTGCATGAAATAATGGATCACATATTGAGTGCTGCAGTGATGACTTATTATCGTATGCCAACCCATAACAACAACAAAAAAAAAAACAATAGGATTTTTCCATCGGCTTTTGGATTAGTGCAGAAGAGAAACCCTTTGACTAAAGGTTTTTGATTCTTTCATATTTTGTCCTTTATGATAATCTTCACAAATGAACAGCTTTTATGAATTCTGAAGCCTAAATACAATCACAAGAATCAAAAAGCTCAGCATGAATTACACCATGGTCACATGACTTTAATGTCACCATCATTAAGCTTCCAACAACTCTTAAGTCTTTATTTAAAAATCATTTCCCTGAAAGTTTGAGTTAGAAAAGTTGAAAAAAAAAAAACTCAAGTATAAACACGAGGTTGAAAAAGTCAACTAGCGAGTAGATGAGCTTTCCTGTTTGCCGTTTAATGTCCCAACAACCCCTGTAGTCTCATTTAGTTACTTGTTAGCAACCATTTTTCAAGACAAGTAAAAGCTTTAAAAAATCATGATGGGGTATAATTGATGTATTTAATGTTGTAGAATAAAACATGAAAATATCTTGAGCTTGTGTTAACCACATACTTTATATCAGTCATTTAACCAAAAACCCATTTAAAAAACCACTGACTTCAGGATCTCGGACCCAGAAGTGCTTTAATCCCAACTCTTTTCCTGAATTTGGCCTACAAAAATGCATCAGCCCTGCAGCACTTCATTCTGTACACATTTGCAGTCGTTTGTTTTATGTTTTCTTTATTAATATATGCAGAAATTGCTGAGCCTGTGATAACGCCAGCCCTTAAACGACATGCAAAGACAAAACTAACTGCGGTTGGTCGCTTCACATGTCAGAAAAGCAGGCATTTCGTGATCAGAATAATCTGCAAAGTCAACCAGACTTGCCACAAGTCAAAAATCTGAAAGTGATGTAAATGATGTCATTTCAAATATGAAATAAAGTCATATCATGACATATTTCAGACTCCAGCAGTCTTAATGTTTCAATAGTGCATGTAAGTCATGGATATGGCATTTACATTTATTCTGCACAATGGGAGGCCTTGTATAGTTTTCAATGTTGACATAGCAGTATGTGGGAAATCTGCTGATGGTGTTAAAATTGATCTAGGGTTCCTGAGGGCCATGCATTTATATACAGTGTGGTCCAAAAGTCTGAGACCAATACTGAAATGCTTCAGTTTTGCATTTACATAATTTCTCATTGAAAATTATGGTATGAGCATAACAAGTCAAGTGAAAAGTCTTAGGTTTGCACTGAAACTGACAAGAAAAAAACTTGATGATCATGTTCACCAGCATTTGAGATGATCCAAAATGCATCTTAAACTTTAATGGAATTAACAACATCTGAACTTCTGTACAAAGACTCACATGATCAATATCACTTTTTTTTTATTATTTTATTTTATTTTAATTTTATTCCTATGCAATGCTTTAACAATAGGTGCCTAAATATATTTTGCCTAAAAATGCCATTTTATATCGGCTTGAAAGTCATTTATCCACACAGTTTTACAGTTTGATAGTTAATTTGGTTTCACTTTATTTTGATGGTCCCTTTAACACATTCTGTTGACTATAAGTAACGTTGCACCTACATATACACTAACTCTCATTAGAGTATTAGTAGAGTATTAGTTGACTGGTAGGGTTAGGGTTAGAATAAGTTGACGTACTTGCAAATTTACTTATAGTCAGTAGATTATCTGTTGGGAGACTATCACTATAAAGAGTTAGCAGATATTAATCAGACAGCCTACTAATACTCTACTGAGAATTTGTTGACACATAAGTGCAAAGTTACTTATTGTCAAAACAATGTTCAAAAGGGACCATCAAAATAAAGTGTTACCGTTAATTTTTATAATTTCATAACTTCTTTGTTTTAAAATTGTTCAAATCCAAAAACTTTCAACTGGTCTTTGGATCCCCTGTATTTCTGGTAACCACAATGGTGTGAAAGTCTTGTCATTGGCCAAGACAAATGTATGCATCAAAATATTGCATTGAATATGAAATGTCTGTTTTAGCCAACAAGCATTGTAGTTCTTAACGGAACAATGAAAGATAAGTTTTTATAACCTTGCATGTAAAATGAGCTCTTCAAATTATTAAATTCGACTCTCTTTGAAAATATGTGCAATTTATTTTGTTTATTAAATGCGACGGAGTGCCAAACTCCACTCTTGTTCTGTTGTTCAAACTCAAACCTCGACTTTGGAGAAGCATTAAAACTCAAACAAAACACAGGAGTTATTAATGCTTTTTGGCTGGGCTTCAGACAGCCGTCATGTTTTATGGTTAGAATTCGGGGAAATGATTTAATGGAAAAGGTTCAAGGCACTAGCCCGGCTGATTCAGCTTTCCTTTTTCCTCTGCAGTTTCACTTGCATACCTAATTCATGTTTACAAATGTTTCCCCTCAACAAGCGCACACACAAATACATCCCCACTTTCCTTTTAGAGGTCACGGAAAGGTCTGCCCTGCAGGAACTGATTTATGAAATGCTAATATGCTATGAAATGGCATGGATGGGAAATGTGCTGTTATGATCTTTTTTTTTCTCTCTCTCTTTTTTTTTTTTTTTTTTTTTGTGCCTGGCACCATTTTATCTTCATCTCTAGGATTATGAAGACTAACATGCACCAGACAGCACTCATAAATTTGAGTTAAACATCTGCACAATTATTCATAAAGATCTTACATCATGACATTTGCATGTGGCCAGTAGAAATAGGAGTACATGTGCATGACACACAGCATGAAGTCAAAGTGGACCTTCTTTACAAATTACTTTCCTGGTCTTAGTTTGAACAACAGGCACATGCTATTAAAAAAGGCTTCATAATAATGATTTTGTCCCAGGCCCTAAATTTGAGTAGATAAAATCAAGTCCCATATTGCAAATATCCTGTTTCACTTGGGATAGCATCACATAGTGGAAGTAAAATGGATTGCAAACATGTTTTAAATTCAGTTTAAAGTGGTTTATCCATTAAAAATCATTCAGTATCCTAAACTATACTGTATGGCACTATTTTCTTTGCTTTCTTATTTATTTATTTATTTATTTATTACTATTTTAGATGATGATAATGATGATGATCATGATTATATGATGATGATGATGATGATGATGATGATTATTATTATTATTATTACTATTATTATTATTATTATTATTATGCATAGCTTAACCGGTATGTATGGTCATGCTTTCAAAAATGCTTTCATACTGAAGTGGTGTATCCATAGTTTACAGTTGCATTTTTTTTTAAAATACAAAAATTATTTAGATTTAATTTCATTTATTTTTTTTATTATTATTTATTTAATTTAATAAAATAATTATTTTAAGTGGTTATTTAATAAAAAGTAGTGTTTCAATAATTATACTTATGTCATGCCAAAAATGCTGTTTGACGTTGACTTTAAAGTGGCTCATCCATATCATTTTTTATTATTGTTGTTAATATAATTATAATTATAATTATAATTATTATTATTATTTCTTTATTTATTTTTAATGCAAAAATATTTGGTAGCACTTTATTTTGATGGTCCCTTTTGAACATTCTGTTGACACTAAGTAATGTTGCAACTACATGTCAACAAACTCTCATAAGAGTATTAGTAGACTGTCTGCTTGATATCTACTCTTTATTGTGTTGGTCTCCCAGCAGATATTCTACTGACTATAAGTAACTTTGCAAGTACAGTTTGTCATGCCAAAAATGCCATTTAGTATTGACTTTAAAGTGGTCCAGTCACAGAGTTTATTATTTATTTGTATGTATTTTTATTATATATATATATATATATATATATATATATATATATATATATATATATCCAATAAATATGTACATGTCAAAATGCTATTTCGTGTTGGCTTTAAATAAAAATCACTTATTGTGAATGTTTATTTTGATCAGGCAGTGAGTTTGTCCTCATCTCCTGGGACACATTGGAACATGGATCACATGCCTGAGAACGACAGGGAAGTACACACAGCAGCCTGGGAAAGGAAACAGACGTCCAGAGGCTCAGTGGCTGTCATTGCGAAAGCAAATTCCCACTCTAATTAACATCAAGAGTTTCGGTGACTGCGTGCATCTTTCTCTCTCACAGCACAGGCTCTCAAGACACTTTAACTGATCTTCCAGCATAAGCAGGTGATGTAATCTGAGGGGCCGCTCCAAAGGCAAGGTAAGCGCAGATTATAATTTAGATCATAAAGTGGGGTTTTATTGGAAAAAAAAAAAAAATGTATTAACACTAGCAGGTGGTGCTAAGGGTCATAATAAATATCGATCTGTTAGTGAAGAGGGAACTATTATCCATGATGTACAGATGAGTGTATAAAACATCTCAAAATTAACAATGATATTTCATAGAAAGCAGATGTTCTCCTGTTTCTCCTAAGAAAAGTCAAATGTCTCCTATAGAGTCTCACATTTGCCAAAGGTTGCCAAATTCTCATTCAGATACCAAATGATTTGAATTGCACTATGCCCGGTTTTATAGTATTTAACAAATTTGTACTTTTTTGTAGGAGAACCATTTGAGACTAAATTGATACTTTAGTGAAATTTAACTGAGAGCTCTGTTAACTTTCCACTTTCCAAATTTCCTCCTGTTAAGTCTCATGAGTTATGAAGGAGAAATCTCTGAGCAATATTTTCCTTTGGGTCGAGACTGACTTTCCAAAAGCCATTTGATAAATTCAAGTGTAATCTGAACCCTTGTTTTTGTAAATAAAAGGTCTTTCGCACATGTTTCATAATGAAGGATGGTGGGTGTAAAAAAAATGTACAAAAGCTTACAAGTGCTAGCGGGAATAATGAGCCTTTTTGGAATATTTTGACACTGTTTGAGCCCAGCTGAGACACATGCTGGTGGAAAGATTGTTCCATTAAATCAGAGCCAAGAGAAAATGTGCATCTTGCCCATGTCAGTAAAAGTCAAGCATACTTAGAAGATATAAATCACCAAATGTGGGAGACTCATCAGAGGGGAACTCTAAACAAGAGCTCTGGAAACATGATAAAGTGTGCAAATGGACCGCAGCCATAACCATGTCAGCCGAACAAAGAGACCACTTAAATATTGTGCTTTATGAGACCACCTCCTCAGCCCGCCATGGCTTATATTTCTCATCAAGATAAAGAATATCCCTTGGGCTGCTTTTCGTGAATCTGTTTGAAAGGCATCGTGCCATTAATGCAGGCATTGTTTGGACTATTTAACCCAAACTCGCAGGTTCTCTGCTTTTCTCAGAATTCTGCAGGGATGGAGAGATGGGATGCCTCTGTGATTTCTGCCCGTTTCATCACGTGTTTAGCATTCGCAGGTAATCACAACCTCACTGTATGCTTGTGTGAGAGATGCAACAGACCCTCCGTCTTCTGTGTGTAGCACACTAATGCAATTGGTTCGGAGGAAATGGCCATTTACAGACGTGAAATCATCCGTTGTGTAAATTATACATCTTTTAGTGGCAGTCAAAATGGCTAATGCCCCTTTTCTAATGCATCTTCTGTTACTTCGTCCCAGGCTTGATGGGAGCAGGGAAGGCTTGGTTACTGCCAGAAAACTGTAGGAAACTGCCATGTGACAAAGACGCTTTTGATGCCTTCGTCTATAAATATTGTGTTGAGCCGTTCACCCAGACCATGGCGAACACTGACTACCAACTCAGATGTCCCTGGCCAAGCACTAGAAGGTGAGACACTGGATCGTTATATCGGCTTGACAAAGCTAAAATACTGTATGAAACAGGTTTTTCAATATTCCCAAATCCTTTTCTTCTCCTAGAGCTTTCAGATGGTATTATCGTTAACTAAAATTATTGTTAATTGAAATACAGCGTTGAAATAAAACAAAATGTAAATATTAGATTTACATTTCTTACAAACAAAAAGATTTTGTTTGCCTCTGCAACTAAATTACTAACTGTAAAAAAAAAAAAAATTATAAAAAGCACATTAAAATATTACTGAAAATGAATCTCAAGTTAAAATGAAAACTGTAAACATAAAAAGCCAATTCAAAAATAAAAACTATAATAGTATAGAAATAACACTTTCATACACTGATTTTATACAGTCCACCAAACGTAGCACGGATCTTCAGATACTTATTTATTTAATCTTTTGATTTTATTTGTCACAGCTCAGTCAGGCCCTTCACTCCACCAATCACAGAGATCCGCATCACCAGAGTATTGAGCACTCACACCTGCACCCAATCATGTCATCAACTACCCTCACTATAAGTACTCCACGCACACTCACTTCACTGTCCGATCTCGTTCATACCTACATGGACTCTGACTACTCTACTCCGAGAAAACAAAGACCATATCCTTCAGAGAAAAGTATTACCTTACCTGTTGACCTTACCTGCTGTGTTCCTTCCTCCTAGTGTCGTCTGTGTTCGTCAGTGAAGTGAGTGGATTCCCCAAGTCTTGCCCTCCTTACAGTTCTGTGGAAATAGAAGAATACTCCAGTACTCCATCATCTGTACAAGTCACCCGATACTATCTCAATCTCCTACGTACCTCTTCACTTCAGTGTGCTTCACCTGCATTTTAATAAAAGTCTCACCTTTATTCACTAGATCACCTTGTGTCCGAGTCCTTCCGTAACAGAAGATCGGACCGCACCGACATTGCAGGATGAGCACCGCGGATCCCTTCCAGGAGCTGGTGGATTCTTTAAAGAAACTACTGCTACAATCGCCCACACCAACGGCACCACCAGCTCCTCCACCACCACCACAATCTTCAGCTAACACTTCACCATCGATTGTTCTCGCCAGTCCCATGGCCCGACCAGCGCCCTTCTCTGGCTCGGCGGAGGAGTGCGATGGTTTTCTCCTTCAGTGTACCCTGACGATAAATCTACATCCTCATGTGTTCACCACCGATCAAGCTAAGATTGCTTATATCGTCACATCTCTTACCGGACCCGCACTCAAATGGGCGGAAACAATTCTCAATCAAGCGGGTCCTGCAACTCACACCTTCGCAAATTTCGTACATCATTTCAAGGAAGTGTTCAGTGTCTCCCCTGGAGATTCCACGGTGGGCGAACAACTCTACCAGCTTCGTCAGGGTACAACATCAATACATCAATACGCATTACAGTTCCGTACTCTAGCAGCGGCCAGCGGATGGAATGAGCCCTCCCTCATTACGGCGTTCCGGCAAGGGCTGAACCCCCGTCTGCGGCTTCATTTGAGTGCCTACGATGACAACTATGGATTGGAAAAGTTTATACAACTCGCCATCCGCTGTGCAAATCGCATTCAATCCTGCCCTCCGGATCAGTCCTCAACCATCGCCACTCCTCCTCTACCTCCTCGCCGACCAGAGCCAGTTGACCCTCCAGAACCTATGCAAACCAATGCTACGCGTCTTCCCATCTCGGAACGACGAAGACGAATTATGCAACAATTATGTATGTACTGCGGAGATGATGGACATCGGGTATTGGAATGTCCATTGAAACCTTCTCGTATCTTGGTGAGTTCGGTTTTATCTACCTTGCCTAAACTCAAGCCTCTCTCTATCCGAGCTCAGCTTACTGCCTTCTCCCATGTCATTCCAGTCACCGCCCTCCTCGACTCTGGCTCCGCGGGAAATTTCATCTCGAGCCACCTCGTCCACCTACTCCGCATCCCCACCGTCGACACGTCGACGAAGTACGAAGCCAAATCCATAACGGGACAATCACTCACCGGAAAAGCCATTGGTCTCCGCACGAAAGAAATATGTCTACAGATTGGTTCCTTACATCGAGAAAACATTCAACTACTGGTTCTGGAGGGTTCCACTGTGGACATTATTCTGGGCCGTCCGTGGCTGGTGCAGCATGATCCACACCTGTCTTGGAGGACAGGAGAAATCCTAAAGTGGGGAGAAGGATGTTTCCATCATTGCTTCCCAGACAAACCTCAACCATCACTTCCCGTAGGTACAACATCCATTGAAAGCCCTCAAGAAAACCTATCCATCAAGATTCCTCCATGCTACTCCCCCTTTAGCGACGTCTTCTGTCCGAAGAGAGCTGCCCAGCTACCACCACATCGGCCATGGGACTGCGCAATTGACCTTGTTCCGGGTGAGCCAGTACCACGGGGAAAAATCTATCCACTCTCACCACCTGAACACAAGGCCATGGAGGAGTATGTCGCGGAGGCTTTACAACAAGGATATATTGTACCATCTACCTCCCCTGCTGCATCCAGCTTCTTCTTCGTGGCCAAGAAGGACGGTGGCCTACGCCCCTGTATTGATTACCGAAAGTTAAATGAGATCACAGTAAAATACAGATATCCCCTTCCTCTTGTCCCAGCGGCCTTGGAACAACTCCGCGGCGCCACGGTCTTCACCAAACTGGACCTCCGCAGCGCGTATAATCTCATCCGCATTCGAAAGGGAGATGAGTGGAAGACTGCTTTCATAACCCCCACCGGTCACTACGAGTACCGGGTGATGCCGTATGGGCTTGTAAACGCCCCCTCCGTTTTCCAGGGGTTCATGCATGAGGTGCTCCGGGAGTTCCTTCACCGGTTTGTAATAGTGTATATAGATGACATCCTCATCTACTCCCGGAGCCTGGCCGACCATCGCCACCACGTTGCGGAGGTCCTCCAGAAACTCCGGCAGTTCCAGTTATACCTCAAGGCTGAAAAATGCTCATTCCATCAATCCTCAGTTACTTTCCTCGGATACATTATCGACCACCGTGGCGTTCGCATGGACAAGGGGAAGGTGGAAGCAGTAACCACCTGGCCTGTCCCAGCCACGATCAAAGAACTTCAACGGTTCTTAGGGTTCTCAAACTTTTATCGCCGCTTCATCCCTCATTACAGTTCCACTACCAGTCCACTCACCGATCTCCTCAAGGGGAAGAGCAAGACTCTCGCCTGGAACCCTCAAGCTCAGAAAGCCTTCGACGAGTTGAAAACCGCCTTTACCCAAGCCCCGCTCCTCGCTCATCCAGACCCAGAACTCCCCTTTATTGTGGAAGTCGATGCATCCACCACAGGCGTAGGTGCCGTCCTTTCTCAGCAGCAGGGGAAGCCTCCCAGACTCCATCCATGCGCCTACTTCTCAAAGAAACTCAGCCCGGCGGAACGCAATTATGATATCGGAAATCGAGAACTGTTGGCAGTCAAGCTGGCTTTGGAAGAGTGGAGGCACTGGCTGGAAGGAGCAAAACATCCATTCCTGGTTCTCACCGATCACAAAAACCTTCAATACCTTCGCGATGCAAAACGACTAAACCCCAGACAAGCCAGATGGGCACTCTTCTTCACCCGTTTCCACTTCACAATCTCATACAGACCCGGTACAAAGAACATCAAGGCAGACGCCCTATCCAGAATTCATGCCCCTGAAAACTGCACTCAAGAACCAGAACCCATTCTCCCTCCGACTATCATCTCCAGCCCAATCCAGTGGTCGTCTCCGTCAGTTGCCTCCACGACACCACCCACCAATCCGCCGGGCTGTCCACCACACTTACAATATGTACCCAGGACACAACGCACCCCTCTTATCCACTCAACCCACTCATCACTTGGTACTGGCCACCCAGGGGCCAACGCAACTCTCTCGCTGCTAAGAAATCGCTTCTGGTGGCCAAATATGGCCAGGGACGTTAGAAGGTTTGTGCAAGGCTGCCCTGACTGCGCCATCTCTAAAAGTACCCGTCATCTTCCTGCAGGAAAACTCCAGCCACTACCCATACCTCAACGTCCGTGGTCGCACCTAGGAGTGGATTTTATCACAGACTTACCTTCATCAGATGGAAAGACTTGTATACTCGTCATCGTTGACCGATTCTCCAAATCCTGTCGCCTCATCCCACTCAAGGGCCTTCCCACTGCCCTACAGACTGCCGAACACCTCTTTAATCAGATATTCAGGTACTATGGAATCCCTGAGGATATTGTATCAGATCGAGGACCCCAATTTATCTCACGGGTGTGGAAAGCCTTCTTCTCCCTCCTAGGTGTGACCGTCAGCCTCTCATCAGGTTATCACCCGCAGTCAAATGGGCAGACCGAGCGCAAGATCCAGGAAATTGGGCGCTTCCTGAGAACCTTCTGCCATAGTCGCCAGAACTCCTGGAACCAGTTCCTAGGCTGGGCCGAGTACGCCCAGAACTCTCTGCGCCAACAATCCACAGGTCTCACACCTTTTCAATGCGTACTCGGCTACCAGCCTCCCCTGTTTCCCTGGTCAGGTGAACCCTCAGACGTCCCCGCCATCGATCACTGGTTCCGGGAGAGCGAGAGAGTCTGGGACTCAGCTCACCATCAGCTACAACAGGCAGTGCGCAGACAGAGGATAACAGCAGACGCCCGAAGATCTAATCCCCCCAACTTCCGTCCTGGGGAGAAGGTCTGGCTGTCTACCAGGGACATAAGGCTGCGCCTGCCCTGTAAGAAATTAAGTCCCAGATTCGTTGGTCCCTTCACGATCATGGAGCGTATCAACCCTGTCACTTATAAACTCCAACTACCACCTCACTACAAAATTCACCCTACGTTCCATGTATCACTACTAAAACCCTTCTCTCCACCTCTCACCACAGGGCCTGACTCCGAAGAAGAAACCCCTCTCCCACAGCTAGTAGATGAAGGCGCGGTCTACCACGTAAGAGAAATCCTGGATTCCCGGCGTCGTGGGGGCAAGTTGGAATACCTTGTCGATTGGGAAGGTTACGGCCCTGAAGAACGATCCTGGGTATCCAGAGACGATATACTAGACCCACAACTCTTGGAGGAATTCCATACCACACACCCAGAGCGTCCAGCACCCCGAGGCAGGGGCAGACCACCACGACGCCGAGGTCGGCCCTCAGGAGCGGTCCGTGGAGAGGGGGGTACTGTCACAGCTCAGTCAGGCCCTTCACTCCACCAATCACAGAGATCCGCATCACCAGAGTATTGAGCACTCACACCTGCACCCAATCATGTCATCAACTACCCTCACTATAAGTACTCCACGCACACTCACTTCACTGTCCGATCTCGTTCATACCTACATGGACTCTGACTACTCTACTCCGAGAAAACAAAGACCATATCCTTCAGAGAAAAGTATTACCTTACCTGTTGACCTTACCTGCTGTGTTCCTTCCTCCTAGTGTCGTCTGTGTTCGTCAGTGAAGTGAGTGGATTCCCCAAGTCTTGCCCTCCTTACAGTTCTGTGGAAATAGAAGAATACTCCAGTACTCCATCATCTGTACAAGTCACCCGATACTATCTCAATCTCCTACGTACCTCTTCACTTCAGTGTGCTTCACCTGCATTTTAATAAAAGTCTCACCTTTATTCACTAGATCACCTTGTGTCCGAGTCCTTCCGTAACATTATTGTTGTATCTTATATTTATTTTAGATGTTATTTATTTTATTGTATCTTTGTATTTTATAGTAATTGCATTATCTTATTTTTATTTTGTCTTATTTAATTAATTTGATCATTTTTATCTTTTAATTTCATCTTATTTAAAATTTTGCTATAATTGTACGTTTTATTGTACATTTATTTTATTATTTTATTTAATCTGTAATTTTATATTTATATTCAAGAATTGTTTTTGGCACATACACAGTTATATACAGAATACAACCTGCAGATCTATCTATCTATCTATCTATCTATCTATCTATCTATCTATCTATCTATCTATCTATCTATCTATCTATCTATCTATCTATCTATCTATCTATCATAAAAGAAATCTTGAGCTCTTGTTCAGGTTTATTGAGTGACAGCAGAGGATGGGACAAAAATAACACTATTCCCAGTCCAGAGTTGAATGGCTCCGCCTCACAGAGGGTCTGCAGTCTGTAGTCATGGGAAAGTCAAGTTGTTCTGCTTCCCCATGGTCTTTGTAACATCAGATTTTTATGAACAGTCACGCCAAACCCAGAGCATGACTCTACAGTCTTCAATCTTCAAGACAGCTCGTCCATGTGGGTCGTCTTAAACCAAAATATTTAGTTCAAGTAATTGCATATCCCGATGAGCCAACAAATTACAGCCTACCTTCAACTTCACTTCTCTGTAGTGCCAGGACCATCGCTACAATTCAGGGGGCCCAGGACAACATTTTTATGGTTTGGCCCCTACTTTCTACTAATGAGTAGGTTATATGAGTTCTTCTCAACCGATGGGTCATGACCCAAAAATGGGTCACAATTCTATATTGAGAAAACGGGAGGAAACAATGTTAAAAGTAAGCGATAAATGCAACTAGTTATATAATGATGTATAGATTGTCCTATCCATATAAGGTCATATGGTTAGTTGCGTTTTAATAATAAACAGGCTTATCAGTTTGAAAAATGGAGGAGAAAACATTTCCCATATCGGATGCTGTTAAAGTTAAATTAATTAACATTGTTGAGTCCATGCATTTCATGGAACTATTAATAAATTTGTCAGATAAACATTAATGTTTTGGAGCCATATCTTATGGAAACAAATGGAGTTTAAAAAAAAAAATAGTACAGTAGAATAGTTCACCCAAAAATGAACATTTGCTTAAGATGTACTCACTCTTAGGCCATTCAAGATGCAGGTGAGTTTCTTTCTTCATGGAAACAGATTGGGAAATTCAGCATTACATCACTTGCTCACCAGTGGATCCTCTGCTGTGAATGGGTGCCGTCAGAATGAGAGTCCAAACAGCTGATAAAAACATCACAATCCACAAGTGATCCACACAACTCCAGTCCGTCAGTTAACATCTTAAGAAGTGAAAATCTGTGTTTGTAAGAAACAAATCCATAATTAATGTGTTTTAACTTTAAACTATTGCTTCTGGCCAACATACCAATGCATAATAATGCTTCCACCAGTGAAAAAGTCCATCCCCTGTTGTCATCAAAATCCAACAACATATTTGTTTAAAATTGCTTTGGACTGTATTTGATTTCAAACTGTCCTTAATGTGCATATTTCTCTCCCGATTCAAACTACACAACGTTTTCACTGGAGAAAGCAATAGTACAGATGACTTGTATTTTAGTCGAAAGCAACAGTTTGAAGTTAAAATGATTTACTACAAACATGCAGCTTTTCACTTCACAAGATGTTAATGGATGGACTGGAGTCGTGTGGATTATTGTGATGTTTTTATCAGTTTTTTGCACTCTCGTTCTGACGGCACCCATTCACTGCAGGGGATCCATTGGTGAGCAAGTGATGTGATGCCAAATTTCTTTAAATCTTCTGATGAAGAAACAAACTCATTTACATTTAGGATTTCCTAAGGGTGAGTAAATTGCAAACAAATTTTCATTTTCTATTTCCTGAAAGAAATAGAATAAGAAATTTACCTGCTATTTTCTCTGGTCTCTCAGATACTACGTCAAGCTGATGATGTGCCTGGAGGAACTGTCTAACTCCACATGCTGCCCAGACGCTTTCTACAAACACTACATGCTGCTGGACATCCATAAGGTTTATTTCGCCATGTGCTCATATATGCAGGACCCAGGTATTCCCATCCTGCTGCTGCTCATCACACCCTGTGTCATCTTCCCATTCATTATACCATTCCTCTGGCAATACTTTAACCTGCACGAGTATAGACTGCCAAACAACGACTGATGATTGGACAGTGTTGCATTTCATAATGGACATTCTGCATGAATCAGATGTTTTGATAGGCCTCACAATATATCCGCAATGATTTTATTTTTTAAAGTATCCTAAAGACCATATTATTAGATTACATTTATGCATTCGGGAGACACTTTAACCCAAGCAATTTATATTGCATTCAAGGTACAACATATTGTGTAATTGTTCTTATTTTGTGTACATCTTAATCATCCTAATATGCTGATTTGGTGCTCAAGAAACATTTCTTATGATCAATGTTAAAAACTGTTGTGCCGATTAATATTTTTGTGACCCCCCCCAAAAAAAAAGAAAGATTCTATGATGAATAGAAAGTCCAAATGAACATCTTTAATTTCATTTATTACACTGTACATTGAGCTTAGGGTAACTTTTGATCAATTTACGGTGTCCTTGCTGAATAAAAGAATCAAAACTTATATGTGTGTGTGTATATGTAATATATAGTATTTATACAGTAAAACATTTTATCTTTTTTTTTTTTTTTTTTGCTACTGCTCAGCCCTATATTTCATTGATTCATAGTGGTCACTAGACAATAATTTACACAGTCAATCCAAAGGCATTTGAAACACATAATAAATATTTATTTTGAGACAAAAAAATAACAATTTGTTGTACAGTGCTCTGAAAACAGTTTTTTTCTTTTTACAGAATAGCAATCGGTACTGCTATTAAATATCCACATAACATCATAGTATTTTCAGTATTGCTAATGCTAAAGTAATACATCATTTTTACCATATGAATTCAAAATGTTTGTCTTATTTTCTGACAGACAAACTACACGTCTTTATGACCAGGCAACACTTTTTGAGATCTACTAGAGGTCTTTCTGACACAGTCTAAAATGATGCAAACTCAAAAACACTACATGAAATAAAGGATCTTTTCTGTTTTGTTTTTTTTCTTCCTTCTTTTAAGGTGTTATCTAAGGGTCATTTTATGTGCATCTAAAATACAAAGTAAATTAGTATTGTTTGTAATAGCATGTAACAGAGGTAAGTGTTTTCCTTTGTACAATGAGTCTCAGTAGTCTTAACTGATGCACTGTTTACAACTGAGTAAAATGCTTTGTTAGAACCAAAACACTGGCTTTAGTGTTGTTTGTGTCTGTGTGCACTGCTGAATGCAAAATATGTTGGGTGTGAATGAGATTAATATAATCTGACTGCAAATATTTCTGATTGTCATCCATTTCATCACAATGGGAAGAAGAATGGCGTACATTTAACATTTACAACATGAAAGCAAGTGAAAGTTCAGACATGAAGTTAAACACTAACACATCCTTCACAGCATAGGGTGGGTGGTCTGGACGATCAGGGTGGCACCATCCACCAAAACACGACTCATTCAGACGCTCATTTTGCACCATTCATACTACTTCCTTTTCATCCTAAAAACCACACGCAGGAAACGGCAGTCTAGAAGTGATGTTAATTCTCTCACATAACCAAGTTCACACAAAATGTTTTCTTTTTCAGCTTCTCATACGACCCTAAAATAAGAGAGGTATCATTGTCTTTGAGCTTCTCACAACTGTGTCCTTCCACTATAGAGAGCTTCTGGACTTCCACACCAGGCGAAAGTCTACCAGATAGTTGGTTATTTGGGCGAGTAACCCGTCTAATAACCATGAAAATTGCCACTGTGGTTGCAGACACAATAATGGACAAGAAATCTACCTCACTCCATGTACATTCACTGTGTCAATCTGTGGCTCATGAAAGGATTCAGTATTAAAACACATTTTTTTTGTGCTTAAAGGACAACCTCTCCTAACCTGCAGGGAAATTCCATGCCAAACATATTGGTTGCTAATAAATAAGAGCAGACAAAATTGGTTAAAATAAAAGTAATATAAAATTTGGCCAAAAGCAGCAATTATGAGGTGAAGCGCTGAGGAATTTGATTTACATTTGGAAAACTGGGCTATAACCATCACTAGACTAGATCTTCAGCTTCTTAACCACTGAACTGATAGTCGCAGAAAAAAAATGTTTTGAATAAAAAACCTCCATTGAATAGCTTTTATCCAGCATGCTCTGAAAATAATCAGAGCCAAACATAGAGAGAACTTGTAAGAACAGCAGAAAACTTGGTGATCACTACTAGCTTTTGGCCCAAAACTGCTCAGGTAGCTTCAAGACATGCTATTAGTGATCTTTACCATAGTTTTTTGTTTTTTGTTTTCCTTTCAATTTTGAGCTTATGGTAACAAGTTTTGTTTTGGTACCCCAAAGTGTTAAGAAAATTAAGAATGGTAGAAAGGCTGACTCAAGAAATGACAAGGCCAAATGGTTTAACTTCAAGCCAAACTGTTCAAAAGTTATAAGCAAATACTTTTGACAAGTAACTTGTACTGTCACCAAATCATTCCGTCAGTTTTCCTCGAATGCAATGTGTAGTTCACCCAAAAATGAACAAAATAAATAAAAATCATGCACTCGCCCTCACATAGTTCCAAATCTGTGCGACTTTTCCTTTTTCTGTGGATCACAAAAGAAGATATTTTGAAGAACGTTGAAAACCAAACTACATTTGAGCCCGTTGACTTCCTTTGAGTCTCAAAATGTCCCACAAAATAAAGTCAAACAGGTTTAGAAGGACATGAGGCTGAGTTAACGATCACAACGTCAATTTTTGGGTGAACTATCCCATGTAAATTCATCTGAAGATCATCTAAGAAATTAAATTTGTAAGAGGAGCGGCACAATTTATTAAAAATCTAATATGGCGACCAATCAACTAGGTGCTAAAGAGTCTGACAAGCTCAAAATTGGTTTAAGGCTTTCGTAGACAGGAAAAATAGCACGAAAACCAACAAATACAATAAGGTGTGTCCAAAACTTCACTGCTTGGGCTCTCAAACGTGGCACTGCTACAAAGTTGGGTCTGTATGTCCACAATCCATTATGTAAATAGTGCAATAGACAGATCTGTGCAACTTAGCGTTTAGTGCTAATTCACAGTGAAAGATGAAGATTGACTAATTCAAAACCCAAAACCCTGAAAACAAGTCTGTTTCTTTTATGCTCCTTTCTGTTGCTTGGATTGTATTTACTCAGAAAAACCAAAGCAAGCCTGCAAAAATCGAGTGACGGCAGTGTGAGCAGCAATGGCAGTGCAATAAACTTCAGTCCGTCCATAAAGCAACAAATATATTCAAGATATATAAGAAACTAATAACCCCAAACAGACAACAGCTCTAAAAGTGCCAGAGGAGCTTAATTTCAGCCCAACAGGGAAGAAAAGTCACAGAGAATGTCTCTTGAATATCTCCACATTATCTTTTCTCAACCATGATTGGCAATCTTTTCTCAAGCATGATTGGCTCCAAAATTGCTCCACATTTTCCATCAGCTCTTTTCAAGACCAAATTCAAAATGAATCCTACTTACTTCATTAATGAATAATTGCAAGCAAGCAATTGTTTTCCTCATAAAATGGGTAAGAACTCACTCTGCCTCTGAAATGGCTTTTTATTCTGCTGACATCAAGCACTCTTAAATTTTAGCCCGCCAATTCATCACCTGTCACCAGTTTGGCCTAAAACACTCACTATTTTTTTCACAATCCAATTAAATGTTGAATAAATTCAAGTACGACCCTTCAATGCCTTACATGAAACCTCACTGAGAACTCCAACAAATCTCCTGAGCTACGAAAAGAACCACTTCCAAGCAATACCCTTTGCCTTTGGGAAGCTAACATTTGTTGCTGAAGCTAAGATCTGTTGCTTACCATGCAATGAGCCTGCCAAAGGCTTCACACACTGGGAATCTGATTCTAAAGCATTCCAGCCAGCTTGTCCTCATCCAATTTCATCTCTCAGCTACATCCCAATTGATAAATGCTGAGGGGAAAAAATTAAAAACCAACGTTCTACCCTTTTGGCGTTCGCACAGAGCTATCCGATGGCTCAACTAAGGTTACATGGTAAAACACGTCTGATGTGTGGCTTCACATTAAGTGCTTCAAAGACCTGCCATTCACAACCACAGATCTCCACTTACCGCTCTCAGGCTCGAGAGCAGCACTTAGGCTTGTGCTTTCCAAGAAACTAAACATCTATTCAGAGTAGCACAGCACTCCATGACAGATAGTTCTTTATTGCACAATTTCCTCTTGTTTTCACACTAAAAACTGGGGAAACGAGGAGCAAAAAGAAACACATGTGGAATATGTGTTTGTGATGAAATGAGCTAGTCTAGCGTGACTAGGCCAAGGAGTCTGTATTACGCACAAACAAATTCAATACACGCATGGACGGCACGATATTTACAGTCCAAAGGGCAGCTTTCTCTAAAGGCAATTGTCCGAACTCAAAACATGAGTGTAATGGAACGATTCGTCCTGTTTTCAGGTCTGTATGAGGCTGTTTTGTTCACAAAGGGATCGAGATGAAGATGTTAAAGGTGAAGTGTGTAATTTCTTTTTTTTTTCTTCTCCAAATGGAATTGCAAACAGGTTACCTGAAAGTTCCTCCACATCTCCCATTGGTCGGTCAAACTGCTAGTCCCGCCCAAAACTCAACTCATTGGATGATCGTGTGGGGTTGATTAGGATGCTCAAACAAATAGAGCAATGTTTGTAATGCTGTTGCATATGAAGTTGTGTTTGGAATAAAGATTTTTTAATATAGAAAATACACACATCACCTTTAAAGGCTTTAAAGGCAAAGGAAAAGTGGATTTGTTGTTGGCTTAGTGAAGATTTTAAAAGGTCATGTGCTTCCTTTTAAAATAGCTAAAGTTTGTCGCCACCCTCTATGAACATGACTAACAATTTGACAGCATGTTTCATCGAAGCCAAAGTCTCTCGCTCACTGGCAGTTTGACAGCCTTTGGAAATAGCATTGTTAGCATTTATGCAATCAACCAAATCCAAGTTTCTATGGCTTTAACCTATCTCAGTTGAACTGTTCCCGAATACACTGCAGTATAACAGCATAAGGAATGGAATTAGTTCTTTGAAATGGGTAATATTGAAAACGTGCACACAAACGCACTAATATGTATAACAGCAACAATATTTGGGCATTAAATCCTATATAAATTCTAAATGCTAAATTTATATATAGCAAGAAAAGCTGAGCTGCTCAAAGAAAAAAAAAATGAATCAATCATTTTGGGAATCTTCAAGATAATTAAACCAAAACAAAATGAGATGATATAAATTAATAAAAATAAATTAATTGATTAAAAAAAAAAGAAATCATTGAAATAAAATAGACTTTGTATGCAAATTTGTTTGGAATGAAACCACGTACTGAGAGCTAAACAACAGCTTCTGATGGAAATAAAAGAAAGAAACTAAAAACAAATAAAATAAAATACACTTTTAGCAGTGAATCTGTTTGGAAGGGAAATCATGAGCTAAATAATGTTGATGTTGTTGTTTTTTTCCTTATTAAAGGTGCTATAAGCAATGTTAGCCATTTCGCAAACCCCCACAAGTCAAAGAATTCAAAATAACTGACAGTCCGAGAGTGATATCTGTCAGGAAGCAGGGACATTTTCTGCATGCTATTCCACTAAAAAAATCACTTATAGCACCTTTAAATGTATTGTAACTACTGCATACATCGATCAAAGTAATATCACTACTGCATAAATTACATCTAAAGGGACTGCACTACTGTTTTCAAGCACAGCAGAGGGACTGACCACTCTAAGGGCACTGAGAGGTCGTGCTACTGTAATATTTAGACCATGTGGTCAATGCCTACAGTACAGTACAAGGCAACTAAGATCTACAGGCAGTAGGTCTGGTCCGCATGGGTGCAGTGCATTGGGATGGGGTGAATAGGGGGTGCAAGAACCAACCTATTGGATTAGTCTCACCATCATTGCACTTTGGGAGGTCTAAGGTGCACAGGTTGTATCTAATGTTATATTCAAAGGTCACTGGGCAGCAGCAGACAAACACGTAGGCCACATTTTGGAGAAAAAGGAAAAATAATAGTATCCAAAACATGATCTGTGATTCTTTTTAGAACGGAGATTTAGAAAATTTCAAAGTACACGTGAAATAGTTCTGAAAGAGGGCAGTGCATCAGAGTTCTTCCCATTCAGTACATCTTTCCCATTATCCAGAGACCTGCATTCGATTGGTCAGTGAAGAAGAGGTGAGCCACGTGACTACACAAGCATGTGGATCTCGTTGTACTCATCCCGTCCATCTTCATCAAAATTGGGCGAATCCTCATCAGCATCCAACTTCAAGAACAAAAATGACATTTTAAAATGAAATCAACACCAGGTGGATTTTCTCAGCTGACTGCTTGTGTTCGGACAAACATGACTACAACACGAACTCACCGCTGCAAGCTCTCTCTCCTCAAAGATCCTGGTCAGGATGAGTCTACGCAGAGGTACGGTCATGATTAGGATGAAGGGAAAGGCCAGAGAGGCTACGGTCGACTTCACCACCCACAGCAGGGCGATACACAACAACTGAATGATGGTGAACATGTTCATACGCCATGTCTTCACCTGTATGTAAAACAAATCGTGCCTAGAGTTACGACAAGGTCTAGTGAAAAGCTTCTATGTTGCCTTTTTTAAATGCAATATGTATTATTTTTGTATATTATCTGCCACAACTTTGCTTATTTCATAAGTCTCCTAGAAATGGTGCAAACAGTTCTTAATTGTTTGATTTCTTTGTTTTAAAGGTTTTCAATTCTTTGTTGATTTCAAAGTTTAAATTAGATTTTCAAATCTAGATTTCCAATGTAGTCTCAGACTTTTGAACATTACACAGTGTTCAAATTTGTCAAATATGGTTTGTAGTTTAATTTTTAGGGTTGTGTTAAAAAGTGCGAAATGAAATGGTGATTTGTGCGCCACCTTGTGGGTGCTTCGAAAGCTTTCAAACAGAATCCAGATGTCAATTTAGTACAAACTTGTAGCATCTACCGTGTGGAAATCAAACACAAACACATATAATAAGCTGTCAGCACTGCGTTTGTAAATAACATCACTACTACCTCAAAAGTTTCAGGAACAAGCGCTTACCTTGGTAACATAGATGTGGTCAGGGTGATGTTTAGCAGGTGTGACCATGAGTGTGATTCGCTCATAAAGCTGGATACCAGTAAGAGATGTGATGCCCATGTACAGAAATATCCCAAACAGCACAGCCAGAGGAATATGACGCAGCACATCTGTCATCACTATAGACAACCCTGCACAGAGGTGATGGGATTGACAGAATCAGGAAAGTTTTTTCCCCTATTTAATTGAATAGTACCCCCCCAACCCCAAAGTTAATGTCAACAGGAAACTTGAGTGGGCTGAAACAGATGTTGTTGATACAGCAATAAGCCACTTGACACCATGCATTACATTAAGTTTACCATGGTTTTACTATCATGTTCTTATATGACCAACATGAGGCTGAGTAAGCAAAACCCCCTCTTAAAGGGACAGTTCACCCAAAAATTTTAATTTCTGTCTTTTGTTGTTACAAATCTGTTAAACAAAAGAATTATATTCTACTGACTTCCAAAGTATGAAAATAAAAAGTACTATGGAAGTCAATGGGGACCATAAACTGTCTGGTTACCCACATTGGTAAAATTATCTTATTTTGTGTTAAGCAGCAAAAAGAAACTTGAACAGGTTTTGAACAACTTGAGGGTGAGTAAATGATGACAGAATATTCATTTTTAGGTGAACTATCCCTTTAACCATAGTGAAATCATGGTATGCCAACAGTAATATGATAAAGCACATCATTAATCAATAAATATTTCAATTTAATATACTGATAAACAGATTAAACTGTTCTTCCACCTATGTTAAGTACTTTTTTTTAATGTAGGAAGTTCACGATTACCAAGCAATGCAACAAATTTCTGGTGTGTTCATTGTAATTGCAGGTTTTGGAATAGTAAAAACTTCTGTCAAATTCATAATTGCAACTGAAAGCTCTGACTTTTCCCTTTTGGCTGTTTTGACGTTATATACTGTAAAAAAAATAAATAAAATAAAATAAAAAATCTAATGGCTGCAGCCTTAACAGCTAAAGGTAGTTAATTACTTCTAAACTCATTGCCATTTGATGTCATTTTATTACAGCTGATGCTACCCAGTTAATGTGATTTAAATGAATGTGATTAAATATTATATTGTCATCAAACTCAAAAATGAAACCTCTTTGCTGTTATGAACATTGGCATCATAAAAATCTTGTGATTATAGTGATACTGACTCAAAGTGAATGCAACACACACTGGTTTGAGGTCAGTAAAATTTTTTTAAAAAGAAATTAATACTTTTAACTGATTAAAAAAGACAGTAAAGAGTTTACAAAAAAAATCTATTTCAAGTTCTTCTTTTGAACTTTTTATTTATCAAACAATCCTGGATTGAAAAATATGAATATATGAATATATATATATATATATATATATATATATATATATATATATATATATATATATATATATATATATATATATATATATATATTTGTGTTGTTGTTGTTGTTTTTAAGCAGAAAATCAGCATATTACAATGATTTCTGAAGGATATGACACTGAAGACTGGAGTAATGATGCTGAAGATTCAGCTTTGCATCACAGGAATAAGTAACATTTTAAAATATATTAAAATGGTAAATTAACACTTATTTTAAACTATAATAACATTTCACAAGATGATTGTTTTTACTGTAGTTTTGCTTAAGAGGCTTCTTTCAAAACAATTTTAAAAATCTTACCGACTCCAAACTTTTTTGAACAGAAGTGTATATGGAATGAGCAGTCACAGGTGAATTAACACGGTTCACCCAGTTCGTTTTCTGACAATATCTGTTTTACACAATTGTGTTTTAGTGTTTCTTACCCACTAGGATAGCCACACACATCCCTGTCACCCTCTGCTCTTTAACTTCTTGGATCATGGGTTTCTCTCCGGGGGCAGTGGCTTTGCTCATGACTGTTAGTGCATTCACGTGAGTCACCGAGCGCACAGTGGCGGCAGTCAGCCAGGGCAGACCAAAGAGCGGGCAGATAGCTCCTAAAGTCACTATCAGAAGCAGGTCCAGATGAAAGCCAGAACCCTTGATCAAACGCCGCTCCTTCTTGCTCACTATCAAGCTGCAGATGGGACGAAATTGATGCAATGAGCCACAAAAGCATTTGAATTGTATTGCATTTCCATCTGAGCTAAGACAGAATGTCTCTCGAACGATCTGTCAGCTTACTCACGTGGTGATTTGAGTCTCCATGAATATGAGGATAAAAACCAGCAGGGCCGGGATCACGGAGGCCCCCATCATCCAAACAGGGAAAGGCTGTTTATCTCCAAAGGGGCTGATAAACCAGCTTCGTTTGTCCGGAGATGTGACAGAGAAACCAGAGGGGACGTTCAGCTTCTGCAACCACAAAAAACACAAGCGCTCGTAACACAAGGATTCATTGGTTACAGCGCTCTGCCAAACCAACCACACTGTAATACAGACTCGGAAGAAACCTGGCTCCAATTACAGGCCAGAGCTTAATAAGAAGAGTACGCTGGGAGAGGAGTTTCTTTGTGGTAGTGCACATACTGCACATGAGAGTTTACCAGTGCGGTTACCTGTGTGTATGTCTCAGGGATGGTGCAATCCACCAGCACGGAGATGAGTATAGAGATAGGAATCCCGAAATCACCAATGATTCGTCTGGCCTTTGATGAGAACAGATGATACACACACAAACAGAGGATGCCAAACTTTTTAATCAGCTCAAAATGTTTGCTCACAATGAATCCTAACAACAAAAAAATCATGTTTGCAATCAGTAATTTTGTTGATTTCCAGTAAAAACATCATTAAAATGAAATGAATTTATTTGAGAAACAAAACTGATTCTCCAAAAAAATAAAAAAAATAAAAGATAGGTAGAGAAATTTTGATTTAAAAACATTAAAAAAAAAAAAAAAAATCAATTGATTACAAACTGGAAGTTTTGTAGTTTTAAAAGTTTAAAAAACTTTTTTTTATTTTGTATAACAATTATATGGGGATTATATTTGTATATATTTGTACAATCAGTATTAAAATGGTCAATATGTTAGTACGGTCAAATGTTTAAAAAAAACATTGCACTTTTTAGGTAATTAATCACAATTAATATTTTCACATTAAATCTCCAAACTGCTGTACAAACAGCATGAAGATGCTATATTTTTAATTCATTATTTTTTTATGGTAACTTTTTTAGTACGTTAAAAAAAGTTAACGTTTAGTATGTTAAGTAAGTTTTAAAAAAGTTAAGTATTATGCAGATCACTATGTACCAGGACCGAGACCTCTATTAAATGGATTTAATGGATTTTAATCAGTTTCTGTGGATAAAATATATAAATATAAAATATGTAAGTAAATACAGTCATTTAACATTAGTCAATTTTGTGCCATCGTTTTTTACAATTTTTTATACGCTTACATGAAAACTGTTACAGAGCATTAAAGTACACTTAAATAAAGCCATATACAGTGGTCAACATTTGAAGTGGATCAAAAAAGTTCATCAAAGTTGTCCTAAGACAAGAACACAATTTGGTTTTAGGACAACTCTGATGAAAGGTTTTGATCCACTTCAAATGTTGACTAGTGTAATAGTTTTGTGGGAGAAACAAACCGAAATTTAAGATTTAATTCATAGAAAATCTTGATATGGAGTTTGCAAGAAAAGAAAAAAAAAAATATGACAAAGTGGTTTGCTTCTCTTGATTATTTTGTTTTAAATATATATATATATATATATTTATATATTTATAAATATATATATATATATTTATATATATATATATATATATATGACGCCACACCCACTGACGCCACACCCACTGTATATATATATATATATATATAATGTGACGGTTCGACGGCCCTCCCCCTCATCATCATCACCACCCCGTCCCTTATTCGCCGCCCTTCACCAGGCTCCCGACTGGAGTGGGTGGATGAGAGGAGGGGCGTGGGACCAACGTGGGCTGGCGGCGTGTGATGAGGCACAGCTGGACTGAATTAAGCCTCATCACCGCCGCCGTTAAATGCCGAGCGCGCCTCTCCTCGGGAGACCGGTCTCTTCCCCCGTGCATGCACACTGGTGTCCTCGTGGGTCCAGGAAGGGTGCGTTGAGGGATGTCGAGCCACCGAGGATGTGAGCCGTGGAACCTCCAGAGTCATCGTGCAAGCCGCACCCGTATAACGGCCGTCGGGCCAGGATGCCGGGCCGTCCATCCCGCCAATGGCCCAGTAAGTGGTACAGGAAGAGCCGCCGCTCCAGAGAAGCCGCCGCCCCTCGTGCCCCAGACCGCGGGAGCGTGTGCGGCCACCAGACTCCGCCCCTTCCCTGGACCCCTTCCCTTTTGGAACACTGCCCTCCTGCACAAGCCCTGAAGCACGACGAGGACACCAGATCCCCCCCCCCCCCCCCTGTTTTGTGGACACTTCTTCCCCCTGGACACTTTATTTTATCATTTTTGTTTAATCAAAAGCCTCTCCGAGGCCTGACGCCACACCCACTGTGTCTGTCGTTGGCTCCTCCCGTCACAATATATATATATATATATCTTATTTTATTTATTTTTTGGAGTACATTTTACTGGAAAACAAGACAAAAATGCTGATTAAGCAAAGGATTTTTCACTGTTCTGACAAAATAACACCACACTACAAACCTTTCCACCAAGGAATCTGCTGTTACGAAATTTCCGCAGAAAGAAGGCCACAAAGAATGTTCCCATCATGAGCACTAAGGACAGCAGGGCTGTGTTGGGCTGGTTGAGGATGGGTTCCCCAATCACACTATGCCCTTGAGGGTCTATGGGTTTGAAGGTAGGCAGTACAGGAGCTGAAGGGTAGCTCTTCATCAGAGGGTGCTCTTGAAACACCTGAGGAAAAATACTTTAATAAGCATAAAACTACACAATTATTGGGTAAATTAATTACATCTATTTATTTTTTAACAATTTTAATTATGTTAAAATTTTAAATAATATTCAATTAGTTATATTAACAATTAAAATATAACCTTCTTTTTAAATTTTGTGTCAAATAGTCAATTTTAATTCTCAGCACATGCAATGCTGCCTTTAAATTTGGCAAAAAGAAGATACCTTCCACTTAAAGCATCCTACACATCTGATACCTTTGATACCTTAAAATGCTGTCTAGCTAGGCAGCTCACTAGATTTCAGAGAAGAACTTGCACCTGTCGGTATTGGTGACGTACCTTAATTAGCTTAGAGAAGGTTTCGTAGATGAAGATGAGAGAGATGAGAAATGCAAAGATCTCCTGGGTGAATGGAGAGATGTATCGTACGAGGAAGCTTCCCTCAGCTGCCACGATCACTAGGACAATGAAGATGAGCCAGAACCCAATCCACACTCGGCCTGTGAGATATTCGAAGCCCTGCGCCTGGCAGAACTGGTAATGAGGAAGAACAAAGAAGGGGCAACAGGGAAGATAGAAAGGCAGACACATGTTAATGTTATAAAATTACCTCCTGTTCTTCGTAATGGCTGAAACGTAAAGACAAAAAGTACCTTATAAAAAGCCTCCTCAAAGACCAAAAGTGGTCCAGAGAAGCCAATTATGAGCAAAGGCTGTCCTGCTAGCAGGGAGAACAGCACTCCCACTGTTGCCGTGGAGATGATGAGTTCAGAAACTCCCATCATGCCTTGTGTCTTCTCACCTAAATAAATGGGAATATAAAGTGATAATGTAATGTATGCATATTAAGTAATACTGTAAATATACTTTGGAAACCCATTTCCATCACCCAAGAAAGAGAAATCATGCTTTTTTAAATTCATAATTATGACATAAATAGTGGAAACAGTCATAATTATGATAATTATAACATACAAAGTCATAATTATGAGAATAAAAACTCACAATTGTTACATTAAAACTCATAATTATGACTTTTTATGTCATGAAAATAAGAGAAGTTATTATAAAACAAAATTATTTATTATTAAAACATAATTATAGCAAGTCAAAATTATGACAAAATAATTAGGATATTAGTCAATTGTAACAAAGTCGGAGTTAAAAAAAAAAGGGACAAAGATTATGAGATGTCAAAATTATAAAAACAGTAACTGCTGACTTACAAGCTCATCATGACTTTTTATCTCATAAAACGTCAAAGTTATGACACCAAGCCATTTAGCATTTCAAAATCATAACAAAAATTCATATGAAATAAAAAGTAACTATTGACATGCCAACTCATATTTCTGATTATATATTATATTTTGAATATATATCATGAAATAAAAACACAAAATAATTATTAGAATTATGACTATTTATCTCATAATGCATTTTTATGTCAGTTTTGATTTTTCATTTCATAAATAATACTTAGTATGTCATAATTTCAACTTTTTATGTCATAATTCAGATTTTTTTGTAATTATGATTTACCAAAGCATGATTTTTTTTCTTATGTGGTGGAATGGGCTTGTATATTAAAAAGACTATCAAAGATAACAATCTCATTGTCTCACTTGCCTAATAAGCCTCCAAAGGTGATAGTGGGCGAAAGAGCAGCAAAATAAATGAAAATGACAGCAGCAAAACATTGTGTGTCCATGGCATCCTTCAGGTCGCTTATGTAGCGTGGATAACGGCGTCGAATATCGTGGATCAGACCTCCAAAGGGAATACCAGAGCGCTTGAGAGGATCAACATCAAACTGATCCTCCTCCTCCTGTTCATCCGTACTTGCATCTACAACACAAACAGAACCAGTCAACCATAACAGAACATACAAACTTGAAAATATGGTCACAAATACAGTAGGTATCCCACCTTTGGTCTCCTGCTCAGCTCCTGTCACAATACTGCCACATTTCTTGAGCTCTCTCTCCTTGCGCTTACGTAGCATCTGTTTCTGGAAGGAGGCCACGGTCTTCAGCAGGTCTTTTCCCTCAACGTCTGATGGTGGAATTACAATACTGCAGTCTAAGAACTCGTTGATGCCATTAAGCAGGTCTTGTCGATCATCAGCAAAGTATGCTACCTCATGGAAGTTCTGTGGAAGGTCAGGAAAAACAGTGAACGTGAGTGGTTTAAGTCACAAGTCAATTTATCATTTTAACAACTTTTGACCAGTAGGTTGCAGTCCTGAAACTTCTCATCATATCAATATTCAACAGCTAAGCCAAGACAAAGTCTTACTTCATGTTTTTTTAGCGTGGTTATCAAATGTCTAGAATGGAGTTAAAAATAAAATTTGGTTTAAGATCACCTGAACTCATTATGTCCAATCTTCTCAAAAATATACAGAAAAAATTAAATTAAATTAAATTAAATATTAAATTAAATATGGTAGACAGGTCATAAGTTGAATCTCGATAACTTAGAATGGAAGAATATAAGCAAACCAGAATCATAAATTTGGGCCAAGTCATTTTGAAGTTACAATTAAATTTTTTATATCATAAAACTGATTAAAATCACTTTTATGATATAATGCCACTGATGTTTCAGTTTGCCAGAGAATTGGAGAAATACATGTACATTTTACTTTGCAGCTTTGCCATAAAATTCATTACAGATTTATTGGAGAATGGGAAACAAAATCAAAAATCCATTCAGTGACCTTTGTGTGGTTTGGTCTGCAGATCATCTGACCCAACTTTGAAGATTGGGCAAAATTTGCAGAAGTAACAATGTAAAAAACCTGTTTTCAATCAAATTCAAAATGGTGGACAGGTAATAAGGCAAAACATGACTCAAAGACTAACTCAAGGAATCTGAGTAAACCAGAAGTATAATTTCAGGCCAAGGCATTTGGATTTAATTTTGATGTCATGAAACATGAACTAAGCACTCTTAAGACATGAAGGCACTGATACTGTAGTTTCCCCCCAGCTTTCCTAAGGCCAGGGTGCTCATTTCTGTTCCCAGAGAACTTAATTAACTGGTTTAGGTGTGTTTGATTAACTTTGCAGGAAGGTAGAGCTACAGGAACAGGACTAAGCACCTCTGGCCTAAGCACTGCAGAGATATATCCTCCATTTCTGTTGGCCAGTCCCTCCACAATTCATTACAGGTTTACAGAACAATGAGAAAAAAAATCAACTGACACTATTCTGGAGAAGACTGCATAAAATTTATAGGTGGTAGTGTAAAAAATTATTTGTTAAAATCCAAAATGGCACAAGATCTAGTCTGAACTGAACACCATGACCCAGTGAATCATAAGAAAAAGCAAAAGCAAAAACAAAAATACAAATTTGAGCCATTTTTGGCACTGTAATAGTGGTTCGCAACCAATGAGCCAAGATATTTTTCACAGGACAAAGCAACAACTAAAAATCAAGATATTTCTTACATTCACCACCTCAGCAACTTTTTTAAATTTGAATAAAATGAAAACTAAAAGAATTTCAAATCACATGAGTCAATATTTTATTCACAATAGAACATAGATAACAACAAATGTTTAAACTGAGAAATTTGATAATTGTATGCACAAAATGAGCTCATTTCAAATTTAATGCCTGCTACTGGTCTGGGACGGGGGCATGTTTACCATGGTGTAGCATCTCCTCTTCTTTTCAAAACAGTTTGAAGATGTCTGGGCATCGAGGTTATGAGTTTCTGGAGCTTTGGTGTTGGAATTCGGTCCCATTCTTGCCTGATATAGGTTTCCAGCTGCTGAAGAGTTCGTGGTCATCTTTGATGTATTTTTCGTTTCATGATGCGCCAGATGTTCTCTATAGGTGAAAGATCTGGACTGCAGGCAGGCCAGTTCAGCACCCGGACTCTTCTCTACGAAGCCATGTTGTTGTAATAGCTGCAGTATGTGGTTTTGTATTGTCCTGCTGAAATACACAAGGCTTTCCCTGAAATAGACGTCGTCTGGAGGGGAGCATATGTTGCTCTAAAACCTTTATATACCTTTCAGCATTCATAGTGCCTTCCAAAACATGCAAGCTGCCCATACCGTATGCACTTATGCACGTCCGTGATTTCCAACAAGAATGTCAAATTTGGACTCATCTGACCATAGAACACTTTTCCACTTTGAAACAGTAAAGTTTAAATTAGAGGATACGATGGCACTTCTGGACCATGTTCACATATGGCTTCCTTTTTGCATGATAGAGCTTTAGTTGGCATCTTCAGATCGCACGGCAGATTGTGTTTACCGACAGTGGTTTCTGGAAGTATTCCTGGGCCCATTTAGTAATGTCAATGACAGAATCATGCCGATGAGTGATGCAGTGTCACCTGAGGTCCCGAGGACCACGGGCATCCAACAAAGGTCTTCGGCCTTGTCCCTTCAGAGTTTCTCTGAATCTTTTGATGATGTTATGCACTGTAGATGATGAGATTTGCAAAGCCTTTGCAATGGTCCTCAACTTGATGTTGAGCACCATTGTTTTTAAAGTATTCCACAATCTTTTTACGCACTCTTTCACAGATTGGAGAGCCTCTGCCCATCTTTACTTCTGAGAGACTCTGCCTCTCTAAGACATCCCTTTTATAGCTAATCATGTTACAGACCTGATGTCAGTTAACTTAATTAGTTGCTAGATTTTCTCCCAGCTGAATCTTTTAAAAATGTCTTGCTTTTTCAGCCCTTTGTTGCCCCCGTGCCAACTTTTTTGAGACCTATAGCAGGCATCAAATTTGAAATGAGCTCATTTTGTGGATAAAAGTGTAAAATTTCTCCGTTTAAACATTTGTTATGTTCTTTATGCTCTATTGTGAATAAAATATTGGCTCATGTGATTTGAAAGTCTTTTAGTTTTCATTTCATTCAAATAAAAAAAAAAACGTCCCAACATTTCGGGAATTCGGGTTGTAATATATTTTATGAATATACTTTTTTCTACCTATGCCAAGTTATTTTAATGTGAAATAATTTACCAGGTAGAAATTGTGAGTGAAAAATAGTTTTTAAACCCTTATCAAGTAAATAACGGTAGCACTTTAGTGTAGGGACCAAATCTCACTATTAGCTAGTTTATTAGCATGCCTATTAATAACATATTGGCTGTTTATTAGTACTTATAAAGCACATATTCTGCATGACCATATTCTACATCCTGAATCCTAGTCAATACCTAAACTTTACATCTACCTCACTAACTATTAATAAACAGCAAATTTGGAGTTTACTGGGGCAAAAGTCGTAGTTAATAGTTTGGTAATAGTGAGAATTGGACCTTAAAATAAAGTGTGACCTAACGAATAAATGGAAAAGTCATGGAGCCTCGAATATTGTTGTGGACAATGGCCAGCCTTGGACTCAAAAAGGATAAGAACCACTGCGTTATAAGATTTCAGATATACTGACCCCAGAATTTTCAGAAAAAGACTAAACAGCAGAAAACAATCAGATACAATTTGTTTCTTCACATCTTTGGTGCTTGGCCCTAGTAATCTGCAAACCGTGATATATATTGCATGTAAGATGAACCTTATCGGACATGAGGGTGGAGAAGGAGCGTCCAATCTCATGATAGTCCATGTTGGTCTGCGTGGGGCCCAGCAGCACAAAGATGAACCGAACGGGGACAGGGACTTCCAGAACGGACTCCAGCAGTACAGCCTCGTTGAGCCGGACAAAGGCCATCGCAGGCTTCTCTAAGAACTCCACACACCCTATAAACACATTTATTGCGGTAAAAAATCAAACCACACAAACAGGGATCCAGTGACAGAAATCAAACACAACCGAAAGCATTAATCTTCGCTTAGCTGACTGAGGCATTATTGGAAAACTCTGGTGCGATGACTCAACATCATCTCTGGACCTGAAAACAACAAAACGCTGGAACGAAACGTTGCTTTGCTTACCCACTAAGACCACAGTGGCTTCGGCATCCTTGGGAATCTTTGCCAGGAGTTTCATAGATCTGGCGGCAGCATGTCCCTCAGCTGGGACAGGGTGGAGGTTTTTCTTTTGTTGACAGAAGAACATAGTTAGTGCCATTTGAACGTCACATCAGCCTCAAGCTGTGGCAGAAAAGCTTTGGCAGATAGTGCATACATAGCTGCCCTCGCTCCGATTGTTTATTGTTCCACACGACTGTTTTGCTCATGTGTTCGGGTGACGGGGTGCGAGTATGTTTCGTGTATTTTAATGAACCATTGTGCCTGTTTTGTATCACCGAGTGCAAATCTAAACCTACAGATCCAGGTGACAAAGTGGAAAAGTGAATGGTAAATCACTTTAAATCAATTTAACACAATACGTCTTCACTTTTTATATGGGCTGTTTCAAATGTGCCAACAATTTTAGCCATGGGGAACATTCATAGTTTCACAGCTAATGTATCAAAAGTTTAACTGGAAGCACCTGTAAACTCACTATTACTCTTAATCCTGCACATGTGGCAGAGCAGCTTACATGATCCAAGCATTAGCGGTGCTGCTAACCAGGCCCAGACCGAATGTGCAGATGGGCTTTCACTGCAAAAAAATTAGTTTCTTGCTTAGTATTTTGTCGTTTTCCAGTGCAAATATCTAAATCAAGATACTGTACATCTAAGCAAAATTATTATTATTTTTTTAAATATCTTGACAAGCCTTGTTTTCTAAAAGAAATACCAAAATTAAATGATTTTTTTTTGTTTAAATCAGGAAAAAACAATCCACCAATGGGGTAAGAAAACCTAATTCAAATGAAAAAATTTGTTTATTTTTCTTACCCAACTGACCGATTGTTTCTTGTTCTAAGCAAAAACTCTAAACTTAATATCTTATGCCATTTTGCCTCTCAAATAAATGTATTTTAAATATTTGAAGTGGAAAAGACAATTTTTTTTTTTTTTTAGTTTCGTTGATTTTACCTGAAAACCTGTGGGATTCTGCAGAATGTATTTAAATAGGGTAAAATTTGTTAAATACAATGCTACACTCTTATTGGTAGTTAACAGCATAATCAAATTAGCCAAAATATTTAATTTAAAACAAAAAACAATTTGCAACAGAATTTGGGGAATGATGATCTTTCCATTTCTTTCTACAGAGTTCGGATTCCATGTGGGCCTGATAGTGGCTATTTTAGGTTGATTAAAACTGGTTAAGCTGGTTTTCCAAGCTGATATTCAGTTTTGTCGGTCAACCCAGCTGACAAGTATCAAAACCCCGTTCAAATGATCAAAACAAACCAGCCTGACCAGATTTGTGCCCTGAAAACCACTGTAGGTGCTAAGCTAAGCTATTTCATTCCTCAATAGGGCTGGTTGTAACCCACCAAACATTTACATCTCTTGTGTGCTGGCCTCCAGAGCAATGCACCCTGAAGGGACCAAGGGCTACCACAAAAGTCAAAGTTGGTGTCCTCCAGGTGACTACCTCTGGCCCAGTAAGCTTGGCGGCAATTATCTAGGAGCTTGAGCCCTTTCTACAACATGCACACAAGCAAGCAAGCGACTCACAAATAATGTCACAAACACCTCTTTTTCATGTTCTGCCGCTTTGCTGTCGTGCATCTCCTCGTGGTCCTGGGACACCAAGGGCAGGCTGGTGTCGTGAACGTGATTGTGGTTGTGACGGAAGCCGCCCAGACTGGTGACAGAGTGGTTCCGATGGAAAAGGCCTTCTTTCTCATCATTGGGGTGACTGGACAAGAAAAAGTATTGAGAAATTTTTCATGTAAGAATGTTAAAGGCACAAAAAGTCTGCAAATAAGATAAAGGTAAAAGCACAAGCACATATTCTGTTTATATATTTACACACACACACACCCACACACACACAATAATTAAAAAGATTGAATAAGTGGTTTTTATATTTATTTACTGTATAAGCAAAACATCCAACAAAAAATAGAGTGGTTTATTCAAGAAATAAGGGGGAAAAAAGTTTGCTAATGGGTAATGGGTTAAGAAAATTCAATATATATTCTCTGAAAACAAATCTTATTACCTCACATATTTTTCTTCTTGAGTAAATTATGCTTTTTTATGGATGTTAACATCTTTTTGGACAAAGATGAAAATACTGATTAAGTAAATACTTTTTTTTTTTTTTTTTTTGCAACACAACTCTCTATTATATAAACATGAGGTATTAAAGGGATAGTTCAGCCAAACTTACATTTCTAATTTTTTTATTCATCCTCACACTTTTATGGTGTTTTGTTTGTCACAATGTTGTCATTCACCTTCATTAAACTAAAAAAAATAGCAGCCAGGACATTCTTTAAAAACATTTACTTTTGGTTTTAAACAGAAGAATGTAAGTTAATATGGGTCATATGACAAGAGGGTGAATAAATGACAGTATTTTCATTTTGTTTTTGGGTGAACTATGCCTTTAATAGTGAAAATGTTATGACTTCTTTAATCTGTCAAGCTATTCGAGTCCATTTGTTCTCCTCTGTGAGACAAATATCCCTGCTCTCTTGTTTATTTAGCTCCATGGTGTACAGCAATTTCCTTGCTTATCAAAGTCCAAAAAGGCAATTTTCCATCTTCGCTTGCAATATTTGCAAAGCAAACACAAAACCCAACATGTCAGGATATCAGAATCCAAACTACAAAACCAAACCACATTCCCTGTTCACTCGAAGAAACACGTGCCAAAGCAATCAGTTAAAAATGCTAAAGACAACAGAAAAGCAACATGTGGCTATATAACATCAGGGAATATTTAAACAGAATACAACTCTAAAAATTGACCGCAGAGGCAGTCCAATGAATTAATAAATGCCTTTATTGTTTTTCACAAAAGACTAATTTTGGTTTGCTTTGGGTGCTTCTATGCGTCCTGAAAAAAGAGAAGAATAAAGAGTGGCTGCCCAGCTTTGTTAAACACGTCACCGCAACTGTGTCCAGCGCTTGACATCGGCACACTCATTAAGCCTCATTTGCGATCTAGTTATGCTCCAGCCAAACTAAACACACACAAAAAACAAAGAGACAAGGTGTGACATTGAATTGTGTTTGAAAACATTTCCAAACACTTGAGTAACTAATGACCTAACTTAGAGCACCTTGATGTATTTTTTTCCACATTACAAAGACATATTTGTGACTAATTTGACAGGTTTTCCCATTAAAAACTGCATCTGAGATGATGGGAAATGCTGTAGAGAGGTTTAATCTGGTTTTTGATTTCATCACGTTTAACTGTGTGTATGTTTTATAGCCTAGCAAAGCCAATTCCTCTAGCTGACCACAAATACGCTAAAATCTCTTTGTTGCACTCACTGAAGAATAGAGATGCCTAAATGTGTTGTCCTTAATATTTATAGGGAAGGTGTATGTTAGTTTTAGCCTAGGAACAAGATAAAACAATTAATCACAAACACATATTAATTTTAATCAAATATATACAGCGGTCCCAGGAATAACTAGAACATTCAAGCCACACCTAAAAAAAATAAAATAAAAAATTATTTGCAAATGCATTATATAATACCGTTCAAAAGTTTGGAGCAGTCTTTTTTTTTTAGCAGCCATTGCTTCAGTTTTCAGTGTCATATTATTCTTTAGAAATCATTGTAATACACTGATTTTCTGCTCAAGAAACATTTGCTGAAATCAGATGCGGTGCTTAATATTTTTATGGAAAGTGTGGAGCATTTTTTGGGCTTTTTGATGAATACAAAGTTCAAAAGAACAGTATTTCTATGAAAAAGAAAATTGTGTAACATTATATATGTCTTTACCATCTCTTTTAATGCGTCCTAGCAGAATGCATTTTTCTTATTTGGACAAAAAAAAACGTACTGACATTAAATTGTGAATGATAGCATATAACAAAAACAAACTAAATAGCTTATATATATATATATATATATATAGCATAAGCATCAAGCAATAAATATTCACAAAATTTCAACCACTGCAAATCACAGGAAAATCAGTTAAACTAAAGATAATTCAGAGAAAAGCATCCTTTGAGTGCCCAAAACTTTTTGGAGTTACTGTATTAATAGCTTTTGTAATATTAATACAAATGTGGTTAGAAAAAGTACTGGTTCAAACTATTAATGCAGCCCAGATTTCTGTAGCGGAGGCCATGCTATATTAATTTTGTTAGTACTCAGGTAGAGTACGGTTCTGACCTCAGAACGAGATCCAGAGGCTGAGCTGAGCTTAACAAAGAAAACATATGGCACTTCAAAATCCTTCAAGAAAGGAGGCTGTCATGAAATCGAAAACTCACCGTCATGTCATTCTGACCCTGCATTAGGCTTATATGCTTTTACGTGAAGAAACTAAATGAATAAGTCAAATGCATGGTGATTTATATGGCCAAGCTCCAAAAAAGCACCTTAAAAGCACCACAAAAGTAGGACATGTTACTTGTGCACTATACTCCAAGTCTTCTGAAATCATAAGATGGCTCTGTATGAGGACGGACCATAATAAGATTTGTTTATTTGGAGGAAACAAATAACTTGTATGATAAAAGAGCAGCTCAGACATTCTGCTTAACATCTTCTTTTGTGTTTAACAGAGTTTAATGGGAATGAGTAAACAATGCTGTGGTGAACTATTCCTTTAAACACTCTTTGATGCAACCAGTATCTGATGTCTCTGCAGCTGCAATAGCAACATGTCATTAAAACCTCAAGTGGCATGAGCCTGGTGCGCTGTCATATGAAGTCTATTTGTTATGTAATCACACCACTTCATTTAGCAAGAAACCAATACAGGCAGCTGTGACAAATGACATTGACATCAAGGCCCACAGCAAAGAAGATCAATATGAGCTTTGTTTGGAGTATTGAATTCTGACCTCCACTAACCTGTGTTTGAGCAGCAGGGCTCGCAGCACGTTGGCTCGGTCTTCGGCTCTGATCTGGTCCGAGATTATCATGGTTTCCACCAGCAAGTGGGCGATGCCAGGGAGTGTGGTTTGATCCAGATCTAGCATTATGGCACCTGGGTAACAGAATCCAATGTTTATGATATTGGCATATGTGCGTTAAATGGTAACACAGCACCCCTGTCAGCTTATATAACAGAATAATGCAAAAGAAGCCAAATTATGGGATCATTCTAAAGACATATTCTCACTTTGAATTGTGGCATTCAAAGTCAAGTAAAGTCAAGTTACCTTTATTTATATAGCGCTTTTAACAATACAGATTGTGTCAAAGCACTTAACAGTATCAAATTGGAGGACAGAGTGTCAGTAATGTATAATGATAAGATTAAACACTCAATTTTCAGTTAAAGGCATTTAATTATTGAATTCAGAGATGTCATTGTCTAGCTCAGTTTAGTTTAAATAGTATCTGTGCAATCAAATCGACAATATCGCTGGAAATTAAGTGTCTCCAACTGAGCAAGCCAGAGGCGACAGCAGCAAGGAACCAAAACTCCCTCTGTGACAGAATGGAGGAAAAAAAACCTTGGGCGCAACCAGGCTCAGTTGGGGGGCCAGTTCTCTTCTGGCCAGACGAAACCTGCAGTTCAAAAGTTTATATTTCTATTTTATATTTTGTTGCAATTTCTAACAATACTAGTATTATGTAGTTAGGTATATTCTCACATAAGTGAGAATATGTCTTTAGAATGATCCCATAATTTGCATTATTCTGTTATATAAGCTGACAGGGGACTGCGGTCAAGCCAGCCACGGTTTGAAATTACACGGTCAATCCAGCCGCCCTTTTTTTTTTTGGTTTGCACGTCTAATCGCACACTTACTGTATGGGTGCTGGGAGCGGTCAAAATGGATGTAAAGAAGCTGTCATAAGAGCGTTTCCTTTGTACTTTTACTGATATTTTCAATAGTTTGCTGATATTTTCAATAGTTTGCGTTCACGGTGACCAAAAATACATCTATGTAATTTAATCCTAAAAAGACCATAAAGCGACATCAGAATATGTATTTATTGCTATTTTATCATTTTATATAATGACATAAATAACACAATTTCAGGATTTTTTAAATGACTTGAACATTGAATTAATGTTTGTGAATAATTTTTTTTTTGTATATATATATATATATATATTGTCACGGTCCTGCTGGAGCAAGGGAAACGCGGGGACCAGGAGTTCTTCCAAACATAGACTTTATTAAAGGAATGCAGGACACACAAGTAACGATTAACAACCGACACGGAGACAGGGAAACACAGGGCTTATAAACACAAGGAAATCAAGGGAGGAGAACTGAAACAGGTGGGGAACAATCACACACGACTGGGGACTAATTAACTAATAAACACAGGAATAGGAACATACCAAATATGGGCACGAGAGGAGGGGAAACACAAGACAGGACTGACATTACTCCCCCCTCCCGGAAGGCGCGTCCCGCGCCTAGCAACATCCAATGGGGAGGGGGGGGGCGCTCTGGAGGCCTCTAGGGAACAGGAGACACAGACGGCCTCCAGGGCGGCGCCCGTTCCGGGAGCCATGGCGGATCAGAGGAGTCGGGCGGCCATGGCGGGTCAGGGGACTCGGGCGGCCATGGCGGATCCGGGGAGTCCGGCGGCCAAGGCGGATCCGGGGAGTCCGGCGGCCATGGCGGATCCGGGGAGTCCGGCGGCCATGGCGGATCCGGGGACTCAGGATGCCATGGCGGATCAGGGGACTCGGGCGGCCATGGCGGATCAGAGGAGTCGGGCGGCCATGGCGGATCAGAGGAGTCGGGCGGCCATGGCGGATCAGAGGAGTCGGGCGGCCATGGCGGATCAGGGGACTTGGGATGCCATGGCGGGTCTGCCTCCGAGACCTCGGCCCCAGCTCCCACCTCGGCCTCTCTGGCAGGAGCCCTACTACCCCCCCCTAAAATTTTCCTGGGGAAATTAGAGGTGGTCCTGGGCTGGGGTTCAGGGGAAGCGGACTCTAGGGAGCGCCTTCGTGGCGCAGGCACTGGGGGGCGCTCTGGCAGCGCAGGCTCTGGGCGGCGCTCTTGCAGCGCGGATTCAAGGGGGCGCTCTTGCAGCGCGGAGACAGGGAAGCGCTTTCGTGGCGCAGGCTCTGGGCGGTGCTCTTGCAGCGCGGATTCAAGGGGGCGCTCTTGCAGCGCGGGCTCAAGGGGGCGCTCTTGCAGTGCGAAGACAGGGAGGCGCTCTTGCAGCGCGGGCTCAAGGGGGCGCTCTTGCAGCGCGGATTCAAGGGGGCGCTCTTGCAGCGCTGTGCTGGACGGGACCAGCGGAGAGGGGCTCTTGCGAGGGGCCGGCTCAGGCGGGCACTTGCGAGGGGCCGGCTCAGGCGGGCACTTGCGAGGGGCCGGCTCTGGCGGGCATTTGCGAGGGGCCGGCTCTGGCGGGCACTTGCGAGGGGCCGGCTCTGGCGGGCACTTGCGAGGGGCAGGCTCTGGCGGGCACTTGCGAGGGGCAGGCTCTGGCGGGCACTTGCGAGGGGCAGGCTCTGGCGGGCACTTGCGAGGGGCATGCTCTGGCGGGCACTTGCGAGGGGCAGGCTCTGGCGGGCACTTGCGAGGGGCAGGCTCTGGCGGCCACTTGCGAGGGGCAGGCTCTGGCGGGCACTTGCGAAGGGCAGGCTCTGGCGGGCACTTGCGAGGGGCCGGCTCTGGCGGGCACTTGCGAGGGGCCGGCTCTGGCGGGCACAACATCCCCTCATACTCCACCAATAGTCCTAGGGGTACCTGTGGCCGGCTTGCGTGAGCCGCGATCGGCGGCTGGTGAGAGGGGCCCGCGGACGGCGGCGGACTTGCGTGGGCCGCAAACGGTGGCTGATGAGAGAGCGCCGCGGACGGCGGCGGGCTTTTGTGGGCCGCGATCAGCGGCAGGCTTGCGTGGGCCGCGAACGGCGGCAGGCTTGCGTGGGCCACGAACGGCGGCTGGTGAGAGAGAGCCGCGGACGGCGGCAGGCTTGCGTGGGCCGCGAACGGCGGCTGGTGAGGGGGGGGCGCGGATGGCGGGCTAGGTCCGGCTCGGGCCCGGACGCTTCCCAGACACCGGTAAATAGCCTCTCTCCAACACAGTCCCGTGGTGTCTGGGAGCTCAATGGGATGGTGGAGATTGGCTCCGAGCCGGAAAAGATGGAGAATGCCCGCGTCTTCCAGCGGCATTCCCCTCGCGAGCTGACAGAACTCGCCCGCATACTCATAAAAGGGGAGATCCCGTTGGGCAAGGGCGAAGACCTGCGCGGCGACTTCCATTGTGTTTTGGTCGGTTGTTCTGTCACGGCCCTGCTGGAGCAAGGGAAACGCGGGGACCAGGAGTTCTTCCAAACATAGACTTTATTAAAGGAATGCAGGACACACAAGTAACGATTAACAACCAACACGGAGACAGGGAAACACAGGGCTTATAAACACAAGGAAATCAAGGGAGGAGAACTGAAACAGGTGGGGAACAATCACACACGACTGGGGACTAATTAACTAATAAACACAGGAATAGGAACATACCAAATATGGGCACGAGAGGAGGGGAAACACAAGACAGGACTGACATATATATATATGTGTGTGTGTGTGTGTGTGTGTGTGTGTGTGTGTGTGTGTACCTTTCAACTAATACTTGTTTAGAGTGACTATTACTCTATTAAATTTCAAGTTAAATCTACTGTACAATTTCTGTACAAATTAATGGCAAATCACTCCAAATCTCAATGAGCATTCACACATTTTCTCATAAGCACTTACTCGTTCCTTATTAGGTTTTCTCATTCTTCCAATTGATTCCTGTTAACAGTGACTGATTATTATTGTAATAATTTTCAAATATTTTTAGTGTACAGTTTTTGAAAAAATTAATGGCAAAATCACTCCAAAAAACAAAGTGCATTCTAGCAGTTGCACCATTACCCATTTTCAAACACTCATAAAAATATGTCCTTTATAGGTTTGCTCATTCTTCCAATTGATTCCTGTTCACAGTGATCCTTACTATTAATTAAATAGTTTTCAAATATTTTTATTGTACAGTTCTGGAGAAAATTAATGGCAAAATCACCCCAGGCATCTAAGTGTATCATTGCACTTTTAAATGACGTCCCATTTTCAAACACTCATAAAAATATTTGTTTTATAGGTTTGCTCATTCTTTCAATTGATTCCTGTTCACAGTGACCCTGACTATTACTGTATTAATTTTCATGTTATTTTACTGTGTAGTTTCTAATAAAATTAAAGGCAAACTCACTCCAAAAATGTTTTTGGAGTGCATTCTTGCATTTTCAAACACAAAGTTTTAATTTTTTTGAAGGTATTATTATGCAAACGTACCATGCTTATTACCATATGAAACTGAACAGTCTTGGTTAAGTACGTAACCCTCGTTCCCTGATGGAGGGAACGGAGATGTTAAGTCCCCATGCCACAACCTTGAACCAATCGCTGATGCCAGGACATGTTCTCGGCTCCTCAGCGTAAAACCTGAATGAGTGGATGCACGCTGTCACCTTATATGCCCATATGCACGAGGAGTGGCTCAGCATGCAAAATCCACTAGCCAAATTTCATTGGCATTTTTAGGGTTTTACTTGGGAGCCCCAATCATCTCTGAGAGAAGAAAGGCAGAAGAAAGACATCCAGTATCCACTGAGCCAACCTCTTCTTGGAGGCAGCCTTCTTCTTCTTCTTCTTCAGCCTTTTCTGCTGACCTACATAGCACACAAGGAGCTGCTCAGAACTTCAAAAGCTATGAGTGCGGTCCACGTATATGCTCTTACAGGACCCAGTAATGCCAAGGCTGGATCTGCCTCCTCCGGGGGCAGCGTTTGTAGGTTCACCACCTGGTCTCGGAAGGGAGTGGTGGGAACCTTGGGCGTGTATCTAGGCAGGGGTCTCAGGACAACTTGAGAGTAGGCTGGCCCGAACATAAGACACTCTTTGCTCACTGAAAATGCTTGGAGGTCCCGACCCTCTTGATGGAGGTGAGAGCAATCAGGAGCGCTGTCTTAATAGACAAATATTTAAGCTCAACCAATTCCAGAAGCTCAAAGGGATCCCTCTGAAGTCAAGCCAGGACGACAGAGAGATCCCAGGAGGGCACAATGGGTGACCTAGGAGGATTTTCCATGCTTCGCCAGGAATTTGCCACTGCATCACTTTCAAGGTGGAGGGTGACAGCCTACGCCCCCACCTTTATTGCAGAAAGGAAAGTACGACTCTACTCAGGCATCTTTGGGTGTCTTCTCGGGGAGAACACCACCAGTACGTGACCAGACTCCACTTAAAGGCATAAACTCACCTGGAAGTGGTAGTGTCACCTGGCGAACTGAATTGCGTAGCCGAGTTGAACTGTCTGAATGAGCCAGCGGGACGGGTTGGGTAGCGCAAGCCACTTCCCCAAACTCCGTGCGAGTGGCACCAAAGGGACAATCGACATACTGCATACCGTGGTGATGCAGCGGTGGGGAGTCGTGCTGGATGGCCCAGGAGGCAGCGCGTTCTAGAGCAGCTTCCCACATCTCCAGGTTGTCTGTGTCAGGGCCACTTTGTCGTCTTCCTGTAGGACTTGGTGGACCACTCGGACACATGGGGCATCATCTTCCTACGTGGAGCTCAACGCGCCAGCCTCGATGATATCTCAGCAAAGGACGGAGCAGCAGTGGAGGAAGTGGGAGGATGCCCACGCTGAGGAGCAGGCTGAGGCACGGCACACGATAGAATGGTGGTAGTAGGAGGATCACGTCGGGGCAGGATGTGCTGTGTGGCCTCAGTCTGCTTCTGTACTGCCGAGAACTGCTGGGTGAAGTCCTCAATAGTGTCGCCGAACAGGCCAGCCTTGGAGATGGGAGGGTCAAGAAAGCACACTTTGTCAACGTCTCTCATCTCGACCAGGCTGAGCCAGAGATGTTCTTCCTGAGGGACTGCGCCGTGACTTTCGTCGCCTGTAAGGCAAAGTCCGTCGCCATGCGCAATAAGTAATAAGCATGGTAAATTTGCATAATAATGCCTTTAAAAATGAAAATTGTGTTTGAAAATGGAAGAATCCACTCCAAAAACAATTTTGGAGGGAGTTTGCCTTTAATTTTACCAGAAACTATACAGTAAAATGACATGAAAATTAATATAGAAATAGTCAGGGTCACTGTGAACAGGAATCATTTCAAAGAATGAGCAAACCAATAAAGAAAATATTTTTATGAGTGTTTGAAAATGGGAAATAGTCCAAATGCTAGAATGCACTTTGATTTCTGGAGTGAATTTGCCTTTAATTTTCGCCAAAACTGTAGAGTACAATGATTTGAAAATTAATACAGTAATGGTAAGGATGACTGTGAACCGGAATCAATTGAAAGAATGAGCAAACCTGTAAAGGAAGGATTTTTAGGTGTGTTTGAAAATGGGTAATAGTGCAAGTGCAAGAATGCACTTTTACTCTTGGAGTGTTTACCATTAATTTTCTCCAAAACCATACACTAAAAAGACTTAGTCTTTGATCAGAAGAATAGTCATGATCACTGTGAACAGGAATCAATTAAAAGAACAAGCAAACCTATAAATAAAACATTTTTATGATGTGAAAGTTCTTATGCACTTAGATGCATGCAGTGAATTTGCCATTAATTTTCTCCAAAACTATACAGTAAAAATATTAGAAAATTCATGAAGTAATAGTTAGGGTGACTGTGAACGAGTAGACCTATAAAGGAAAGATTTTTATGAGTATTTGAAATTGGAAATTATTAGAATGCACTGATTTTTGGAGTGATTTTCTTTACTTTTATTCAAAACTATAGAGTAAAATCAAGTGAAAATTGATACAGTAATAGTTTGGTTCACTCTGAACAGGAATCAATTGGAAGAATGAGCAAACCTATAAAACAGATTTTTATGAGTGTTTGAAAATGAGATGTGATGTAACACTGCAAAAATGCACTTAGATGCTTGTGGTGAATTTGCCTTTCATATTCTCCAAAACTATACAGTAAAAATATTTGTAAATCAGTACAGTAATAGTCAGGATCACTGTGAACAGGAATAAATTGGAAGAATGAGCAAACCTATAAAGGAACGATTTTTATGAGTGTTTGAAAATGGCACGTGATGTAAAAGTGCAAGGATACACAGATGCTTGGGGTGAATTTGCCATTAATTTTCTCAAAAACTATACAGTAAAAATATTTGAAAATTATTACAATAGTCAGGTTCACTGTTAACAGGAATCAATTGGAAGAATGAGCAAACCTATTAAGGAAAGCTTTTTAGGAGTAAGTGTTTATGAGAAAATGTGAGAATGCTCATTGAGATTTGGAGTGATTTGCCAGTCATTTGTACAGAAATTGTACAGTAGATTTAACTTGAAAATTAATACAGTAATAGTCACTCTAAACAAGTATCAGATGAAAGGGACACACACACACACACACACACACACACACACACACACACACACACACACACACACACATATATATATATATATATATATATATATATATAGTAACATTGATAAATGATGTATATTAATAAATGTACAATACAAATGTCAATGTACAAAAAAAAATTCACAAACATTAATTCAATGTTCAAGTCATTAAAAAAATCTTGAAATTGTATTATTTATGTCATTATATAAAATTGTAAAATAGCAATAAATACATATTCTGATGTCGCTTTATTTTATTTTTTTAGGGTTAAATTACGTTTAATGTAGACGTATTTTTGGTCAGTGAACGGCAATCTATTGAAAATATCAGCAAAAGTGCAAAGGAAACGCCGTTATGACAGCTTCTTTACATCCATTTTGACCGCTCCCAGCACCCATACAGTAAGTGCGCGATTAGACGTGAAAACAAACAAACAAACAAACAAACAAACAAACAAACAAACAAAAAAACAAGTGCAGCTGGCTTGAACGTGTATTTTCAAACCGCGGCTGGCTTGACTGCAGTGACAGAGACGTGCAGTGTTACCAGTTCATTTGCAAAAACCGATAAACGCCACTTTAAACAAAAATAAAAATAAAAAAATAAGCTGATTGCCATGCATTATTCTCCACATATAGCGCGATCTGAACCCTAAGCACGTTTTGTCAAAAATAAGCCGGTATTGTCCACTTTCAGGGCATCGCGAGTTCACGTTTTACTGCAGAAGCCGACAAGTGCCCTTGTTGTTTTTGAACAGAAGCCGATGAGTCCATTTTAGCGAATCAGCGCGCTGTATTCAGGTCAGGTGACAATGCTACTTTCACTTTGAAAAGACCCGCTAGCTGAGAGGAGTTTCGTCAAAGCTGACTAAAAGTCATCGACGAGGATGGATAATTTCGGCGAATTTGATGAACCTGTGATATCTTCTTCAGGGCGAAAAAGGAAAATAAAATCTGAAAAGTTTTCACCATAGACTGTATAAAAACAGGTTTTCACAGAACCTTGCAAAAGCAGCGCGTTATAATGGTGAGGGAAAAGCTCCTTGTAGCTATTGTGTAATCACATCCATATAGTTTATGATCACAATAACATCAACGTTTGTCAGGCATCTACATTGTCATCTGAGGAGATTACAAAGATTACAAAGTTTTTTGTTGTTGTTGTTGTTGTTTTGTTTTTTAAACTCTAAAACATGAAATGTGTAGTTATCTGCTTTTGCCAAAAATACGACTGTTGGATTATCTGCTTTTGCTATAAAACAAACTTTTAATATGTAAAAAAAAAAAAAAAAAACATACTTTCAATGAACTTTAATTTTGTAAAATTACCTGTATTTGTTTGTTATTATTACTTAATCAAAACAACCCGACTGCAGTTTGATCGATATTACTTGGAATGCGCAATAAAAAAAAAATAATAATAATAATAAAAACGTGATTTCTGAAAAAAAAAAATAATAATAATTTTTTGCAAATTTTTGGGTTTTGCAAATGAACTCTTCATATAGGTATATACAGTATATATATATATATATATATATATATATATATATATATATATATATATATATATATATATATATATATATATATGTATGCACTGTATGTGTATGTGTGTATACACACACACACACACACACATACACATACAGTGCATATATATATATATATATATATATATATATATATATATATATATATATATATATACTGTATATACCTATATGAAGAGTTCATTTGCAAAACTCAAAAAAATTGTGTTAGGAAAAGTTACTTTTAAGAGTAATGCATTACAATATTGCAATTATGTTACTTAGTTACTTTTCATGGAAATTAATCTGATACGTTACTTTTGTGTTACTTTTTTCAAATCTGGGCAGGGCTTGCTTGTTTGTTTTTAATATAAAAAGTTATATTTTTGGCAAATGTAAAAGTCCTTTCAAATCAAAAGCCTGAGGCTAAAATGGGAAAGTAAATTAACGTCTGTACAGTAGAACGCAGAAGAAGAAAGTTCAACGGTCTTCAGCGATATAAAAAAAGAAGAACAAATGTTAGTTTATCTTGAGTAATTTTGGCTTAGTATGGCTGAATTGGATCATCAAAGGTCAGCAGCAAAGACACTGGTTAATAAAACGGGATTAAATACACAAAGGACATTTGTATTATTTAATATAATGATTGCAGATTTGCATCATATTTTGAGTTGCATTTCACGGTTTTTATTCATTTTGAGGAATACTGAATCTGTTTTTTTTGTTTGTTTGTTTTTTTGTGAGTGAGATTAATTAATGCATGTTCACATTTATTCTAGAACTAAAGTAACATTTTACGCCCGATTTCTCTCAACATGGGGACAGGAGAGCTTTCAATCAATAAATGGTGGAAAAAAGTAATTGGTGTTACTTATTTGAAAAAGTAACTCAGATACTTCCATGTAAATTAATGCTTTACTTTACTAGTTACTAGAAAAAAGTAATCTGATTACTTAACTCGTGTTACTTGTAATGTGTTACCCCCAACACTGTACGTGTGTGAGTGTGTGTGTGTGTGTGTGTGTGTGTGTGTGTGTGTGTGTGTGTGTGTGTGTGTTTTCATTTTAAGACTATAGTATATATTTGGTAACACTTTATTTTAGGGTCTCTTAACTATTTGCTTATTAGCATGCATATTACTAGAGTAATTAGCCACTTAATTAAGCACATATTAATGCCTTATTCTACATGACCTTATTCTACATCCCTAATCCTACCCAATACCTAAACTTAACAACTACTTTACAAATTATAGATAAACAGCAATTTAGGAATTTATTGAGGGAAAAGTCATAGTTAATAGTGAATAAGTGTTCCCTATTCTAAAGTGTTAGCATATATTTTAGTTTATATTTTACATTTACAAACTATCATGGTGTAGCACAATGGAAATACTGTATTTTTTGTATTTGGACATGTACCATTATAATATCAAGGTTATGGTATGTTAATCAAACTACTATAATATTACGATGATATGACAGTATATATATGGTTTCTGCTATATTATTTCATTTGTAGCCAGAACTACCGGTTTTATAAAATTAGCTTCACTGTTCTGAATCTTTTTTATTTTATTTTTTTAACTCAAGTGTTACATAATTTGAAGCTGTTTTTGCACTAATGCCAGACTTATTCATTTATTTGTTATGAATAATCTTCTGGTTATATAAATAAACGTTTGGTCTTTCAAGTTGCAAATAAAAGAAGAAAATAATCAAAGTAGCTTGCATTTGTAAAGTATTTAATTCAACAGATCATTAGATAAGAATTGCACCATTTTCAAACAAATGCTCAACAAAAACAACTATATTATGACATATACTGTTGCCATAATATCACATTACTCATATTCTGATCATACCGCCTACTTCTACATGACCACAGTAATTTTTTTCTTGTTTTTGCAAAACCTCATGTCAGTCTATCACTGTCGTCCATGAAAGATGCCTTTTGTCAGGGTTGTCATTTTGGTTCCACAACCACAGGAACTGAAACTTACCAAAACCTTCTCACTAATGTGTTTTGACTGAATTTTTTCTCATGCTTTTTTGAAACTAATGCACTGTTTACCTTGTTATCCTCGGATTGAAAATCATCCGCTTTTCATGGTCAAAAAGTGGATATGCCCAAGAGGGTTTAATCCATTTATCTAATTTAAGTGTCCAGTTGAATTCTGTCAGTCACACGGCACTGGTTTGTCAAGCGCGTGGATGTTAGGATTGGAGCAGGATCACAGGCTCTGAGTGGGCTGGCAGAGCGGCCGACTCTTACCATGTGTGATGGTCCTGCGGAGCTCCAGCAGGCTACGGAAGGACAGCGAGGCCACATGCGGTTTACCCCAGCGATCCGTCTCCTCCTCCACGTCTTCCTCAAACTTGATCCAACGTGCCGTCTCTTTCCAGCGCATCTCCTGGTTCTTATCCACTATCAGCTCATTGAGTTCCACAAACACCTACGGAGAACACGGTGTCAAACGCACATCATAAAGCACTTTTAATGAATCGTAACCAAAGTTACTTCAAGGCAATTCAGTTCACTTGGCGGCCATCTTGGAAATGCTCCCCGGGAGCTCATTTCTAGGAAATAGGCAAACAAGTAGAGCTCTGGTTGGAAGGGGAGCAAGACTGAAATATTTTGCAAACAAAGTATGACAGCGATATCATAAATCTTCTTTCGTTCTAGCATTTTTCATTCTAAAGTAAAAACACAGGTGACGGATCCATCAAAATGACTAAAAACCTTTCAAGACAGACCTACCGTGAGGTCCGAGGTTGTTACGTGATGATTTGCGTTTCTGCTGAAGCCACAAGTCAGTTCGATTTCAGTCAATTTCAGTTTCATAAAACAAATGTTTTATGAGGGTTTCATATTCAATTCTCAGTGCTGAGAGCTTTGCTACCAACAAAAAGATGACAACCAATCAGAGAAGTTGCTGTTACAATGGAAGCCAGCATGAATCTTTCACTCCCATGAATCATTGCAAATGACATCTACCTTCACTCTCCTACTACTTATATACTCTCCATATATGATTAAACATTTAGTAATAAAAGTTATAAATACATTCAGACATGTTGGTATTTTTCCACTTATGACTAAGTAAATCAGTGTTGTTACTGCAAGCTAAATTTTGTTTTACTATTTTAAAAATCATTTTCATTAACTGAAATAGAAATGTTAGAGTAAAAACTTCAACTTATATTTAAGGCATAATTAGAAATGTTACCTTAGCGACTGACACAAAATAAAATAAAAATGAAATAAATGCAACAAAAAATGAAATTAAATAAGGTTTAAGTTGACATAATAAACTACAACCGATTAAAGCTCATTAAGGATAAATTTAAAAATATTTAAAAACACAAAATCACATAAAAATAATAAAACAAGCAACAACCAAAATTAAAATGTAAAATATAAAAATAATAGCTAATAGTAAGAGATATTATAAAACTACATAAATAATACTTAAATAACACTGAATTAAATTACTACTGTAAGTAAAACATTTTATATCATACTGAAAATGTCATTTGCAACGGGGGAGAAGTTTATTTTTTTCCAAATAGATTTTGCTTTGAATCCCAAGTTTCATGTTGATTCATCTCTGCTGACCATTGAAGAATAATTTACTGAAGGAACTGATGAAATAAAAAAAGGAAAGTGCACCAAAGTGCTTAAAGGGTGTGCTCTATTGAGGACTTTTGAGACATGCTTTATGCATCTACTTGAATCTTGAACTCCAGCGAGACAACTGACTCTCCTCCGCTGGTTGATTCGAAGCTTAGGTCAGCAGATGAAGCCACATGAACAGCAGAGACTCCGGTGCTGACTGACTAAGAGCCTTTTGTAATTAATCCAGCTGATTTAGAGACACTGCTTTCACCCGTTTATTGAAGCCCACTGGATGAAACGGATCAATACATATCAGCAAAGAAAAGATCACTGAATTTGGGGTCCCTTCTGCTCCTCCACATTGATTATCTCAATTAACACTACCTCATTATCAGTATCAATGTCAGTCTGGGGAGAACGAAGGCTTTACTTTGAGCTTGCTCTTGAGGAGCAAGACAGAATCTAAAAATCAATACACATTTTCGGCTACTTTTTCAGTGTTTACTTTATAATTGTGAGAGTCTGCCATGCTATTATTTGAATCATTTTTCCACACTGTTCTGTTATTGATACATCTTCTCATACATGCCATATTAAAACAAAACAAACTGCTTTTGGTCAGTTTACTTTAGTCTAAATGAGCAAAAATAAGTTATAATGTGGAGCAAACTGTACATCTGGCTGAAACTAGGTCTCATTTTTCTTTTCTCTGTGCGGTTAGGAAGCTCAGCACTCACCTCATGAGTTTTCTTGTCCATCCTCTTCCTCCTCTTCAGGCTGGACAGAGGAGGTGAGCTATTGCTGGTTCGTGGTACTTGACAGCGTGATGATTTCTTGACGAGGTGACGTCTAACCCCAGGATTGTCCTCAAAACGGTGACCTTAAAGTGAAAGTAAAGAGAAAGGGTTAGGTAAATACAATAAATAGAACTGTCAGGTTTGTAAAGGCAGTTAGAGATGTGGGGGGAAAATAAGCGAACCCTTGAATTTACCATGGTTTTGTGCGTAAACTGTTTAAAAAAACACCGTTTCCTTTAACAAATAATACACAAACATACGTTTTTGTGTCTTTCTTGAACACACTGCGTAATCATTCATAGCAGGGCTATTATCATTAACTAGAACTATTATAAACTTTAAAAGTATTATTAAAACATTTTTGTTTAGCTGAAATGAAATAAAACAAACTAAATGAAAATTTGTAATGTTGCCTTGAAATAAAATTCTAATTAGAAGTAAATAAAAACTAAAACTGAACTAAAAATAAATTAAACCTAAATACACTGTAAAAAAAAAAAAAAAAAAAAAAGTTAAGTCAACTGAAAAGTTAAGGCGACCAGATTCAGCAGATTTTTTATTTTTCTCAACTTGTTGTTTTAAGTTTATACGACAAAAATGTGAGAATCTCCCACAAAAATAAGCTAACTCAAAAATCTGCTGAAGCTGGTTGCCTTAAAATTTTAAGTTGGCTCAACTTTTTTTTTTTTTTTTACAATGCAGTAGCACATAACAAAATGACTATAAATTAAACTAAAATATAAAATTAAACCTGAAATTCAAATTCAAAAGATTAATAATAATAATAAAAACTATTCACACTTCCAACATACTATTTAAGGCTAAGCATATCCCGTCATTCAGATATTATGTATAATGTGGCAATAAATATAAAGTGTTGCACATTCTATGGATGCAGAGATTTGAATTTTTATTCTGTAAAATGTTTACAACTACTTTTTAATCATTCAATTGTGCTGTCTGTTTAACACATACTGCGGACCAGACATTTAGAAGTTTAGGAATAGATCACCAAAAAAATACTATGAAAGTCAATGGCTACCATCAACTGTTTGGTTACCAACAATCTTCAAAAATAGTAAATGATGACAGAATTTTCATTTTTGGGCGAGCTATCCCTTTCAGTGTTACTCTGTAAGAACTTTACTTGCATCGACTTGCATTACAATGCTATGTTGTAAGTGTATCCCATCACCAAAAACTTCTACTGTACACACACTTGAACATTTTTCCAAATACAGGAAATGCATCATGTAAGTAGACCTGTGGTCAGGTGCAAAACCAGCAAGTGTGAGACTCGACAGGGACACAATGACCAGATTGGAGTTGTTGGTCAGAGCTGTACCGCAATACAAAAAACTCACAAATTTGGATATGATTCTATTCACAAAAAGCTTTGCCTAATCCATGCCTGGAAAAAGAGATTTTAGACGTAACATTAAGAATTGTTAAACACTGCAGAACATTAAGAACTTAAAGATGAAGAGAGTTAAAAAACTTTCCCATATTCCTTGATATACATCAGTCGACGTTGAAACAAATGGCCAAATGACCAATTTATACAAAAGTAAATTGTAAATCCAAGGGTCCACATAGCTTTTACTCAACTGTAGCAATGAAATTGCATACATTTGTGTGATTGAGAATAAAAGCGTGCCTAGAAAAATAAGAGAATCAGAGGCCTTCTCAGCTGAGCGCAACTAAGAGGCGTATTTTGGATGCTAGGCCTTTCCAAAAAAATTGCTGTGATTTAATATTGTATCATTTTAGCCCACAAACCGAGGTTTTTATTGAATTTGGGATAATTGAAGGGGTGTATTATGAGAAACCCTCTCTCTCCAGCTGTTCCGAGTGCCAAGTAAAAGGACGGGGCTCTCCAAGGGTTGAGGCCTGCCAGGACGCCCAAGGCCTCAGCTGGTTTGTGTTGTCCCAGTAGCCCGGGGATGTTCGGTAAACAAACTTAATTTTACTCTTTCTCTCCTAGAGTTGCTCATGCCTCTTAAACCCCCCCACCCCCACCCCCACCCCCATAAAAAACAAGGCTCCGCGTAATTTTGAAGTACACACACTGGTGCTGGGCTGTCTCCCCGGGGTACAGCACTAACAATATGGCGGCCATGCCTTTTGGCTGTACTCTGGTTGTGCTTTTCATGGCAAGAGAGCAAAAATCCTAGAAGAGACCAAAACAGCCAAGTTTTCATCAAAACACCACAGGCTGAAACCAACTCAGGCCGCAAACGTGTGTTTGACGCACAAAAGTGCTGATTTTAAATCTCAATTCAAACATTCGATCTGCCCTCCCTTATTTTGTTAGCTTTACCTATTGAACATTGGGACACCTCCAAACATACTGTCAAAATGGTTAAATGACAGAGGAATACACTGGATACAATAATAATAATAATAATAATAATAATAATAATAATAATAATAAAAAAAAAGTTTTAAAATATTAATATTTGAAAAATTCTGTCCACCAACTAAAAAGACATTATATGGGAAAAAATGTATATATATATATATATATATATTTTTTTTTTTATTTTTTTTTTTTTTTTATTAAATTATAATATTCTATTTAAAATAAAAATATAATATAAAAATTGATAATTTTTTATTCATTTTAATATTAATATACGAATACTAAAGACTTGCCTCATGCATTTTTTTTTTTTTTTTAAGATTTCTCCTTTGCTATTGACCCAAATGCAAACAAATTCCAGTTCAAATTAAAGTTTTATGACAGTGTGTGTGTGTTTAGCTGAAAAGAAACAGCGAGACTGAGAGATAAGATGGAAATTGATCTCTGCTAGACTGTCTGTCTGCTCTTCACACAGACCTTTCCCAGAGGGACTGCAGAGAGAATCACAGACAAGACCTCGAGGGAGACTCACTAGTAAACAGTCTACATAAAGACAAAAGCATCAGGCCTGAGGGTTTTACTTTTTATCAAAATATAAGTATGCTTCTTAGTCAAAAGCAGTGTTTAAACTGGAATGGTTCAGGCCCATCATGTGCTATATAAGAAACAGTTTCTCAAAAAAATGAACATCTGGTGGTTATTTACTCATGTTGAAAACCTGTATGACTTTCTTTCTTCAGTAGGACATAAAAAGAAAACGGATAATGGACTGGTTGCTTTTTTCAGGCAATTACAATGAATGGTTCGCATTCAAGCTTGAAAACCAAACAAACCATGATCTCAATTTGGATTATTTTAAAACTTTTTCAACTACTTATATTGTGTCTAAAATATGGAAGTTAGTCAATATTAACTTCTTAATAATTGATTCAGTCTATGGCTGATGCAAGAAAGATGACTAATTCATGTGCAAATATAACAATGACATTATCTTCTGTCGGCAGCACATCAGATACGGTGCAGTGTAATGACAAGACCATTCAGTATGCAAATAGATGTAAGAAAGAAGGCCATTCGAAATATGCAAATATTGCAATGATGCCACAGTTGACTATCAACGTAAACTCAAATGCACATTCAAAAATATGCAGCCAGTGAGATTTTTTTAATGTTGTTGAAAGGAGTCTCTTCTGCTCACCAAGGTTGAATTGAGTTATTGAGTTATAATACATTTTAAAATGCAGTTTATTCCTGTGATGACAAAGTTGAATTTTCAGCATAATTACTCTTTCACAAATCATTCTAATATGCTGATTTGGTGCTGAAGAAACATTTCTTATTATTATCAATGTTTAAAACAATAGACTTTTTTAACAATGTAAAAGTCCTTTGTGTCACTTTCGATCTTTTAATGCATCCTTGCTGAATAAAAGTTTTTTTTTTTTTTTTTTTATCTTACTTTTTAAATCTGCTTTTAGACCAGAGTGCAAGTCAAAGAAAGCTTTATTAAAATAAAAAATAAAAAATAACACAAAAATTGCTTTGCCACAAGTGCTTCAGGCCCAATTAACTGCAGAAGTGCAAACCTCTGACCACAATACACGAGAAATATCAATAAAAATCACAGTACTTTATGTCTGAATCAAGTTATTGTGTATTATGACTCTGGCTTGAGATGCGTGTGTGCATATGGAGGTTTGGCAGCACATGTATGTGTCAACAGGAGGGGATGTGGAACTTCATAATCCATTTTCTCAAACATGCCACATCACTGGAGGCCATGATATGTTTCATATCAGCAATCTGTTTGCAAGGACTCAGCTTGACATTAATTAGCTTGTATTTCCCAACAGGGTCAATAAAACAAATTCCCAGCAATCAATTTCCAATGCTAGCAAGATCTATAGAGGGTGGAGTGCATTTTTACAATGTCACAACCGCAGTCATGTGAATGGAAAAGCCTATTGGGTTTCATCAAAAGTCGCCTGTTAGACATTCTTTGAGGCTTTTTGCCATTTATGAACCTAAACTATTGTCAAAGACAGACAATGGCAAAATTCAGTCGAAAAATGATGTAAGTGTGAAGCAAAGTGGAGGTCGCTGTGACATTTGCAAAAATGAAGGTGGCTGGAAAATATTACCCTTCACCAAGCTGCCAACTTTTTAACAGTAAGCACACTTACGGATCGGTTCGACTGGGGAGCCAAGGTGCGAGTGGATGGACTCCAGAAGGTCATAATCATCAAAATCCAGCACAAACTCCTCAAAGTCCTCAAAGCCGTCCACGGCGAAGCTCCCCAGATCCCCATAACGATCCCCATAACGCCCCTTTCCAGAGTCCGCATCGGAGCCACCACTCGTGTCCTTCTCCTTCCCCTCGTCTGTCATCTCCACACCTGGTACCTCCGGATCATCCAGGATGCAACCCTCTTTCGCGCCGCTATTTTGTACCTTCTCCCGTCAATAATGTAGAACTCAAAAAAACTGATGCAAAATTGCTTTTTACTGCATCCCAGTTCAATCTTCAGGGTTTTAGGAATGGATTCTGGAAGCAAGAACTATGGAATGGCCATGAATCATGCAATTAATCTTCGATCAAAATCAAATTTTGTCCAAGAAGAAAGAAGGAATAAGATAATCTCTCAGCTGGGCCCTCAATCCGTAGAGAGCTTGTAATATCCACCAGGAATCCTGATGAGAAAATGGTTTCTGGCCTCAGGGTTTCCAAGCAGATGAGCAGTGGTTCTGTGAGACGTGTCCGCTTGTACGCAAGCAAACAGCAGGGAACACTGAAATTGGCTGACGATCCAGAGGAAATGTTGATACAACTGAACTACTTTTGAGGTCTCGCACAAATCTATTGGCTGCCTCTGTGATTTCCATGACGTTGTCGATTGATCCCGCAGCTGCATGAGGGACAGAGATGCTATCCTCCGTCCGGTTTTCCCTCATCAGGTCCGAAGCTGGTTACACTGCCCTATCAGAACAGCACAGGTGAAATCCTCCATCCGAAACAACAGTGGTGCCGATGAAGTGCACAACATGGTGCTACACATCACACAGCGCTGTCTCCACATGACTGATCTCCATGGAAACCACGGCTGCTTCTAGATCTCGACCCTGTTTTGTTTTCAAGCGGGTTACCTGCCCGGTGATGAGCCAATCACCGTCCAGATGCGTCCAAAAGCCTACATAGTCAGACATTTACAAGGTTTATTTACATATTATGCAGATCAGAAGAACACTGTATTGCTCTTTTATAGAGACATAAAGATAACTCAATTATGTTTAATTTAGATAAGAACTTTGTCTTAGATATTTCCAATAGAATTCATTAGGAAAAACAAATATGGACTCAAATGAGCCTATTATGTAGATAAGATAAAGAGCTCAGATAATTTGATTTTGGGAGGTTTTAATAAGAAATATGACCCTGGACCACATGTTTCAATGTTTTGAAATTGAGATTTATACATCATCTGAATGCTGAATAAATAAGCTTTCCATTGATAAATTTGTTAGGATAGGACAACATTTGGCCGAGATACAATTATTTGAAAATCTGGAATCTGAGGGTGCAAAAAATCCAAAATGATTTTTGGCATAAAAGAAAAATCTATAATTTTGACCCATACAATGTATTTTTGGCTATTGCTACAAGTATACTCATGCTATTTATGACTGATTTTGTGGTCCAGGGTCACAAATGGTGAGCTCATATTGAAATCTCTCACCTTTCATTACAAAAAAAAAAAAAAGACAAGGGGCCTGACACTGAAAGAGACCTAATTTGTGGTTATTCAACAATTAACAAACTAATAAATTCTTTAAAAATGCAAACAAATGTAGTTTTTATTGAATATACATATGTTCAAGAAATATCCAAATTTTATTTTATTTTATTTATTTATTTTTTAATGTATTTTATCTGCCCTGTAATCACATTGCTCTCTAGAAGAATTTTGAGACAAACAGTAAAATTGTTCATTTTCAAAATAGATGAATTGATTGAATCCATATTTCACAAACATTAAAATAAAATAAAATAAAATAAAATAAAACCCTGTAATCGTATTGTAATCATCACATTACTGTCTAGGAGAAACAACTGAGATATGAAAAAGACCACACTTTTCACAATTGATCAACAAACTCATTCTAAAAATAAGATGCAAACAAAAGGATCATTCAAAAAATGAAACAAGTGAGAAAATCAATTCATTGGATTACACAAGCGAGTATTCTGATGTGTGTGTGTGTATATATATATATATATATATATATATATATATATATCCTCATCGAAATGCCCTATAAAGGTGCCGCACATATTAAATCACTGGCATGAAGCGGGACAGACTCTGATATGAGAGGTTTATAGCAAGCTAGTGTGAAGCAGGGCTTAAATTCAATGGCCTGTTCCACTGTGGCGGCCTCATTTGTAATTTGCTGTGGTACAGCAGTCAATGCTTCCTCTTTTCTAAAAGCAGGAAGGGCTGCGGGCGGGTCTTTGGGAAGGATAATCAATTGCAACAGTGAAGTTAATTATAGCCAGAGGGATCGCATCCACAGAACTGCTGCAGCCCTTACCTAAAAGCACTCTGCTGGACTCTGCTAGCCTTCATTCATGGCCAGAGTATGGACTATTTAGCCATATTACATGCACTGTACGTCACATAGAGTAAACAGCAGGATCATTCATGAAATGAGCCTGCATCGGTACGCCAGATGGAAATATATATGCTGCCTTCAAAATCCAACCAGATGCAAGAATGTTATTTTTATAAAGATTAAATAATTTAACAATGATTATATAAAAAATACAGAATAATTTAACTAATTATGATAACTTAAAATTATTTATGCACTATATATAGAATACATTATAGAATGCTGTAGGAACATTAAAGATCAAAATCAAAAGATTGTTTCATTCATCATGCAACATAAAGCAAACATATAAGCAAACCTAATGATTTTGAATGTTCTAGATGGCACCTAATAGTTAAAAGGAACCATGCACTAAACTTAAGCTCTGTGAGGATCATCTGGCTCAGTAAAGGAGAGAGAGAGCTTGAAAAATCACCACATGACACACAGAGGAACAGCTGGGAGGGCAACTGGAGCATGGGAGCACATACAAACCAAACCCTTCAAGCTCAGGAAGAACTTTACAACCTTGCTCCTAGGAAAACATAGTCATGTGCAGCACATCTTCAGGAATCTGCCTTTCCATGAATAGGGTATAAAATAGTGTCCTTATCTTGTTTTTTGTTTTTTTAAGAATAATTTTTTAAAAAAGTGTTTTTTTTTTTGTTTTTTTTTTAGCAAGAGTCTGTGACATGAAGTGCCTAACCTTTAAAAAAATATTCACTGTCCAACCCAGTAGGTCAAACTAAATATTACATGTGCAGTTTTATTTTATATTTTGTTTTGTTCTGTTTCTTGCAACCATGATAGCTCAAACATGTTTATCTCAACATCTCAGATTTGTTGATAAATAAATGTTCATTAAACGTCAAAATCAAATAAAACAGTTTTGTTTTTATATTTTATGTTTTAATTTTTGTTAATGTTTTATTAATTCTGCTGTGTATTTTTGTCATTATTATTATTATTATTGTTCTTATTATTATTATGGTAGCACTTTACAATAAGGTGTCATTTGTTAACAATATTTAATGTATTAACTAATATGAACAAACAATGAACAATACATTTATTACACCATTTATAAGTCTTTGTTAATGTTAGTTAATAAAAATAGAGTTGTTCATTGTTTGTTCATGTTAGTTCACAGTGCATTAACTAATGTTAATAAGCACAACTCGTGATTTTAATAATGCATTATTAAATGATGAAATTAACATTAACTAAGATTAATAAATGCTGTAAAAGTATTATTCATTGTTAGTTCATGTTAACTAATGTAGTTAACTAATGTGAACTAATGAACCTTATTGTAAAGTGTTACCATTATTATTATGTCTATATGTGTTTATCATACCTAAATGAAATAAAATTGTTTTAGTTTAAGGCCACATTTACACTGCATTTCTAGATGGCCAGTTACATTTTGTGGACTATATGCAATTTTTTTTCTGATAACTTACATCTCCTTTTAAAAGTGACCCATAACCGATATAATAACCCGTAGCAGATCTATACAGGTGGAGCTGGGGAAGGTGGAGGGTTTCAGGGGAACTCTGAAAGCACGCTGCAAAATGCTGTAGTGAAAATTTTAATGTAAAACAGCATGCTTATTGGCTGCATCTGCAACATGAACCAATCAGCTTGTGCCACAAAGTTTAACACTGTTAATATAATCAGTTTGCATTAACGATCCCCCCCCCCCATTGAAACAGCAGGGGGGAGAGAGATGACTTTGACAATCTGTCCCAATCTGTCCACCTACATGGTAGACACAAATGCACATATCCAATTCATATCAGATTTATTTAAACACACGAATGAGGCCTGAAACTGATCTGAGAATATCAGAATCCATGCGCTTTCTTCCTGCTTACACATTCTATCTGTGCCAATCCTGTTCCTGGAGGGCCAACATCCTGCAGAGTTTAGCTCCAACCAGTTGCCTGGAAGTTTCTAGTGAGTCTTAAAGACCTTGATTAGCTGGTTCAGATGTGTTTATTTAGGGTTGGAGCTAAACTCTGCAGGTCAGTGACCCTTAATGAACAGATTTGGACAACCCTGATTTGTCCTAAAGTAATTAATGAATGAATGGTACCCCCCCCCCCCCCCACAACATTGGTAAATGATTTGAAAAGTTAAGCTTAACAATTGCGGTAACCACTGCTATGGACAGACATCCGATATTACCTACCTATTCTTCATGTTATGTTGATTTTTATCTCAAATAACAGTTTATATAACATTTCTCCCAACCTCCAAAAAAAGAGATTTGCATTTATAATACTTAAAAACAAAGTAATGGGACACCGGAGTGTACTCTATTCATGGAAAGTGCCAATTACACTCCTGCAAGGGTTTTTAATGGAGCAGTAGTATTCTTGGGCTGTCATACCCTGTAATCAGTTGAGCTTATATTTTATTAAGGATAATCATTAATGTAAAAACAACGGGAAGCATTTTGGTGCATGGCGCAGATCCAGGGATCCTGACCACATCTGAACATCTCGAAGGCTTGTTTACAACCGCGGGAAAGGGAGGAGAGTGCAGGCCGAGTGCTGACTACGGCCAGCCAATGATCCTGCTGCTCTGCTTTCCACCAAAACACATTTATGAGTATGGACACGAATACCCCAGCCCCCCCCAAACTTACTAGAGAGCTTGCCAATGCAGACCTCTAAGTCCACTATACAAACACTCCCTGTCATCACTCCCCTCCTCTGGAGTGACTTTTTAATGAGCATTTGGAGGGGCCACGAGCTTTGGCTTGTCAACATCAAGTTAAACCGTCGGCCTGAGATTCGTTCGTTGGTGTGGCTCCAATGACACACGAAATCAAACACGCCTATCTAATTTTGTTTGAGTTACAGCACTGATTTCAATTAAGATCGAATGGCCGCAACAGCATGCAAGTTGTCTGCTTTAATCCTTCTTTTAATCATCATGGCTACGCACACTGAAAACTCAAATCAATAAGTGCACGGATTTTTGAGACATAGGACAAAAGGCTACAGGGCTGAAAAAAAAAAAATGAAAGTTTACCAGAATCCAGGGGGAAATAACACATAAATAAAAATGATGTACTTTCTTAATTAAGTACTGTCTTAAAGAAGATGCATGATTATCATTAAAGAAAAAAAAAAACAGATCAGGACCCTGAAGCATTCTTGGTTTAATTAGCCATCTGTGAAAGGTTTATGCTCACCACACTAACATCACATGCAGTGTTGCTACTCAAGTAAATGTATTGCATTTTAGGAATTTTTAGATACTTATTAGTAATTTCATTTTGATCAAATAAAATATGAAGAAATATGAAATCGTGCATAGGAATATTCCAGTGATCATATCTGGAATATTTGACATAAAAAAATGTCAAAATGAAAAGCAGGTAAAACTGAGGAGATGTTTTGTCTCAAATCTCAAATATCAGTGAATATTAGTGTCCTGTTATTTTCACCTCCCTTCCAGAATTTACTTTTTTTTTTTGCTTACTTTTCATGTCATCCAGATCAGCGCTGGCTAGCATCTGAGCCTCCGCCTCGTCTGTAGGTACTTTCTGGTACACCGCAGTCTCTATGGCTGTCATGCTGCCTATACAGATGCGTTCTCGTAGGTCGTAGCTGGTCCGCTGGGCTCCAGCCAGCCGGTGGACAGGGTTCCTGCGAAACCAGCCTCGCGTTGTCATACTGGCAGGTTCTGGAGATGGGCTAAACCTGTAAAAAGAAACCTACAATTGACTATTGCCTTAAAAACTATGATTTTAACCAATTGTATGTTCATTGTTATTAGTCTGATGGCATTAACAGAATTGCATTGCTAATAGAGTCAAAGGTGAGCATGATTCTAGGTGGCTGGATAACCATTTCTCAGAAATGCTGAAAAGGACTGAAAAAAAATAAAAAATAAATGGAAATGTTGTGTTTATATTTGTCATTTCTTAAAACTAACTTTTGACTTAATGGACAAATACAATCAAAAAAATAAATAAAATGTTGGTAAAACAATTTTCACTTAGAAGTTGCTATTAAATTCTACAAATAATTCCAAAGATACAGCAAGTAACACATTTAATTAAACTTGAAACTTTTATGTAGAAAGACTGAAAAAGTGTTTTCTTGGAAAACACACTCCAATGGACTTTATTTACAACTTATTAAAAATATATATTAAACTAGCTGCATCTTCTCAGCTATAAAGTTGTCAAACTGAGCTTAAAATTCAACACGATTAACATATCAATTTAACAAATTAAACACCACTGCATCATAAATTCAGCTTAATGCTCGCCATAGTCCCAATTACTTTATATTTATTTAATTTAATAGTGTATTTACAATTAATTAGCTACATAGCTAAATTATGTCTGCAGTTATTCAAATTATACACCATAAAAAAAATTACATTTAATAATAATGACGTTAGATTAAACTCACTGCGCATCATGCTGGTGCATCTGCATTAATTTAATTAATATCAGAGACCCTGACAAATATACAGTCAGGGGGCCCATAATTCAAAACAACAGCCCTGAAAAAAATAATCAAAAGTTAAATAAGGTGGGCCATGCTATAAATACAAGTCTAATGATGGTTTATTTGTACATCTACCTTAAGCAAATATGCATATGATTACATACGTTGCAAGAAGCCAGTTAGCCAGCAGAGGGCAATCAAATACAACTTTTCCGGTTCACTCTATTTTATTTATTTTTTTCTTCAGTGTCATAGATGAATATTTACTGAGGAATGCACTATTTGGGAGAGGGAGGTCAAACTGATTGATAGGACTGAAGTAGGACTGATAGGTCTATTGGTAAAATTAATTGACTTTAGCTATCCATGTTGCATTAAATGCCAATGGTGACAGTTCACAAATGGGAAAAAGCACTTTTTATGTTTTTTTTTTTTTTTTTTTTTTTTGTGTATGTTGTGTATGATATGAAAAATATGTATTAGCTTATAATTATTATATCTGATCCAGATTGAAGACATATGATTGCAAGTAAAATATATTTTCAATATCTTCACAAAATGTTATTCGGAACGATATGATGGTGAGAAAATAATGATAGAATTGTAATTTATTCTTCAATCAACCCATTTAACATGTATAAGTGTTTTTAGCTCTTTAAGGTTTAGATCCATCCTCACTTATTAGTCAAATACCTGTTGGAAACCTCTTCCTCCTGTCCTCCATCCGGTCGTTCTTGTGTTTCCTCCTGCTCCTCCATTCCGGCGGGGCTGGGTGGGGTCTCCTCACTGCTCGGGGGTCTCTCGCTCTCCATATGGAAGCTGGTAAGAGGGAGATCGGCCGCCAGATCCTCCTCACTTCCCAAACTGAGCTGTGAGATCACAACACCTGTCAGCATCTCTCCATTATCCCATTCCATCTCTCACACAATTATCCCAACATATCTAGTGATGCAGAAAGAAACTGTACTGTATACAGCATACTGTCTTTAATAGCATGTGAATTCAAATGCAATGAGAAACATTTCAAGCAATAGGATTCTACACTATTGTCACATGACTTTATAATATGCTGCGTGTTTAATTTGGTAAGTGCTGTCCAGGTTTTTATTTTTGCATTCTATTGCACCTAGGTAGTACAATAAATCTAAACATTTTCATCTAAAATATTTCTTGTTAGACATTGTGTAAGTTCAAATTTCTAAATACAAGTAATAACAAGTAATTGTATTTTTTTTATAAGAGCAGTAGTAGTAAAGGGACTACTGTAATGGCTTTTGTTTTTCTTTATCATTTTTAATTTAATTATTTTAACGCTAACTACTTTCAAATGGTAATCAATCAATTTAAATGTGAACCCTTTTTCACATAATGCCGAACTGCACAAACTACATAGATAAATTCACAATATTTGTTTTCATTGCTTTTAAATTGCAATTTTTTGGAGGACAACACTGGGCAGGATGTGGAATAACAATTTTGTAAATAAAAGATTAAAATTAAGTTCTATTTTAATAAAGAAAAAAATAAAAATTGCATTAATTGATTATCAAAATTGTTAGTTGCATCCCTACAATAATGTCTTAACTTGATAGTCCAATCACAAGAGTCAAGAACGAGACTTACAATTAAAAACTGCATTCAATATTATTTCCATTTTCTTATTTCACACTTGAAATGGAGGGTATAGTCAAGTGCATTGCACCATGGGATACAATATACCATGCAGTGGTAAGTTATTCAGGTATATCAGTACTAAAAAGTCACATATACATAATTCATTCTGCAAAATTAGTAATATGGTAAACACTTCAGTTACCTGTGGCAGCTCTTCAGATGGCTCAGTAGGCGTGGCTGCTTGGCACTGTCCCTCAGTCTCAGACTCCGCCTCCTCCTCATCAACCTCATGAATAGTGGGCGTGACATCTGACGGGGGCATGGACGTCTTCTTTTTCTTCCTCTTTTTCTTTCGCCGGCGGTCCATACTGAGCACCCTCTTGCGGAAACGCTGCGGGGGGAGGTGGGTGGACAGGGGGTGGTGGGTGTGGTGGAACGTATGCCGGTGATCTATGAGTAAAGACAGAGACAAAGAGATTAAAATCCTGATCACTTAACCAACTACAACTATAGCTATAATAACTATAAAGTTATAATCAGTCATTAGAATTTACAACTAGCTTACATCATTGGAATCACTCCCAGAAAATGTGTTTCCGGCTGATGAACGATAAATACATTGGTAGCCAATCAGAATCCACTTGAATTTAACGGCCTTATCTAAAGGATGACTGCAGACTAATTCGAGACTAACATCTATGTAGGAAATCGTATAGCTGGGACAACGGTCAATTATTCAATTCAGCATCTGACCGCAGAATAGCAACCATTGATCAGACCATCAATAAGAATCCAGTACTCCAGAGAGCTGTGTAATAAGCAATGATAAAGTCTTTTAAAAGGTCACAGATAATAAAGCTGCCATAGAAACATCCCCTCCGGTGCTAGCATTAGTTAGTTCCTTTCACTCAAACATCTCTGTTGCCAGATATCTCCTATTTCACATACTTAAATCTTGCATGTTATTTTTAAACTGTCCATAAAATAAACAAGCACTACATTGATGAATATATATGATTACTTTTTTCAATATTATAATTAGTGCTGTCAAACGATTAATCGTGATTAATCGATTATCGCATCTAAAATAAAAGTTTTTGTTTACACATTATATCTGTGTACAGCTTATGTTTATTATGTATATATAAATACACACACACACATACAGTATATATATATATATATATATATATATATATATATATATATATATATATATATTTGAAAATATATGTATATATTTATATTCACATAATTTATATTATATATTAATATATTTAATATATAAACGTAACATATTTTTCTTAAATATATACATGCATGTGTGTGTATTTATATATACATAATAAATATGTACAGTACACACACATATACTATGTAAACAAAAACTTATTTTGGATGTGATTAATCATGATTAATTGTTTGACAGCACTAATTATAATACTTTATGCACTACTGTTTAACAATTTGAGTTAGTAATAAAAATAAATTAATACTTTTATTCAGTAAGGATGCATGAAATTGACTATTATTTTGACAATAAAGTGACAGTAAAAATTGGAACTGATTGGAATTTGAAAATGGGGAATTTACACACAAAACTGGAATCAGGTGGGTGGATGGAGTTTGAAAAAAGTATGACTGATTTGCGAAAATATCACAAAGACAATCTTTTTTCCTTTGGAATAACTGATGAAATGTGCACAAAAAGATCGGGAATGTGAAGTAAAGCAAATATAATACAGTTTGTCTAAGTCTGTGAATTTCATGCTGCCTGTATGAGCAGTTCTAGCAAAAGAGACGTTAATGTGTGATCTGTCCTGCAGCAGCTCTGTGTTCAGGGTGCCTCTCGGCTCCGCTGTGAATGAATCACAGGCTAGTTTACACCTCCCACTACTGTCGCCACATGTAGATGGAAATGTGGGCCTTGATTTAGCAGGGTCCGGTAAGCGACTGGCACAGACGCAGCCCCACAGGAGGCCAGGGAATGTGAGAGAGCCATTAAAAGTCTTGTCTGTACTTCTGAGGCACCTTCTGTAGAATTAGACATCTGAACATGGAATTTTCTAGCAACCTGATGCTTTGAAAACATTTAAAGTTTAATAGCTTTTAACGAAGTATGTTTTGAAATGACTGTATCTTTGATCTAATTTACACATTTATTAACATTCGTCTCTGGGAATCTGATCACAAGCAGTCAGAACTAAATACAGCTCCAAACACTGGTGTGCAAAAATGTTAAATGCATTCTGAGTGTGATCTGCGATGTGATGAACAGGTTTGGCTCAACTATGCTCAGATTCAAAGAAAATGGAGCATGAAAATTTATATCAGATCAATACAAATTCGATCAAAATACTCTGAAGCTATTTTAACCTCAGTTACAGCGTTGGTGCAGCTACTGCATGTTTTTATGGCAGAACAGATCCGATCACTCAAACCAGATTTGAAGGAAGTCAGAAATGCACTGATTGCATTTAAAGTATGAATGCTAATGTGTCCCATACCACCTACTGTACTGCCAATAATCAATTATTCTAAAACAAGATCCAAACTTTGCCAAATTCATGGGTAAAAAACAACCACCTCATAAGAAAAAGGACCAGCAAAATACTTGAAATGTTGGTGGTAAAGTGTTATTTTACTATTATATATTATAATACAAAAATTACACTAACCATAATTAAAATAACTAAAACACTAATAAATGACTAAAATGACATTTATTTACCTTACATTTTTATACCAGTTTTCATTTCAGTAATTTTAGTACTTTTACCTAAACACATCTATTTCAGTCAGTTGCCTTTATTATTGACCATTATTATTATTATTATTATTATTATTATTATTATTATTATTATTATTATTATTATTATTATTATTACTATTAAATAAAAAAAGAATAAAATATGCATAATACATATCTACATTAATAATTTATATTATGATGATTATTATTAATAATAATGTCAATTTAATCCAAAATAATAAAAACTAAAACCAATAATAATAATGAACTATTATTATTATTATTATTATTATTATTATTGCTGCTACTACTACAAATAATGTTGATATTAATAAAATAAAATTAATATTAATAGCAATTAGAATTACTAAATTACATTATTGTATTGATGATGATAATAATAATAATAATAATTTAAATAAATATTAATAAAATATTAATATCAATATAAATAACAATTGCAATAATTATAACAAATATTATTATTGTTATTATTAATAATCAAAATCTGTCTCAAATGACCACTAAACTTGCAATCCTAAACAGATGTCAAACCTTTTCTAAACCAACATGACATTAAGATTATCCACTCAGGAATTATTGAAAATGGAGTGCACATATAATTGCGGTGAGTGAAGCATCAGGCAGTACTTACACTCAAAGTCTTTCTCATTGTAGCTGCGGCCCATTTTGTCTGCTCCATTGATGGCAGACTCAGTGATGATGTCCCCAAACCTCTCCACAGACAAGGCCTTCTCCCATTCCTCATCTTCTTGTCCTGCTGTGGAGCCCTTCTCTTCTTCCGACAAAACCTGCAGACGAGATCATTTGAAACCACACAGTAAGTGCCAGACAGATGTTCCACATGCTATAACACATTTGAGGAAGTAAGGGAAATAAACTTAAGGCCAAATGATTCTTTCTGGCATGCACTGGAGATTTTGAGCAGTTACGACCAGATGTTTCATGTTCTCTCAGCTTGAACCACAACCACACGTCCATTAGCGCTTACCCAATGCGCCGCGGTTCTGGATGGGTTCTAATGTGTCATTATTTGTAGCCCACTGAAGAACAGGGCATTATAGTGAGAAGCATCATGGAGATTCCCATCACATGGCATACTAACTCGGCCCCTTCCTACAACTTTTGAGCCTTGTCAGATTTGGTGACCCTGTTTGCCATCGGAGAAATATACTTTCTAGAACTTATGCTTAGAACTTAACATTATTATACATATATAATAATATTATTGTTATTATATTACTACGGTAACACTTTACAATAAGGTGTCATTTGTTAACATTAGTTCATGTATTAACTAACATGAACAAACAATGAACAATGCATTTATTACTCTATTTATTAATCTTTGTTAATGTTAGTTAATGAAAATACAGTTGTTCATTGTTTATTCGTGTTAGTTCACAGTGCACTAACTAATGTTAACAAACAAAACTTGTGATTTTAATAATGCATTAGTAAATGCTGAAATTAACATTAACTAAGATTAATAAATGATGTAGAAGTTTTGTTCATTCTTAGTTCATGTTTACTAATGTTGTAACTAATGTTAACTAATGAACCTTATTGTAAAGTGTTACCATTACTACTACTAATGTTAATATTAATAAGAATGAATATGCATATTAGTAATCATTTACATTACTAATTTACATTACTCATAAGAATATTATTATTAAGAAGTTATTTAAATAAAAATACAATTTATTTTATTTATTTTGTCTTTTAGCAAAGGTCAGTGACATGAAGTACCTAACCTTTATAAATTGTTGTTTCTAAATTAATTATTTTTGTTCTTTTATTTATTTTGTTTTATTTCTGATTTATTTTTTGCAACCATGATACGACCATGAATTTCTTAGCATGTCTAAATAGTTGAACTAGCAGATTTGTTGATAAATGCATATTCATCAAATATCAAAATAAAATAAAATATAATGATAATAATGTTAAATTAAACATTACTAATAATAAATGAATACTAACTATTATAATATACTACAATGTTTAATAAAGTATTATTACTACTAAACTTTTACTGCTACTGCTGTTGTTGCTGCTGCTACTGCTGCTGCTACTACTGATAATAATAATGGGAGGCATCTAACATTTGGCTGGTGAGCAGCAGGCTTTAAAGAACGAGGGTGGGATAAAGCATGCTGACGGGCTACAAGGCTCGCAGATCAGTCAGAGTAAATGTCAGTATGTCAGCAGGACGCCGACAGCAGCCCTGCAGCGCCCCCATCAACAACCACAACTGCATTCAACAGCACCTCTGTCATGTCTGAACGAGCAACAAGATGCAGAACGGCCAACTAAACACAGCAAGCATAAAAGCCAACAAATCATTTACCCAAAGGCATTAATACAAACATGATTTTTTTAAAATACCCACATTTGCTTTGATTCTTCAGCAAAATAATCTAACGCCACACTCGTCAGGCGTCTGCATAATCAGCCAGAGATGGGGCAAATTCGGCAAAACTGAAAAGAGATGGACGAACGAGGCACTAATTAAAGGAAACAAAGTCTTTTTTGTTGATTGTGTCCCTCGGCTTTGCGTAAATTAATGAGGACAACATTTCATTAAGCTCTCAGTGTCTGCACGCTGTGTGCCGCTCTTTTATCACCGCTGAAGTGCTGACTTTAATGAAGACACTGACCTGTGAAGTCAAATGATAAACGGCTTGCTCTCACAATAACGGGAGACTTGGAAATGAGCCAGTGTGGGAAACAGACAGAGAGGATGCTGGGAAAGACCACTCTGCTGTATCACAGCATTTCTGCTCTTTCATGTCCACTTTCCCAACCTCTCAAATGTCTCTCGAGCAGAGCTTGGTTGAGAATCACAACACTTTCTGTCTGTGTGTGTCAAAAAACCTGTCAAAACATCTACAAATGTTTCACACCAAAATCAATGGGAAGAAATACAAAATTATATTTTGTTGTAATTGTAGGACCTTTACATTTTTTAGAAGGCAAATGCAAAAATAAAATATTATTTCAAATGTAAATTGTATTTATACATCATCACAATACTTTTGCTGCCTTTACTATATAAAAAAATAAGGAATTATAGTATTTTTACTCTCATGCTGTAAAAAAAAAAAAAAACTTTCTAGGTGCCGTTCACACAGAACACCTCTTTGTGTCTACAAAACATGAGACATGGCACTCAGGAATGGTTTTAAAAACACACAGAATGCCTCCTTCGCCAAGTTGCAATAACAGCTCGCTACCGTAAAACAAAAGCTTGCAACACTTGATCCGCCGCTGGTTTCTTCTGATTGGTCCACTGTTTTGGAAATTACTTTGATGAGTGTTGCTGCAAATCAAAGTTGAAATTCTTATAACTTCACAAAAGCAGCGCTCATGTGCGAGATGCTGCAAAAGACGCGAGATGTGAGCGCAATGGTTGTACATGTCCATCTACCATGTTTAGATTAAAAAAAATAATAATAATGGAAAAGTAGCACAATGGAATGGAAAAACACGTTCTGTGTAAATGGCCCCTTGCAGTAATAAGAGTCTCATTTGAGAATAACAGCACTGACCAAAAAAAAAAAAAAAAAAAGTATTATTCAATGACTTTCACATTTTTACATGAATTTCTGTCAACCATCAACTGGTTGAAAGTCATCTCATTGTATTTGTTTTGTCTCCCATTTTCGGACTTTACCCCAAACCTCACATAACTTACACCCTTATTGTATTACAGCAATGTATTTATTACGTTTGTTATGTTTTATTATGTTAATTCCAATAACTTTTTACTTGAAGGAAAAAATATTCTTTACATAAACTCAAAGACATCTGGATGCATTACAGGAAGGGGAAATGTGTCATAAAATTAACCTCTGAATGCAAAAATTTAGATATATCCACCTTATTTTTCCCGTAAGAGCAGGCAACCTGACCATTTGTAAATTTTATGTGCGAGGCTTCTGGTCTCATCTGCTTCCAGGTCATTTTAGTTATACAAAGCAGCTCATTTTGCTGCTTGATACGGCAAACTAGTGTGTCTTACACTCGGGGACGGACTGGGAGTAAAAAAACGGCCCTGGATTTACACAGCTGTTGTTAAAATAACACGATAGAAGCAAACTCAGAAATATAAAGAAATGAAGAATGTTGTGTCTGAAAGCTGTGCGCGCCGTCCCCCCTCCCGCACACTGCCCAGCGGTAATGGTACTGTCCAACCGCGAGCGCAAAAAACACAGAAATGGAGAATAATGAGTCATTTTTATGTTTGTTCAAAAATCATATTTGGACGTAACATTCATGTAGTTAATTTTGATAGTGCAAACTGAACAAAGCACTGCAAAGCCTTACATGGAGAGTGGTTCCTATGGTGTGAGATATAAACTCGCAATTGCGAGAAAAAAAGTCCGAATTGCGAGATAAAAAGTTGCAATTGCGAGAAAAAAAGTCAGAATTGGGAGATATAAACTCGCAATTGTGAGGAAAAAAAGTCAGAATTGCGAGATAAAAAGTCGCAATTACCTTGTTTTATTTTTTATTCAGTGGCGGAAACGGCCTTCCATACAAAACCCATGAAAAAATACAAAAACAATAGAAAGCATCACAGAAATTCTAATGGTTTCCACTACAAATGCCATTACAAACCATCAACTTTTAATCATTAAAAGCATTAAATAATGGTTTCCTGTAGTGTGTTTTGGGATATTTGTTTGGGTTTTAACAATAATAATAATATTTAACAACAATAATAGGCAACCAATTAGCAGTAGAGACCAATAGGTTCCATTACAATTTCCATTAAAACCAATAAAATTTCCATTATAATCAGTAAAACCATTACAAATTCTATTAATGGTTTCTCTTGTTGTTGTTGTTTTCAGCAGGGGACTGAAATGAATGTATTATTATATGCACTTAAATACTTGAACTCTACATAAAAAGAGCAGAAAGCAAACATGTATATGACAAAATAATAAACATAAAATCTAGAAACCTGAAACTACATAATTCTTCAATTTGAGTATTCATATGTCTGTCTGTCTGTGTGTGTGTGTGTGTGTGTGTGTGTGTGTGTGTGTGTGTGTGTGTGTGTGTGTGTGTGTGTGTGTGTGTGTGTATGTGTGTGTGTGTGCGTGCGCGCGCACGTTTTTGTGACAAATGAGGACATAAATTTGTATAATGACAAGGGTATGACATATGTATTACAAGGAGAAGGTGACTTTTCAGGACATTACCCCATTTCCCCACTTTTCAAAATACTTATAAATCACACAGAATGGAGTGTATTGAAAATCTGAAATAGCACAAGGTTTCCTGTAAGGGGTAGGGTTAGGTGTAGGGTTGGTGTAGGGCAATAGCACAGACAGACTGTACAGTATAAAAACCATTTTTCACAAAAACAAACATGTGTGTGTGTCATGTTAATCGGAGCAATCACCTTACAGTCTACTTCATTTACTCTATTTTCTAACTCAACACCTCTCAAGTGTAACCTGTTGTAGAATCGTACTCTCTCTTTATGAATGAATGGAATGTTCATGCCAGACAATGGATGCTCGGACTAGGGGTGCGGTCCCACTTTACATTAGGTGGCCTTAACTACTATGTACTTACATTTAAATTAATCATTTGATACAATGCACTTACTGTGTACATACATGTTTTTACATTGTACTTATATTTTTAAAAATACCTATATGTACTTACATCTGTAATTAATTTCTGTAATTACATTTATAATTACACTGTCAACCCATCCCTTACACCTTAACCCACCCTTAAACCTACCCATATCACCAAACTTGTCCCTAACCTTACCCGTATCCCACCTCAATAGCAGCAGAAGAGTTTTGCAATACAGTATAAACACAATAAGTACATTGTACTTATTTTTTGATGTAAGTACATAGTAGTTAAGGCCACCTAATATAAAGTGTGACCGGGGTGCTCTGGGATTTTACTATAGTGCTTTACTATAGGCTATGTGCTCTATAGCTACACAGGCGGGCAAAGGTAACCTGATCTAACTGTTCAATTTTTTTTTTTTTTTTTAGCTTCTCCTAATCGCCTTTCCCTGCTAAAACAACAACAACAACAACAACAACAACAAAACAAACAAACAAAAAACAATAGAAGCCCAGTAGAAACCATCACAGAAATTCCATTTGTTTCCATTAAAATATCATTATGAACCATTAGCTTTTTCCAGTAAAACCATTACAAAATTCCTTTTTGTAGTGTGTTTTGGGCATTTTTCCAATAGGATTTAACATCCCACCAATAGAATCTATCACATACCAGTAGACACCATTATAGTTTCCATTAAAACCAATACAATTCCATTATAACCATTAAATCCATTACATTTTCTGTTGTGTTTTGGGCAGGGTTCTATTGTTTTTGTTATCTTCACGTTTTTTGCTTGCCATCACGAGCCCTCCCTCCTTCGCACCAGTGTCGGTTCATTATAAGCAAAAATAGATCGCATTAGCGCCCCCTTTTGTCGGCCGTTGACTAAATTTGACACTTTTTCTTTGATGATGAACCAGCCAGGCCGACGGCCGTTCTGGACTTCTCCAGAACGTCCTGATGGCCAGTCTGCCCCTGCTTACACTACTATTTTAATTATCTTAATTATGAACACAGTGGTTTGTAGTTTTAATGTTTACTGCACTGTTATTCTTCTTGCTATTTGCCTACATCGGCTAATGAACTAGAAGTCTAGCACATTCACAGAAAACTACCACATTGAAAAATAAGTTGCATTATATATATATATATATATATATATATATATATATATATATATATATATATATATATATATATATATATATATATAAACTTTAATGTTTTTATGAGTAGCAGTTTAACATTATCCCTTTTCTCTACCTCTCTGTTTGGTCACTCATTCTTTGTCTATCTCATATAATTGCCCCTTCTTAATTACCATAATGTAACAAAAGAACAAAACAAACAAACAAACAAACAACGAGGGGCTTTTTAGAATATTACTTTTTGAACAGCATTTCCCACTGTTTCTCATTGAAATTGAGGGGCCCAAACATCATTTGCTCTTGCAGTTCTCTAATTGTGCAAATGTTAATGGCTTGAGCGAGACTGAGTGCAAGCGCTCCCAATAAAGGTTACGGATTGCAGCTCTCTTTATTTCAACTGAGAGGTGAACAGAATGACAATGGGAATTCAGTGAGGGCTGACAAATGTGTTTGCCTGCTGCTGGCAAAGCGCTCTGGGTAAACGGTAGATAGAGTTACATACGTCACAGGTGGCTGCCCGCTCTGGCGAGAAGGGTGTCACGATCCCAACATTTCAGTAGTCGATTCAGATACAGTGAAATTTCATTATTCTGTGTCCATTACAAATATTTATAAAGAACTAAACAAATTCTGTGTGTTTCCTGCCTCACTTTTCAAAAGCTGCGATCCTGAAAGCCATATATTACCCAGAGTCGACAATTTGAGTTTTATATTGAATGTGATACAATTTAAAAGGATTGTTCTAACCATATTCATCATAGTTTCTTTTTTTGGCATTTTCACATTTATTATGATAGGACAGATAAGAGCTGACAGGAAGTGAAGTGGGAGAGAGATGGGGGTAGAATCGGGAAATGTCCTCAAGTCGGGATTCGAATTTGGGACGCCCGCTGCATGTCGGCACGCTACCCAGGTGCCGACTCTTCATAGTTCCTGAGACTGAAGACAATAACAGACCAACACATCCATAATCAAGTTTCGTTTTATTTCACAATTTGCATTCATGAGTGATTTTACAAGTGCCAAAAAAGCCCCATAAAACATTTTATATAATAGCTATGTCATCAGTTGATGCCACTTATGCAAACACAAGTAACAAAAAACGAAGTGACTGAAGCGAAGTTCTTCTGTCCCCCTGCTGACCTGTCCTCCTCATTCATACTGTTAAATGAGTCTGCATAAGCCTGTTTGACAAAGTTGCAGTTACTCACTGTTCTGCATTTATTAATATATATATAGTCCCAAAAAACATTGAATATAGTAATGCCATCATTTGATATCCCTTATGCAAATACAAGTAAGTAATTCTAGCTTTAACCCTTGTATGGTGTTCAGGTCTGTGGGACCTGTTTTAATTTTTTATCAAAAGAAAAATTATACTATTAATTATTTTTTTCAAACTCAGACTCATTAGCCTTGGCTCATTTTCTGTGAAGAACATATCAGAACTTTCATACAACAGAATTTTCAATGACCAAACACTTTACACCCCCCTACACATTTATATTACTTACAGGATGTTTGGGTCCAGTGGACCCGGGGCTAATAAAAGTGTGGAAATTTTCGGTACCTTTAGTCTGTCCACCAATTGTCTGGTTCTGCTGTTAGTGTGTGTGTGGGGGGGGGGGGGGGGGGGGTGTATGAGAGAGAGAGAATCTGTGAGAGTGTGAGTGTAAGTGTAAGTGTGAGTTTTGTGTTTCTGGCCCTGTCGTTCCCGCACAAGTTAGTACTTTAATTCATAAATGTGATCTAACAAATGTAAAGAATAAATATTAACCATATGCTGTTTATATTGTTTGTAAATGGGATGAAGTAAACATCTGTGGAGTATTTTAACATAAATTTCGTAATTGTGTTGAATTAAAAAAACAAAAAATGCAGCGGGTCCACCAGACCCACAAACACTGACTGAATAACAATAATATGAACACCACACAAGGGTTAATTACTGACTAATTACTATGTTAATCCAATCATCACATTCTGTTTGACATGATTGCATGATTCTATTCATACATAGAATTTTAAAAAATGACTAATATCAAAGCTACTAAAAAAAACCATCATACTCACAGTGTGATTTAGCTTAGGGCTTCTCTTTTTGTGGTTGTGTATCCTATTGGATCAGAAAAAAAAAAGTATATACAGATTTATTATACAAATGTGAAAAGAAAATGGGACAAAATATTGTAGAAATATCTCTTAATAGGCAACATAACCTCTTGTATGACATTTGTTTTGCCAAATGTCATATGCATTCCCAATTTACTCTTAAAGTGCCCCTATTATGGGTAATGAAAGGTTCATATTTTGGTTTTGGGAGTCCCCAACAACAGGTTGACATGCATGCAAGGTCAAAAAACACTTTCATTGTCTTATAAGATGCATTTATTTTTACCTTATTTGCTCAACGACTCCCAAACGATTAGTTTAACGATTTATTTTTCCAAAAACCTTAGTGTTGGTGACACTAATCTGCGGTGATTGGTCCGATTGGTCTCATTTCCATGTCATCATGCCTGTAATGCCTGATAAAGCAGTATTTGTAAGCGCAGTGCTGCTTTGTGTACAGCGTTACCGGGGAAACCACTATTTTTACTGCTCTAAAAGCTGCACCTAGTGGCAAAGAATGAATTTGCATTTTCATTCAGACCAACGCGAAAAGACCAACAAGTGGGTGGGGCAATATGCTAATGTTTCATGTTGACGTCAACATGAAATGACTTGGGATTCGTTTCAGAGTCGACTCTTTCTTTTGAGAGACAATAACTTTATACACGGACCACTTTCAGATTTAAAACTTTGCAAGATGATTTCATTCATTTAGAGCTGTGTTACACACTGCATGAAAGGTCATTTTCAGAAATCCATGATAGGGGCACTTTAACTGCAAACTTCACAAATCTATATACTTAAATTTACATCTATATACTAATTTTACAGTATAACATTTATCTTTCTGGGTACCTGTATCCGCAGCCATTGATAAATTCAATCAGAGCTTCATTATTCTTCATGCAATTCAACAATCCGTCATCCTCATTGAACAGACAGTCCACTATGAGTGTATTCATCCGGGTCACAATGCTGCTGCTATCTGGAACAAATTTCTCTGGGTCAAATGTGTGATGGAACACCATGAAAACAGCAGGTTTACACTCTGTTAAAAAAAAAAGAAAAAAGAATGGTCAAAAATGATTTTTACTCATTGTTAAAATGAGTTCGGATAACTTGCACATTCAATAACTGTACATTACCTGAGAGAGCATTAAGTTCATTCACTGTAGTATCAATATAAGTTCCTACTCGTGAACCAATAATGCAGAAAACTAAAATGACATCACACTCCTCTACGGAGGATGCCTCCTGGAATTGCTTAAGGAAATTTTTGATTATTTCCTCTTCAGACTTGAATTTCTTCTCAGGTACAAGGACAAAGTATTTATTTCCTTCAAGAGGAAGAGAACTACATGTAATGTGATGTAACAATTCAGGTAAGTCATCTTAAAAAGAATATCTTATTTTTGTAATTTTTTTCCCCAAATCTAGATTAGAAACACAGTAGTCTTCAGAAAAAAAGAGCTGGAGCAAATTATTATTATTATCAAGTCATTTACCAGTAATCTTAGGAAGGTCTCCTGTCACCTCTGTGCTTGACTGCTGTATTTTTTGTTCTGAAATTGATACACAAAAGTAATATCATCACGTTCAACATCATCATCATCATGTTCATCTTCACCTTGCACCCACATGCACACTCTTTCTGATGCAAGCAGGAGTAATACAAACTCCAAGGCTAGTGAAAAGAAAGCAGTATTTTCTGATTTATGAAGTGATGAAAAGAATCTCCAAAAAGAATCTGAAAAATCTTTTGACTAATGTCAAGAAAAATAACAATAATTTTGAACATGGCTTTGCACAATGTTCGGTTTCTGTTCTGAATATGTATTCAATTACTATGCATATTTAATTAGATACTGTAATTTCTCATTTGTATATTTAAACATAACGTTCTTGTAATACAAAACAATTGTGTGGTACTGTGTTTAATCAACTAGGGAAGTAAAAATATATCTATTAGTTATTTTTTTTTACCCTGTTCATCTGTGGTGCCTCACCTTAAATTACAAATTTATGAGAATTTGTTGATCAACACAAAACCACAATTATGAATGTATAACAACGAAACATTGTTGCCAGTGATTGTTTGTGTATTAGATGATAATACTGCTGCTACTCACCCAAACTGCTTCCCTCTGTATCTTCTAACAAAACAATCTTTTGCTTTCATTTAAACTCATTACATTCCTCTCTCTGTTTTTCCTCTACCTAATGTCAACTTTGACAGTGATATTACGCAGCGCCTGAAAGTAGTCCCCAGCTACCGGGCACTACTTTCAGGCGCTGCGTAATATCACTGCGCCTGCCGCGGCCATGTTACGGCAGCAAAGTTCCTTGATTATTACGCCGGAATGAGAGTAGTTCCTAATCATATCAGCCTAGAAAATCGCAACTTTTCATTTTCCGCCGATCTTAGTACACGATATAACTACAGAAGAGTCAAGTTTTAAATAGGACAAATATCGAAACTCTTGGATCGTTTTTGAACGCGATGCTACTGGTCTAATTGGATTCAATGATCTATGCTAAGCTATGCTAAAAGTGCTCTCGCCAGACCCGGAGATCGGCTGAATGGATTCAAAAACGGTAAAACTCAACTTATTAACTCTGGGGGAGTTGGAGAATGAGCCTATTTCCAAAAAAAGTGGAGTGTTCTTTTAAATCAGATTTTTTTTTTTTTCACACACACTCCCACATACAGATTTAATTGACTTCTTTCGTAAATTGCAGTGACTGCTCTAAAATATGAAACACCAAAGTTTCAGAAGTTTTTAAGTAGGGTAACTTGTAATATGTAACCTATTACATTTCCAAAGTAACCTTCCCAACACTGGTCACACGTGACTCTTCATTTTCCACATAGTATTCATAATAGCTTCAGTCATGGTTACAGCAGTACCATCAATTGCAACCATATTGTCACGTGCTGGTGCTGATACTAAGCGCACGATGAAGAAGTAAATCCCAAAAATAGCCTTTTAATACTAAATCCACAAAGAACACAGGAATCCAGGAGCTGGGGTAGCACAACACAATATAATCCAACAATAACCAGCGAGGAAAGAACAGAAAAGGGGAGAACTTATACAAAAGCTTATTAACTTATTAAATTATTAAAAAATGGGTTATTGAACTTACCTTGTTAATTTCATGACCCACATTTACCATAGTAAAGGGCTCGAACAGTGACATGTAGATCAAGAGTCAAGCATATAAAAAAAAAACATAGAAGACCAGTATCAATATACAGTGTTTTTTTTTGTTGCATTCAAATGAAACACATTCTGTTACTGAACTTACCTTGTTAATGTAATGTTGTCACATGACCCACATTTACCATAGTAAGGGCTCAAACAGTGACGTACATGAAGAGAGTCAAGCACAGAAAATAAACAGAAGACCAGTATCAGAAATACAGTGATTTTATGCTGTATTCAAATGAAACACTTTCTGGTTTTATATTGTAAGAAACATTTGGGATTTTGAACTTACCTTGTAACTGTATGCTGTCACATGACCCACACTTGCCATATAAGGGCTCAAACAGTAACATGTAGATAAACAGAGTTAAGCACAGAAAAAAAACACAGAAGACCAGTATCAGAAATACAGTGATTTTATGCTAAATTCAAATTAAAACATTCTGTTATTGAACTTACCTTGTTAATGTTGTCACTGAACTTTGAATTTGCCATGTGGCTCAAACAGCAGCATGTGAATGGAAGAGTCATTCACAACAAGGGACAGAGAAGATCAGTATTAGAGATCTTTCAGAAATTTGTTTTTGTAATTGTATTTTATGTATTTATAAAGAGATTTACCTTCATGACAGATCCCTTTGTCCTAGCCGCATAGAGGACCTAAAGACTACAACAACACCAAACTGTGCTCCAAAGCATTACGTTGTAATAATAATAGAATGTTCAGGTGCAAATTAATGAACATAGCTGCAGCTCAGCGTGTCCTCGATTACATCATGTTACACAGTCTACGATTGTAAACAGCTCTAAAATATTAAAAGGCAAATAGCAAAAGTCAAAACTTAAACATATCAAGGAGCTGTGCAGCCTTTAAAGCTCCCTATACCCTCACAGTTTTCCGCACTTTCGTGCCATAATGAGGCTTTGTCTGTCGGGTAGAAGTCCACTGCGAAGCTCAGCCCCAGTGCAAGCTCAGTAGAAGTGTGGATCGAGGGCGCATAGCGGCCGCAAAGGGGGGCACATGTGAGCAGCCTTCTGAGCGTAAAAATGACAAATGGGACACCTTATGTGGTCTTGTGGACTTAACGGACACGCGGCAGCTATAAGTCCGTAAAACCGCAAGTGCACATGAAGTGTTCCATTTGGGACAGGGCCTATACAGTGTGGCTGGTGTAGACTGACATCTGAACGAATTACTATTATTAACCGGTTCTTTTAATTTATAGCTCAAAAACATCAACATCGACTGAACTGCAAGTTATCATTATTTTCAGTGATATCCGTATCAAAGTGAGCATACTGTAAAAAAATGAAAAGTTGACTTAACTTAAAATTTCAAGGCAACTTGCTGCACAGCTTTTTTGAGTTTACTCAACTTTGGACCACGTTGTTCACTCAACCCAAGTCATTGAGTAAAGTCACATGTCTCTTTTTGGTTCAGCTAACACAGTTTTGTTAGTTAAAGACTTGCTTTTCCAATGCGTCTCAAACTATTTTATGTGGACGTTTTTACTTGTTTACAAATGACAAACATTAATGGATATTAATAAGTTAGTCTAATAAGTAGACAATATTGTCTTTGTTTTTAAGACAACTTACAAGACTAAGATATCCGGAAACGGACAAAAGTGCTTGAACATACTGTAGGCCTCAAAACTCAGAATGGTGGCTATCAACAAATGTTAAAAAGATGAGCCCTTTACATCACAGTACAATAAATAACTAACAATAATGATAAAACAACAACAAAAAAAAGTTTAAATGAAATCAGCAAACAGCAAAACAATAATCATATAACAGTAACTGCATAATTTATGCTGGGAACTCACAAAGCTTTAACATTTCAACAATATGAAATTCTTTGTTCAGACAACTGTGTTTGACTAGTTGGGACAACATTTGGGGTAATTTTGTTGGTCTGACAAGGGTTTTTATGTAGTTTCAAGAAAATAGCATTTTTCAGTATATAAGACTCAAAAGGTTTCGTAAACTGGAAAATGTGCAGTTGCATTTTTTACAGTGTATAATATATATATATATATATATATATATATATATATATATATAGTCTAGTTAAAGATACACATTTACTATAAAGTGTTTTACAATAAATTAATGATATACATAGCGAGGCTTTTCGAAACTTCAAATCAATTGATCCAACACAGTCTATGATCTAACTGCTTCGCAAAATGATTCACTATTTTGAAGCGCTCAAAACGCCATATGCAGCAAGGTCGCAAAATATGTTGAATTACATATCATGTTTCACAAAACTGCAAGTGTCGTCTTTAAAATATAATTTACCAAGTGTTATCAATAATATCCATAATTATCAGCATCAAATAATTTGTGTAACATGTAGTAGTTTTGGTGAAATCACGTGACTTGGTCAAGATTCGTGAATGTTTTGAAGCTTTGTGAACGCGTCAGCAGGATCTAAACAGAATACTGTAGGAAACAGTGGCATGTAGCCTCAAATAACATTGTTTTTCAAATAATTATTCAAGTAAACATTCAGTAATAAAGATCACAGTGCATAGTTTTCTATTTTTCCTAAAGGCTCAAACGCTCTTCACAGAGCAAGCACGCAGATATGTATGTGGGTGTTGGAAAGCAGCCGCTTTTCAGTCAGACAGCTCTCAGGTATCGCATCCAGTCAGTATTTAGTACTTCTGATACTGCAGAAAACTTCTTTTATTACATTATTTAATTATTATGTTAATATCAACTTCAATACAAAGTACCAGTACTATTGACATTCCATTGTGAGTCTCATCCATGAAACCTGTACCAAAACTGTGAGAGAGTGAAGAGCATCTGCTCGCATTCTTTGTCTGGACTCCATCCTGAGGAGGCTGCTTGACAAAGAGTGTTCAAGAGCCTATTCTGGTGCTGGAAGTGCAGCCTGAAAGTGCAGGTATGCCTGCAAAGACTGGCCTGCATATCAAGTGACTGTGGAGGCCCACCTGAGCTCTTTGTGTAAGTACAGAATACTCATTCATTCTCACAGTCACTATTAAGTGCTGACCTTTCCAGGCAGCCAAGGACAGAGAGTCAGTCCCTGTCTGACACTTACACCAAGGCTACAAATTTAAGTAGCAAACAGATTTTTTATTATTATTATTATTATTTATTTTTTTTTATTTATGCAAAAACATAGAATTAAAATGGAATGAAATTCATTGAAATTTAACTTCTGTGTTTTTAGACACATGTAATGCATTTAATATTTTAGTATGAATTACTCATTTGATCATTTGTTATGGTATTTAATGGCATTATTAATGCAAGCAAACACACACACACACACACACACACACACACATATACACACACACACACACACACACACACACACTCATATTTTATTTTATACTACAATTAAAAAATAAAAAGTATATATATATATATATATATATATATATATATTAGTGCTGTCAAACTATTAATCGCGATTAATCACATCCAAAATAAAAGTTTTTGTTTACATAATATATGTATGTGTACTGTGTTTGTTTATTATGTATATATAAATACACATGCATGCATGTATATATTTTGAAAATATTTACATGTATACACATTTATACACATTTATATATTTATATTATACAATTTTATATTATATATAAACATATTTAATATATAAACATAGCATATTTTCGTAAATATATACATTAATGTGTTTGTATGTGTATACATAATAAATATACACAGTCCACACTCATATATTATGTAAAAAAAAATAATTTATTTTGGATGCAATTACTCACGATTAATCATTTGATAGCACTAATATATATATATATATATATATATATATATATATATATATATATATATATATATATATATATATAATTAGATTCCATATAATTAAACTGATCCTACAGCCAAAACAAAATAAATAATAATAATTAAAATGTTTAATTTGAATTAATTTTATGAATTACTGAATTAAGAGAGATCATGTTTTTATTATTTTTTAAATAATTCTTTATAAAAATGACTTTTTTTTTTCAAATATTCATTTATTTATTTATTTTTCCGAAATTAATGGTAATTTTTAAAATTGGCTGTAGTATACATTATTCGAATACAAATGCCACAAAACAAATGTTATTTCCATAATTTTGTTCTGGAAATTGTGACTAAAAAAAGCATTTTAAGTAAATAAATAAATATGGAAGTTGTGATAGAAAGACTAGGTTCTAGACAACAAAAAAATAAGACTTATAAATAATTAAAATAAATTAAACAATTACACTAAAATAATTCCCTTTTAATAAGGGAATAAAGAACAATTCCATGAAGCACTGTGAATGACATAATGGATTCGACAATACAATATAATACAAGCACTTTGAATTATTATTGTGTAAGAAGCATGCTATATAAATAAACTAGCCTTGCCTTACAGCTCAAAGAGAACAGGCGAGCTGCTCTACACATGTGGCTCTTACACGAGACTGTTGACAGCAATGAAGCTCACAGATGCTGCCAAGAAGTGATGTAAACGAGATGTTTTGTTTATGCCTGTTATTGTGAGTCATTGGCTTATAAACAACTCCATTAGCGTCATTAACAGAGCTGCAAGCAGAGACACCTTCCTCTCCTTAAAAACTCCAGATCACCCAGCTCACTGCTGGCATTTCACTAGCACACTACGGCGAGATTCACAGCATCTGCCCTTTCCCACAGTACCAGCAATGACTCACCGTCACTATGGAAAAATATTTCATTACACGGTTTTGAAAAGAGAGATTTCAGTCAGAGAAGGTTTGCTTCCATTTCTCCAGGATTTCACACATATGTCAAAAGCAGGTGAAATGTGCGTTCCTGAAGCAACAAAGCTGGCGTTATTTCTTTTATTTAATTTGTATTTATTATTTATTTATTTATTTATTTATTTGATAGTGATATTTGAGTACAATAAACAATTTTTTTTATATAAATCTATTTAGTTGTGAACTTCATTATTCAGTCTGAACTAAACACAACCAGTATAGTATGGTTTAATAAAACAGCCAGAAAGACTCACAAAGTAGCAGTCGTAATAATACTGTTAGCAATAATAAAAATGAACAATTTAACTAAAAGTATAAAACTACAAACTATGAAAACTATTAAAAATCATTTTCAATAATTAAAATACAGCTGAAATCAAATATAAAATGTATATAAATTTAAATAAAAATAAAAATATATAGATAAAAATTGTAAACTTCAAATTTTGCCTAAAACTGACATAAGCTTAAGTTGATGTACTAAAATACATTTTTAAATAAATAATGAAGTTGGATTTAATGAATTTAATGAAAAAACAAATTGGAAATTGTTATAGAATAAATAGGTTCTAGACAACTGAAAACAAGACAGTGCTAAAAGTACTAAAGTAAAAAAATAAAAAAATAAATAAAATAAATTAAAGCTAAATATAAATATGTAAAAATTTCAAAATCATGACAAATTACTAACACTTAAATAAAATGAAAAAATAAAATTTAAAAATAAAATTTAATTGAAAATATTAAATTACACCCCAAATTAATCTCAAACTCATATAATTTAAAGCTAATTCAAATCATTAATAAATACTATAGCAGTACATAATATAAAAACAACACTGCAAATTAGTCTCAAACTCATATAATTTTACATGTACTCAAAGTTCATGGCACGCATATTCATAAATATGAACTAGACATATAAATATGTTACCAAAATAACAAAATTAAATGATTAAATGAAAAAAATAAATAAATAAAAAATACTATATCCTTAAAATCAATTATTACTACAAGAATCATTAAGGAACCAGAATTGTTAAGCTGTTTCGCAAAAAGCATGGACATCTTCTCAGTGATTCCCATCTCTAACTGACCAGGAGATGATTATCAAGAATTATATAAGATATTTTAATTATCAAGAATTGTATAAGAATCACAACTTAGTTAATTTCCGAGTATGCATCAATCCATTCGAGAATGCAAGTCTGTTTACAAGTCATCTAACTGTGCAACAAATGACATGCAGTGAATCATAATAACATGGTATGTTTCTGTACAGTAAAACACATGCTGTAACTTTTCTAAGCAGAAGATCAATGTTGCCCCTCCCAACCTGAACAGGTGGCATCAGGATTGAGGGCGGCGGTTACCCCAGCTGTACACAGCAGTATGAGATCATCGTCGCCATGACAACATGAGCTCAGACCACTGAGAATAGAGAGATCCTCGACCCTGTACAGTGTAAACACTGATAACAGAGCGTCTAACAGGGACCTCAGGGGACCGATTAGGACCAGACATCTATTCCAGGGACAGTCCATCCTATGCAAGGATCTCATCTCTTATTTCGCTCATAAACACGCTAAGGCTTGGGAACATGTGCATGTATGTATAGAAGGAATAAACTAATAACATCATCATTGATCTGCTATGACAATGACTTTGATTTCCCATTGGTTAGAGACTTTTACATTGCATTTTTCACTGTAGTATCTTTCACTGCTGTATGACTCATTATGCTGCTACAATGTTCACGGTGCTGGTACTAAAAATAAATTATAGTTTGCTTTCTGGATTGAATGCGATTAGATAGAAAAATTAAGTAAATAACAAAACGACAACACTTAGCAAGTGAATTCTGATTCATAAATAAATTACTCTTATGAGTCGATTAGTAGAGTCAATCAGTCAGATTAAATGGTCACACTTTATATTAGGTGGCCATAATTACTATGTACTTACATCAAAAAATAAGTACAATGTACTTATTGTGTTCATATTGTATTGCAAAACACTTCTGCTGTTATTGAGGTGGGATACGGGTAAGGTTAGGGACCGGTTAAGTGGTATGAGTAGGTTTAAGGGTGGGTTCAGGTGTAAAGGATGGATCAACAGTGTAATTATAAATGTAATTGCAGAAATTAATACAAATGTAATAACATAAAGCTATTATTAGCAATATAAGTACAATGTAAGAACACGTATGTACACAATAAGTGCAAAAAGTATCAAATGATTCATTTAAATGTAAGTACATAGTAGTTAAGGCCACTTAATATAAAGTGGGACCTATTAAATTACACACAATCTAACAAATAACTAAATTAACTCAACTGACAACGTGTAGCTGAAATATGATAGAAAAACATCATTGTGCGTATGTTGTTAGGGCCAATTCACGTGTGTGTGGAAACACTGCACAGCAATAATACTCTATTTATAAAATGTTCTGTCCTTTTTCAAGTGAGTTCAACAGTTTGGTGCAAGGAAATCGCTGGCTCTCACTCCTCCATTCACAGCAGAGCTTCACACATCCGTCTGTATAGGGTGAAGGAACGTTTCTGAGTCACCCTTCTGGACCGCAATGCAGACGCGTAAATTCAGCCTGACTGGTTTTAAACAGGTTTATTCCACATTGCATTTCCTGCATTTCTTGTGCGTTTGGGAAGTATAGAGTCTGTGTTGAAAGTGAGAGAAGAGCATTGTTGTATAAATCTACCTCTGTCTCATGCATAATACATGCAGCATATAGTACTTGGATGTCAACATGAAATGCAACCAATTTCACTTCTATATTTAGATTTAAACATTGTAAAAAATCTTTTTTTGTAATATACAACAGTAACAAGCACTGAAAACAGGATTCATTTTGATTCCATGTTGACTTTTAAGTATAGGTTTTAACTATGAATAAAAAATCCTACAAAAAAGTGATTAATTGAGAATATATGATGTATAATATATGAAATATAATTACAATTTTACAAAATAAATAAATAAATAAATAAAAAAGAAATTTCAATTCCAATACTTTTGCTCACATGAAAAATGGGTGGGTTCAAACAAAAGGTGATATCTTCTAAGTTGTGTGTCAGATCCAGACACGAATACCTGTAAATAAAAGCTGAAATGCTGATCTATCGTCTCATCTTTTGATGTCAAACCCAAATGTTTTCAGTCTACAGCAAAAATTGTTCCAATACTTTTGGAGGGCCCTGTATGTACATATATATATATATATATATATATATATATATATATATATATATATATATATATATATATATATATATATATATATATATAATTAATATAATAAAAAATATATTTTATTTTGTAAAACTGTACTTATATTTCATAATATTACTGTTTTACTATATTATAGATCAAATACATGCCGTCTGGTGAACTTAAGAGATTTCTTTAAAAAAAAATATATATATATATATTATTATTATTATTCCAAACTTTAGACCAGTAGTTATGAAACCAAGCCAACAATTTTATGATTTTAATTTAAAAATTACATTAAAATATAAAGAATATAACATAATATAAAGGAATATATGTTGGATGAATACTATTTTATATATTAAATATTCATATAAATAAATTTTCTCTTTAGAAATAAATGAAATGTTATCTACTTTTTGTTTATTTATTGTCTTTATTTGTGGGTGGGTTTTTTTTAGGCTTTGGTGCTAGGTTTTATTAACTCAAAGAAAAAAATGGATTGAAAAAAAAAGAGAAGAAAAAAATGTAAGAAATACTGGGGGACAAATATGTCCTTATAAAATAAATGATGTATAATGAAATATGAAATTAATTGAATGGTAAGACATAAGAAATACACATTACTTTTGATAAGTCATATGGGAAAAAAATAAGGCATACAATGTATTTTTACTTCTGAAAATGGAATTGCCGTGGAACATCATTTCATAAAAAAATAGTTCAGAAACCACACTGAGGTGCAGTATGTCCTACTGCCACTGAATTTTATGGGAAGTATAAATACCATTTGGTCAAATATTTGCGTGTGGGAAATCAGTGTGCAGTTCTGGGCTGGACTGAAACATCAGTGCATCAATCACTGAACACTTTCTGTTTACTCTGTCTGGCCAAATCCTCTCACTTACTGCTATTGATTTCTTCATTCTGTGTTGATTTTTGCCAATTCAAAGAGACTGCTTGTGGGGAGTCTGCATCAACATACGGAATGCTGATTATTGCTTTAGAATACAATAAAGTCACAAATGTCTAGCATTAACATGTTGATTTTGTCTTGGTTGTAATACTATGACTCCTGCACACTATTTTATCACTAAACATTCAATTCTCTCTGCTGAAACATGATATGGCGATCTCTACAGCACAGACACAACATGCCAAATGGCCATCCGCATGCAGGTCGACACCAGGCAATTAATCTGCTATCTGACGCCATGGTGAGCAGATTGCTGCCTGAAACGATCCAGCCACACTTACTCACAATATGTCAGCTGAGTTCATGAAAACAGGCCCTAAATGCTCCATGTGTGGGTACTAATAAGGGTATGTTCCTTTATACCAACTTACTATGATGCATTTAAAAAGATCATTAGGAATCAAAATTCCCCTAATCTTATGAGAGTACATTGCAGTATGAAAACATAATGTAACTAAAAACATCCAGCCCAGTTGAAAAAATAAATAAATAAGAAAGATGAATACGTTCAAATACAGCAACATTTATTGAGAATTCTGAAACTTGGCCTGTCTAGTAGAAGTGTGTTTCCACAATGTAATAAAAATATAAAAAAGGTCATTGAAACTTAAAACTTAAATTCAGACTTTTGTCCTCGGAATTGAGTTTTTATGTTGCAATTGCAAATTATAAATAAAATTAGAACTTATTTTTACAGAACAGCGAAAAAATATATATCTGAATTGCGAGACGAGATGTAAACTCAAAATTCTGAGGAAGAAACAGAATTGTATAAACTCAGAATTCTTAAAAAAAAAAAAAAGTCAGAATTCTGAGAAAAATAAATCTGAATTGCAAAATGTAAACTCAAAACTGCAAGGGAAAAACCGAATTGTAAGATTTATAGAATTCTGAGAAAAAAAGTCAGAATTGTGAGATGTAAATTCAGAATTCTGAGGGAAAAAATAAGAGTTGAAAGGCTTAAAAGGAAAGGGTGGAAAATGGCCATGAAAAACTAAAATAACATTTATTAATTTCATTTATTTAAAACACTAGTTTAATTCATATTTAATCAATAATAAAAACAAAACAATTATAGGTTGTTCTCTAATATCGGAGAGCTTTATGTCAAACTTTGTCACACGCCTCAGTCTCTGAAAGCCAAGCTGCCCTTTAAAAGCCTGACATCAATAGGAGAGGATCCACCAGCACCACAGGACGACGCTGAACATCAACCAATTAGCACATCTCAAAATGAGGCAGATCTTTTAAAACACAGGTCCTGATTGTTTATGCTTACATCTGAGGACATGTAAACTATCAGTAATGGCTCTAGTTGTACTGCAGGTGGTCTCAAGCTCCAAAAAGGTCGCATTTGCTCATCTGTTTATATGTGGATATTAATGTCATCACTTGGATTAAAGGGAAGAGAATTAAAAAATTACTGTAATGTCGCCGAATAAACCACACGGGTCTGTTTGTTAGATTAATAACAGTTGGGAAGTGTTCTGAAAACTTGTTAAAAAAAGAGGTAAAAACTGTTTTGTTTTGTTTTTTTGTTATCAGTGCAAACAAACAAACAAACAAACAAATATATATATATATATATATATATATATATATATATATTAATTAAAAAGAAAATGTTTAATTAAAAGCCATATCACAATATTGGCACAATATTGGCAATATAAGATGAGAAATTGAACAACAGCAGAAATACTCCTTATTATTGAGCAACAGGAATGCGATGAAGGTGACAGTTGAATGCATAGAAGAATGTGACTTTGAGCTTCTCTCTGTTACTGACCTACCTCTGATTAATGCTTTCTTGTATGAAAACTGTGTCAAATATGAGAGGAAACAGGTCAAACAGTTTATTTAGATTACGTTTGACTGCACAATTTTATATAAAAAATATTAAAATATATTTATATTAAAAATGTATTCAATTAATAATAAAGGCCATGTTGCAATATCAGTTGTGCAGCCCTATTTAAACTTGAAGGTCTCTGCATAAAATGAGAAAAAAAGAGAGTTTTGACATTGCTAACTCTCCAATTTGAGAGTCAATTGCAATCAGGTTTTGCCAGTCTGAAAAACACATGCAATGGAGGCATCCACAAAAAGGGTCTTTCAGATCTACACACACTGGCTGAGATCCGTGCATCCCAAGTGTCAAACGAAACGGATGTCAGACTGATGCTATTGTCCTGTGTGTGCCAAGCCATCACATGCAACCCAACACCTACCCCTTCCTGCCTGCCACTGTACCACCAGACCCCAACCTGCCGTCGCTCAGCAACCTTTTCCAATTTAAGTCTTTCTACCATTTTCCACCAAAATGTTAAGCAACACACAAGCTTTTCAACATTGATAATAATAAGAAGCATTTCTTGTGCAGCAAATCAGCATATTAGAATGATTTCTGAAGGATCATGTGACACTGAAGACTGGAGTAATGATACTGAAAATTCAGATTTACATCGCAGGAATAAATTACATTTTAAAATATATTCAATAGGAAAAGTTACTTTTAAATGATGTTATAATATGTAGTTATATGTAATTATAATAGTAATAATATGTACTGTTGTCACATCTACGCCGGAGCAAGGAGAACGCAGGAGTCAAGGAGAACAATCAAACCTTCTTTTAATGAAGCACAAACACAGGGAAACAGGGAAGCATGGGGTAAAAACAAACAATACCGGACATCAGACATGGGGAAAACCAAGGCTTTTATAATAAACATAACGAGGGGACTAAAGGGACACATCTGGAATCAAATCAAACTAAACGAGGACAGGAAACAGGAAAAACCAAATAAGGGCAAACAGGAACACTCACTGTATGTCCATATATGTGACCCTGGACCACAAAAGCAGTCATAAGTGTACATTTTTCGAAATTGAGATTTATACAACATCTGAAAGCTGAATAGCAACTTTTTTTAGTTCACTCATTTATTCTGTATTGGCCACATATTGCGAAATGTTGTAGATGAATAATGATTTACAGTGCATTTTCACCATTTTCTTGCTGAGCATGCAATGCAAAAATAGACTGAAACTCCACCCGCAGCTGCACTTCTGCTACATGGCATCAAAAAAACCAGCACGGCTGCAGGTGTGAGGTTTGCGTAGCAGGCATGAAGCAGTATGACTAAAAGTCACTGAGCCTGAAAACAGCAGGCAGGGTCTCGACATCTCTCACCTGATGCAGGTTGATCAACACATCTGTCTCGGGGGCATGGCCTCCTGTCGCCATGGGGACAGGGAGGGGCGCAGCTGCGGGAACACGGGGGGGAGGGGGGTCCGGGATCAGCCCTTCTCTTTCACGGCTGGATTTCCAGTTGGCCTGTGGGGTGGCATAACCTGTAAGAGCGAGACCACATTAGGTCATAAGATATCATGTCACTGAGACCCCAAAACAAACACAGGAGCAAGGGAACATGGGAAATTTTTTTGCAGAACATGGTCAGTTTTAAGGACACACAGGGAAGACACACACAAACCTGTTTCCAGGTCTTGTGTTACAACGCAGGGGCTCATCAATAACCACTGCTCTCATCAAGTGACATTACATTGATCGTATTAAGTTGTTAATCGATGAAACAAGCTTGTTTATAATGAGAAAACTGTTACATGGTGTCTGTCTGCACCCAGTTGGCAGGTTCAGATCATTTCCATTAATCAGTTTAAAATGTCTCATTTGAATTTAATCAATTCAACAAAAATGTTCACAGAGCTGCATTTTTTTATATGTTTTAGTATAAATATATGAATGTAATTATTGCTGCTTATTACTTTGCATTGTTATATTAGGGCATTGAAATGAAAATGATCATTCCTTTTGTTTTTGAATGTCTCTTATGTTTACCAAGGCTGCAAAAAACAAAACAAAAAAAACAACAACAAAAAAAACAGTAATATTGACAAATATTACTACAATTTAAAATATATATTTTTTTTATATATTTTATGTAATTTATGTAATTATGTAATTTATTCCTGTGATGCAAAGCTGAATTTCAGCTTTTCAGGTAACAATGTAAAAGTCTTTATTGCAACTTTTGATCAATTTAATGCATCCTCACTGCATAAAAGTATTAATTTAAAAAAATTAAATAAATAAATCTTGCTGTCCAGTTTTTAAGATGGTATTGTATGAATACAAAACGTCTCGGTTACGTATGTAACCCTTGTTCCCTGAAGCGGGAACGGAGACGTAATGTCAGTGTTACTGACTAATGGGATCTCGCCCGAGAACCAAATCACCTTTGAGTGTTAACAAAACAAGCCAATGACAGTTGGCGTGCGTGTTTCGCCACGTGCACCCCGCCCCGCAGTGTGGGTATAAAAGGAGAGTGCGTGCAAATGCACATCAGTTTTTCGCAGAGGAGCCGAGAATGTGTGCCCCGGCCGTACAGCAGTGGTACAGCAACTGTGGCGATGGAACGTTACATCTCCGTTCCCTCCTTCAGGAAACGAGGGTTATATACGTAACTGAGACGTTCCCTATCAGTCAGTCATATTCGATGTAACCTCTGTGAGACTGACTAAGTGTCCTGCGGTAGAGGTCTGCATTCCGCGGGACCCGACCAGATTTCTTGCAACGTGAATAAAACGTAGTAGCGGTCGGTAACTCTGGTGTAATTTGAACGGGAGCGGGCGGTTTAACAATATCCTGTTCCCGACGTCCTTTCAGAACAGCATATCTGCACTTTATTCTCATTGACCACCGGTACAGCCTGCACTCAGGATTGTTATGCACACATGAACCAGTGCTCTCTGCGTCACGCTGTAGTGATATTTGGATCACGTGTCACTTAATGTGTGGTTATGAGTACATCACATAAGAAAGATTGGTGGGATCTCTAACTTGTAGAACCTCTTTCTGTATCATCAACACAAGGAAGACACAAGTGTAATAAAATAGAATTTATTAACAAAAAAATAGACAAGAGTAATCAACAACTACTAAACGAATACCATAAATGAAATAGGAATAAAGTGCATAAGATGCATAAAGTGCAAGTGATTATGTTGGGTGTTGCAATGTCAGAGCTATGTAATCTGGAAAGATAAACTGTTGCTACTCTGAAAGAAATAAGGTGAAGAACCTTATTATGCATCAAACAAATACATGAAAGATTTGCTATAACCTGCAATCGGCTATATAATATCTAATGTAAATTAGAAAAATCATATACTGATAATATACAATGCCAAGGTGTCAGGTGTGGACGGAGAGGCAGACACAAGGTGAGTAGAAGTACTGTGTTCACTTTAATTCCTTCTTTCAAACTTAGAACAATCTCAAGGATATCAAACAAACATAAACATCGATCTGAGAGATCGGCAAACAAGAACTGAAAGTCCAACACCCTGGTTAATCCTCTTCTTTGGAACAGGTCGGTAAGAAGGCTTACGGCACAGAGAATCCTGGAATATCCTGAGGTGAGTAGTGAGCTACCAGCTTGCGACCTCGAGACCAGCCAACGAGGGAATGTGGTGAGTGACTGAAATAGTGGCTGGTGATTGATGACAGGTGGTAATCAGTATTCTGGTGATTGTGAGCGGGTGCAGGTGGTTGGTGTGGAAGGAGTAGTGGGCGGATCCGTGACAGTACCCCCCCCCCCACGGGCGTCTCCTGGCGCACGGGGTCGACGGCGAGGGCGACCACGTCCTCTTGGGGCAGGGCGGTCGGGGTGTGATTGGTGGAAGTTAGAGAGAAGAGAGGGGTCCAGTACATCCTCTCGGTTTACCCAAGATCTTTCCTCGGGGCCAAATCCCTCCCAGTCCACTAGGTATTGGAGTCGGCCGCCCCGCCGCCGAGAGTCTAAGATTTCCTCGACTTGGTAGATGGCCCCACTGGGGTCGGCCTCGGGAGGAGGAGGTACTTCGTGCTCTGTGGAAGGAGGAAGAACGGGATTAATGAATGGTTTTAGAAGAGACACATGGAAGGTAGGTGAGATACGGTAAGTAGTTGGGAGCCGGAGCTCGTAGGTAACTTCATTGATTTGGCGAATTACAGGGAAGGGACCGATATAGCGAGGGCTCAGTTTCTTGCAGGGCAGACGGAGGCGAATATCCCGCGTCGAGAGCCAGACTTGGTCGCCGGGTTGGTAGAGGGGCGTCACGGCGCGGCGGACATCAGCCTGTTCCTTGTGCCTCCGTACTGCCCGCTGGAGATGTACATGGGCCGCGTCCCACACCCTTTCGCTCTCCCGAAACCATGAGTCCACCGCGGGGACTTCGGAGGGCTCTCCAGTCCAGGGAAAGAGCGGTGGCTGAAATCCAAGCATGCATTGGAAAGGAGTGAGCCCGGTTGTTTCCTGCCGCAAGGAGTTTTGGGCGTACTCGGCCCAGGGCAAATACCTGCTCCATTGGTCCTGGTGGCGATGGCAATAGGTACGCAGATAGCGTCCAATTTCCTGTATCTTGCGTTCCGTTTGACCGTTGGTTTGGGGATGGTATCCGGAGGATAGGCTGACGGAGACCCCAAGCAGTCGGAAGAAACTGCGCCATACCCGGGAAGTGAATTGAGGTCCTCGATCAGAGACGATATCCTCGGGTAGGCCAAAGTTGCGGAACACATGTTGGAATAGGGCTTCTGCGGTTTCCAGAGCAGTGGGTAAGCCTCGTAACGGGATTAATTTACAGGCTTTGGAAAATCTGTCCACGACAACGAGGATGGTGGTAGAACCGTTGGAGGGTGGTAGGTCAGTGGCAAAGTCAATCCCAATATGAGACCAAGGTCGGCTTGGAAGTGGTAAGGGAACGAGCTTTCCTTCGGGTAAGTGACGGGGAGTAGAAACAACGGCACAGACAGCACAGCCCTTGACGTAACGGGTCACGTCCTGGTTCATGTTTGGCCACCAGTACTTGTTTTGAAGGAGTGAGAGTGTGCGTTTACGGCCCGGGTGACCGGATCCAGGAGACGTGTGCAGTGAATCCAGAAGAGAGAGACGGAGGGAGGACGGGACGTAGGTTTTCCCGGCGGGAATTCCAGGTGGAGCAGGCTCGGATTGGGTGGCGATTTGGATTTGGTCGTCCACGTTCCAAATGATGGGGCAGGCGAAGATTTTGGGTGGTAGGATGGGCTCTGGCTTTTCGGGTGATGGATCGGCTTGGTAAAGCCGGGATAGAGCGTCGGCTTTGAGGTTCTTGTGTCCTGGACGATAGGTTATGGTGAATTTGAACCGGGTGAAGAAAAGGGCCCAGCGAGCTTGACGTGGGTTGAGGCGCTTGGCCTCGCGCAGGTACTGAAGGTTTTTGTGGTCGGTAATCACCTCGAAGGGATATTGGGATCCTTCGAGCCAGTGCCGCCATTCCTCGAGCGCCAGTTTAATAGCCAGCAGTTCGCGGTTCCCGATGTCATAATTTTGTTCAGCCGGCGACATCTTCTTGGAGAAGTAGGCGCATGGGTGAAGTACTGGAGGTTCACCTCCTCGCTGGGACAACACGGCACCAACTCCCACCGTCGATGCATCCACTTCCACCACAAAACTACGACTGGGATCTGGATGGGTGAGTGTCGGAGCGGTACAGAAGGAGGTTTTTAGTTTTTGGAAGGCTCGTTCCGCTTGGGGTGTCCAGGTAAGGGATTTAGGTTTTCCCTTGAGGAGAGAGGTCAAAGGAGCCGATTGAAGACTATAGTTGGCGATGAACCGTCGATAAAAGTTAGCGAACCCGAGGAACCGTTGGAGCTCCTTGATGGAGGAGGGTTGTGGCCAATTCCTTACGGCCTCCACCTTGGCAGGGTCCATCTGTATACCATTGGCGTCGATGATGTAACCCAGGAAGTGGATCTGGGTACGATGGAATTCGCACTTCTCGAGTTTAAGGTATAGGTGGTACTGGCGGAGACGTTGGAGAACTTGGGTGACGTGGTTTTGGTGTTCCTCGAGGGTGGTTGAGTAGATCAGAATATCATCAATGTAAATGAGCGTGAAACGATTCAGCATGTCCCGGAAGATCTCATTCATGAAGTTTTGGAAAATGGAAGGTGAGTTTGAAAGGCCATACGGCATAACCTGATATTCATAGTGCCCGGTGGGTGTAATGAAGGCCGTCTTCCACTCATCGCCTTTCCGTATGCGGATTAAGTTATAGGCACTGCGAAGATCGAGTTTGGTGAATATTCGGGCTCCTCGAAGTTCTTCCAGGGCCGCCGGGACCAGAGGTAGGGGATAGGCAAACTTGATCGTTTGGGCATTTAGTGTCCTGTAATCGATGCATGGACGGAGGCCTCCGTCCTTCTTGGCGACAAAGAAGAAACTGGATGCTGCGGGTGATGTGGAGGGCCGAATGAACCCTTGCAGGAGTGCTTCTCTAACGTATTCCTCCATAGCGGCACGTTCAGGAATTGAGAGAGGGTAAACGTGACCCTTGGGCAATTTGGCTCCGGGCAACAAGTCTATGGTGCAGTCCCAGGGTCGATGTGGAGGGAGACGAGTGGCGGCCGTTTTACTGAATACGTCCTGATATGGGAGGTAGGCTGGAGGAATATTGACTGAGACAAGCGTGGCAGGACTCTCTACGGTGGTGGAATTAAGTGGGAGAGAGGGTGCGGCTTGGCGAGGTACCGGCAGTTTGGTGAGGCACTTCTCGAGGCAGGACGGACTCCAGCGTAGGATTTCTCCCGACTTCCAATGTATGTCTGGATGATGTTTTGTGAGCCAAGGGCGACCCAGGACGACATCTACGACAGCCTCCTCTAAGACTAGGAAGGAGATCTGTTCCTCATGGAAGTGTCCCACCCGGAGTGTCACTTCGGGAGTGTGATGGCGCACCAGCCCCTTACTCAATGGCTTGCCTTGGATGGTGGAGATTCGGTAAGCTGTGGTGCTTCGAATCCGAGGTAGTTGAAGATGAGTCAGGCTGGTAGAAGAGATGAAGTTTCCTGCGGCTCCGGAATCTATGAGGATTTTCACTGGGAAGGATTGGTTAAGGTAGAGAATTAGAGCATGATTATGAGGAATTTGGGAAACGTCAGGGTGAAGATGGACCGCACTCACCGTGGAACTCGTGGGGCGAACAGGACAGGAAACTAGGGTGTGACTTCCCGAACCACAGTACATGCACAGGTTGTGGTCCTTGCGGCGAGTCCGTTCCTCCGGAGACAGATGATATTGATCTACTTGCATGGGCTCCGGAACAGACGGCACGGATCCTGTGAAGGTAGGTACTGGGGAAGTCTCGACATGACACGCATTCAGTTGTTGGGAGATGTGTAGGGATTTCTGAAGGAAGCCTTCTAAGCCCACGGAGTCTTCAATTACTGACATCTGCTGTTTTATGGAAGGTTCGAGTCCACGGCGATAGGCGGCGAGGAGCGCGGTTTCATTCCACCCACTGCTAGCGGCCAGAGTGCGAAAGCGCACAGTGTAGTCGTGGACTGACATGTTGGCTTGTTTCAACTGGAAGAGTTCTTCATGCACCGAGAGGGAGGAGGCGGTATGGCTGAACACCTCGCGGAAATGGTCGGTGAAGGCATCCAGGGATCGCACGATGGGGCTGTGTGAGTTCCAGAGCGCCTCAGCCCATTGCAGGGCTCTTCCAGACAGCAGGGACATGACGAAGGCTATTTTTGCTCGATCGTTCAGGAATTGGTGAGGTTGGAATTCGAAGTATAACGAGCACTGGAGCAGGAAGCCCCGACAGGTGGCAGCATCGCCGGAGTAGAGAGTGGGTTTGGCCATAGGGCATCCGGAAGGAGGGCGGCTCGGAGGCGGTTGAAGGGCTTCGCGAAAAGCATGCACCAGTTCGGTAAAGGGGTCTGGTGTCGGGAGAGCTTGGCCCTCCATGATCTAGTTCTCCGCCTCCAGACTTTCTTTGCTGGGCTGGTCTTCTGTCAGGTGTGGACGGAGAGGCAGACACAAGGTGAGTAGAAGTACTGTGTTCACTTTAATTCCTTCTTTCAAACTTAGAACAATCTCAAGGATATCAAACAAACATAAACATCGATCTGAGAGATCGGCAAACAAGAACTGAAAGTCCAACACCCTGGTTAATCCTCTTCTTTGGAACAGGTCGGTAAGAAGGCTTACGGCACAGAGAATCCTGGAATATCCTGAGGTGAGTAGTGAGCTACCAGCTTGCGACCTCGAGACCAGCCAACGAGGGAATGTGGTGAGTGACTGAAATAGTGGCTGGTGATTGATGACAGGTGGTAATCAGTATTCTGGTGATTGTGAGCGGGTGCAGGTGGTTGGTGTGGAAGGAGTAGTGGGCGGATCCGTGACACAAGGTCTCTAGAAGAGGTTTGGATAAGTGATAGTTGTGCTCTCTGTGGTCGAGTGAGCAGTCTGGTGGCAGTGACTTCATCCACTGGTTGTGCTGGTAACAATGCAGTGGGGAAAGGAGCAGGAAGCCGTTTCAACAGCCTTGAACACGAAGCGCTGGAGGATGCTGATCTCCTGGAGCACCAAAGGGTCCTAGGATCTGGAACACGCAGATGTGGCCCTGGAGTAGGTGCAGAAGGTCCTTAGCCTGGAACACGCAAGTCAAGGTACCTTGGAGTGAAGGTTGGCTCGCTGGAGCTTAACCTTGTTACAGATGTCTGTGTGTCTTCTGCCTCTTTGGGCTAGAGACTCAGAACTTGGTTGATCTGTTAGTGTCTCTTGCAGGCCGGAGACTCAGATCTGGTTGATCTGTTGCTGTCTTCCTGGTAACAGGACTCAGACTCAGAACTGGAAAACTCAGAACTCGAAGACTCAGAAAAAGGAGTGTCTTTTGGGAAGGTACCTTTATCCCTTTTCGATGAGGAGGAGATTGCAATCTGGCGCTTCTCCATTTCCATGCTGTGATTGGCTGTTTTCATCAGAGTGGTGGGACACGGTGTGGCCCACCCTTCTTTCCTCCTGTGGAACTTATTTGCATAGTCCAAACACAAAGTTAGAAAAGTGTCACAAAAGTTTACCAATGCATCATTCACTTACCAAACCATAAGAAGAAAACCTTTGGCAATGTTATGAACACATTAAGTCCAAACATGATGGAAGAAGATTGAACTGTCATGCATGCATTCATTTGTCCATCAACAGCGGAGTTTGTGTAAAATGTTGCACTACCCATCGCTGTCGCTAAGAACACTTATTTCTCTGAATAAGTAGGATGTGTGTGTTGTAGTTTGCATCAGTTTAAGTTTGAGAACATAGTTATGAATGGATTTGGATGGAACTTTGTGATCTCCCTTTGTTTCACCCACTGCTGCTGCATCCAGAGGTCCTAAGGAATTTTTATGGCAGTCACAGTCCAAAACCTTAGGAATCAGTCTGTTGGTGGGTGAAGGGCAGAAACTGCATTTGACCAATGAGAAGTCTTGTCCTTCTCGGGCTTTTTACCAAAGGTCTTCTTCTTGCCCTCTAAGAGGTGTCTGGCTGTTGTCCTGGCATCTTTATCTGATGGCGTTGGACAGTTTGCTTATGTTAGTCCACCAAGATCCAATCAAAATGTACCAAACCTTTGTCCACTATTGTGGTCAGAGAGGGGCCCCACCATAAACTGGGCCCTGGAATGTGCTGTCCACTACAACGCGTTTCATTTGCAGGGTATGTGCACACAGCATGCATAACGGTCCTCAGAGCAGCTTGTAGCCCACCGGTGGTGACAGAACAGGCAGGTTGTCGATGAGTGAATAAGGATGGAGCAAAGTGAGGATGCACTGTCCTTGAATAACGTTCAACTCGGTTTTGTTTATATTTTGGTTAGCTTATAATTCTAAGTGTCGTATTTATTTATTTATTTATTTTTCTCTGCAACACTTTTTCCTATTGTGTTGTAAATGTTAAACGAATTGTATCCTGACTACTGTGTTGGCAGCAAAATGTTAAAAGAATTTTATGTCTTAAGACACAAAATTCGTTTAACATTTTGCTGTCAATAAATTCAAGACTCTTGACAAGACGGATAAAATAGCAAATATAATTTTGTGCAGACTACACGTTTATTTGTTAGCCTATCTCTCTTTCTTTTAGTAGAGGAAATTTAAATGTGAGATTCTGGAAACGAGATCTAAATTTAGCGGGAACGGTCAGGTCGGGAAGAAAATTGTGTGACCTGGCATCTGGCGCTCCGCCACACCTGACTGCCGAGGGTGCGGGAGGAACTTCAACAGGGTTCACCAAGGGGAACTGAACTGAGAAGCAGTAAAAGCATACATATCCGGTCCGTAGAGGGGAATGGCGCAGCAAGTGTGATCGACACAGAGCAGGTCTGGTGTTGCTGGCTACCTGAGGTGAGTACACGGGAGGACACGGGCTCTACGCGGAGATTATAGAATCTCGCAAACGTGTTAGGTGTCACCCAGCCGGCAGCTCTACAGATGTCTGCTATCGAGGCGCCCCGTGTCAACGCCCAAAAAGAAGCAACACCTCTCGTAGAGTGTGCCCTTACTCCGAGGTGGCACGGCAAGCGTCGGGCCTGGTAAGCTAGGACTATAGCCTCCACTATCCAGTGGGCCAGTCTTTGTTTGGAGACAGCCTTTCCCTTCTGCTGTCCTCCGAAGCAGACAAAGAGCTGGTCTGAGGTCCTGAAGCTCTGCGTGCCGTCCATGTAAAAGGGCAAGGCGCGGACAGGACAGAGCAGAGCAATGGCTGGGTCTGCCTCCTCCCGGGGCAGTGCTTGCAAGTTCACCACCTGATCCCTAAAGGGCGTGGTGGGAACTTTGGGCACATATCCAGGCCGGGGTCTCAGGACAACGTGAGAGTTACCCGGTCCGAATTCTAGGCACGAATCGTCGACCAAAAATGCCTGCAGGTCCCCTACCCTCTTGACCGAGGCCAATGCTGTGAGGAGCACTGTCTTCAACGACAGAAACTTAAGCTCTACTGACTGCAGAGGCTCGAAGGGCTCCTCCTTCAAGGTCATCAGGACCGAGGGGAGATCCCAAGAGGGTACCAGATGAGTGCGCGGAGGATTTAACCTCCTTGCCCCTCTGAGGAACCTGATGACCAAGTCGTGCTTCCCAACAGACTTACTGTCTACTGCATCGTGAACCTCAGATGCTTCTGACTCCAAAATAGGAGATGGCGGGCGAGTTGCGACATGCGACGGAAGTGTAGTCCGCCCTGGTGGTTGATGTACGCAACAGTCGCAGTGTTGTCCGTACGGACCAGTACATGCTTGTCGTGTAGCAGCGATTTTAAGCGGTGCAGAGCAAGCCATACTGCTAGCAACTCGAGGCAGTTGATATGCCACTGCAGTCGGGGCCCTGTCCAGAGCCCCGCAGCTGCGTGCCCATTGCACATGGCACCCCAGCCCATGACAGAGGCATCTGTTGATACAACAACATGCCTAGACACTTGCACTAGGGAACGTCGTGCCCGAAGAAAGGCAAGATCCGACCACGGGCTGAAGGTCTGATGGCAGGACAGGGTGACAGAGACCCAGTACGTGCCACAACACCATGCCCATCTCGGGACCCGGTCGTGAAGCCAACGCTGAAGCGGTCTCATATGAAGCAACATGAGCGGCGTGACAGCGGCTGCGGATGTCATATGCCCCAGGAGCCTCTGAAACTGTTCAGTGGAACTGCCCTCTTGCGCTGGAAAGACTCCAGGCAATTCAGCATCGACTGAGCATGCTCTACTGAGAGACATGCTGTGAGTGCAACTCCATGCCGAGAAAAGAGATCCTCTGCACAGGGGAGAGTTTGCTCTTTTCCCAGTTGGCCCGAAGCCAGTCATCGAGATAGTTGAGAACGCAAATGCCTGCTTCCTTTAATGGAAAAAGGGCTGCCTCCACGACCTTGTTGAAGACACGAGGCGACAGGGATAGCCCGAAGGGGAGGACCTTGTACTGATATGCTCGCCCTTTGAACGCAAAACAGAGAAACGGTCTGTGTCGAGGGAGGGCAGGATATGATGAAACGCCTCCGTCTGCTTCTGTGCGGCGGAGACTTGTTGGGCTAAGCCCTCCACCGCCTCGCCAAATAAGCCGGCCTGGGAGATCGGGGAGTCCAAGAAGCGATGCTTGTCAGTCTCCCTCATATCCGTAAGCCTTGGCCGTCAAAGCGGACAAGAACTTGCAGGCCCTGGACGGAGGGCATGGATTACCCCTCCTGGCAGCGGCACTTTGCGGGCAGAGCTGCATGGCAATAGCGTGCTCGACTAGGGGGGATCTCCACATACCCTTGGGCTGCCCCACCGTCAAGGGTGGTGAGGGGGCAGAGGAGGGGCCAGGCCTGTTTCAGGCAGAAAAAGGTGCCCTCCAAGACCTAGTCACTTCCCGATGCACCTCCGGGAAGAATGGAAATGAAGGCGGCTGCTGGCGATCGGCCTGCGCCCCCAGGAACCAACCGTCCAGCCTCGAGCGTTCGGGAGAATGAGGCAGCCTCCAGTGCAGCCCGACGCTCTCGGCGGCCCGAGAAAGCATAGCAGTCAGCTCTGGATCTGATTCGGACAACGCCACTCTTCCTGACGGAGGCAGCACAGCCAAATCATCAACTCCAGAGCCTAGCTCGCCCTCCGATGCAGCGATCGACATCCTGTCATCCGCTAGTGCTCCGAACGAGATGCTGGGCCCCACCCTGACTGGGGATCCCGAGAGCTCGTCCAGAAACACCAGATGGTGCGATGCGCTGGAGGAATGAGAGGCCCGCGGAGATGTACTCGACGGGGAAGCTCTCACTGTGATGCTCAAGTCACACTGACCATGAGCCGAAGTAGCCCTCTGAGAACCAGAGGAGCTAGAACGAGGCATGGCAAGGGGGATACCCACCTGTTTGATGAGGAGGTATCTGGAGCGCAGCATCGCGATGGTCATGTTTCCACAATGAGAACATGACTCATCCACGAGCGCTGCTTCAGCGTGCTGAAAGCACAAGCACTAGACAAAGCAATTGTGACCGTCAGATGAAGCCAGGAAACGACCACATCCAGAAACACACGAGCGAGAAGCCATCTTTAAACAGACGCCCATCGCTCGTGGAGCTCTTTTAGATATTGCGACCGCAGTTTGATGAGCTGCAGCATGCCATCCAACTCGGAAGAAGCAGCAGCACTGGACCGGCAACCCCCGCTGATACACCAACACTCAAAGCTGTCTCGTAGACACTCACGGAGATTCAGTCTTCCTAGAAGGCTCGGCTCTGAAGTGAAAAGCTGATGTGCCTTTGCACGCACTCTCCTTTTATACCCGCACTGCGGGGTGGGGTGTGCGTGGTGAAACACGCACGACAACTGTCATTGGCTTGTTTTGTTAACACTCGAAGGTGATTGGGCTCTCGGGCGAGATCCCATTAGTCAGTCACACTGACGTTACGTCGAAAGTGACTGACTGCTAGGGAATATCAATTTATTATATATTAACCCATGAAATCATGGGTAACCCAGGATATATATCCAGCCCTCATTATGATAGAAAAGCCACCCAGGCACACAGATGGGATACTCATGAAAAGGTCAAGCCCTGACAAAAAACAAAGCGTGTTGAGCATCTGCTCTTATGTGTGTGATCTACAACCCAGAAACCTTGTGCTCTATATCAGTAATCACACATACTGATATACAATATCATACAGGCTGCTTAATTGGACAATTATGACAGTCACCATCGGCCAAAACTTATGACCATGTAACAGCAGGGTTAGCTTCTCTTTTGTGTCAGAATCTACCAACAGCTCCGACGATAGATAACAGACAGTCACTGAGCAGTCAAATACTTTCATATAAAGACCACTAAACTGTATTTATCATATCACTCTGAAATCACTCTCTGATCATACCACTGCAAATTAACTGGTGTCATTTTTCGACTCAGAATCATTACTGACTACAGAAAAAATGTCCTTTGATAACATGGCGAGAAGCCACAAGTCTCCACTTACAACAAGAAAAATAAAACATTGCTTGAAAGAACAACAAACCAGTAAGAGATGCAAAGCTGATGAAAAACAATTAAAAACTAATGAAATCATAAAAATTTAATTAAATAATTTTAAAACAAAAACAACCAACATGAAACAAAGATATATTATTACAATATAATTTATTTATTTTACCATTAACCGCCATCAAAGTAGTTTATCTGTAATCTTAGAGGGTTCTTCAAGTAAATATTTTAGGATTCAGCTGATTAAAAAAAGTTTGGGAATCCCTGAAATAGAGGAAAAATATCACATTGTAGCTTTGATATGTTGAAAATGTAATGTGGATCACAGAGTAATAATAATTTAAAATAATATTTTTGAAGTGCTCATTTTGTTGCTAGGCCAGTTGTTTTATAAATTTTGATAGGAACTATAGGCTAATCTACAATTAAGGTAATGCAGCTATTCCAATTCACATCTTTATTTGATGTCTATTTATTTATTTATTAAAAATGAAAATGTGTTGAAAAAGTATTCACCCTCAGGGTATCCAAGATGTAGATTAGTTTGTTTCTTCATCAGAACGGATCTGGAGAAATTTAGCAACTTGCTCACCAAATGGAATCTCTGTACAAACAGCTTTTCACTTCACAAGATGTTAACTGATGGACTGATGCAGTCATGTGGATTACTGTGATGTTTTAATGGACTCTCATTCTGATGGCACCCATTCACTGCTGAGGATCCATCCATGCTGAATGTCTCCAAATCTGTTCTGATGAAGAAACAAACTCATCTACATCTTGTATATATCCTGAGAGTGAGTCAGTTTTTAGCTGTTTTTCATTTCTGGTTGAGCTATTCCTAAAATGAAAGCTTATGCTCACACTAAAACAACAGTGAAGTAAAACGGTGTTCTCCTACCAATTCATTGTTATAAAAAGCTCATGGATGCCATCAGTACCGAACCATACAACATTTGTGAGTCTGCTGTGTGGTTGTGCAATCGTGACAGTGTGCGCTCTGCATCTGGAAGTCCAGTGTCTGCTGTATGATAAACAGCTCTTATGGGAAGCCAGCGCTGATGACTCATGTCTTGAGTTTGCGTCACTGCAAGCAGCCCTAGCATACATCTCATTTATGCCAAACCGCACCCTGCTGGATATCATTTCAGCATCATCCTGCTGGAATGCAGCTTCATGATGGACTGCTAAATGTCAGCGGCAACGCCATGTGCCAGCATCACTCAGCAAACACCTCATCTCTGGCCTGAAACGTCACACTTCTGCTGCCTTGGAAACATTATCAGTGAATCCACACAGAATTGTGATGCCAATCAGACTGAAATCAAAAGAACTGGTTAATCTTTTCAACACTGAGCTGGTACCATCTCCCATGGGAATATTTGACTGCTCAGACATTGCTCTTTTAGTTGTCACACTGCAATATGCATTTCATGTGCTTTCATGTTAAGCATAAACATTTGCATTTATATTTAGTCATTTACCGGATTTGACCATAAAAATTCTGGGTCCCACTTTATATTAGGTGGCCTTAACTACAATGTACTTATATTTAAATGAATCATTTGGTACAATGCACTTATTGTGTACATACATGTTCTTACTGTCACGAATCCGGGTTATGGTCTTCCGTTCACTCACCACCAGAGGTCACTTGCTCATCACATGGACTCTTGCACCACACTATTGTTGCACTTCACCAGACTTCATTTCCCATCATTCATTGCACCAAGTACACACAGCTGTCTCAATCACACGCTCACACCTGAGAACTATCACACAATCACACACTCTATATAAACCATGGACTTCCGTTCACAGTTGGCTGAGTATTGTTCTGTGTGTAGCACTCTCCAAGTGTTAGCTACCTTACCAAGCCTTTCTGTGTTTATGCTTAGCTCTGTGTTTAGTTCTGCATATATCCCTCTGCTAGTGATAGCTGCTTTACCGAGCCATTCTGTGTTTGTTTAGTTTCCATATTGTCTAGCGTTTATCGCTCCCCCAGTGATAGCTACTCTACGGAGCTCACTTAGTTGTCTTAGTCTTGCCTTGCCTGTTTCCTCGTGTACTGATTTCTGCCGTTGTATCTTGGATTAACCCTTTGCCTGCTTTCTCAGACTCTGTTCGCCCCTGCCCGGATTATTGCTCGTGTACCTGGATTACCCCTCTCATCTAGCCCTCTGGATATTGTTTGCCCATCGGAGACCACGCCCGTTCACTTGAGTACTCTGTCTTGCCCTCAATATACCTGTTTGCCATTTGTTTGACCCTGCCTGTTATGACCATGTCTCTGTTGAGAAATAAAAGCTTGCAAATGGATCCGCACGCCTCACGTCTCGTTGACCCCGTGACACTTACGTTGTACTTTTTTTTTTTTTTTAAATACCTATGTAATTCATTTCTGTAATTACATTTATAATTACACAGTTGACCCATCCCTTACACCTTAACCCACCCTTAAACCTACCCATACTACCAAACCTGTCCCTAAACTTACCCGTATCCCACCTCAATAGCAGAAAAAGTTCTCTATAGTGGAAAAAGGTTATTTAGATGATTAAAATGTTCTTTTAAAATGTTTCTTTCAAAAATTCATTCTTAAAAATAAAGGTTCTTTATTGGCATCAATGGTTCCACAAGGATGATATTTAAAAAAAAAAAAAAAACATTATCAAATCAAAGCATCATTAGAGTATACATAGGCAAAGAATAGCCAAAGACAAGACAAGATAAAAAATAAAATGAAATAATAATAAAATATGGTGCCCTGACAGGTGTAATGGGCCTTTAAGACAAAAGTCACCTACAATAAGGATTACTACCACACTTGTCTTTTTTGAGGTTGTATTCAAAAGAATAAGCCCCTGGACTTATACATTACAATTTTTTTGGTTTATGCTCAGTGGGAAAAATAAATAAATAAAATCAAATGCAGGACCACATTAACGGGCCGTAATTTAAGCTGGCCTGTGTGAGAACACATTCGCTGTAAACAGGGAACAAATGTACCTACTCAAAGTAAAATTCGGCAGGAGTGGGTGGGTGTGGAATGAAACTCGCAGTAGTGGGATGGAAAAATCAGTTCACGCAGAACTCTGCACTGCAACAGAAAAGTGTATGAGTGAGAGATCAGAGCTGCACAAATATGATGTTGTAGACCTAAATCTTCAGTTGTTTTAGTATTTTAAACAAAATTATTTTAATAGCTTATTTCAAAGAATTCTAAGTCATTTTGGGGCCTTGTTGGACCATCTAATACAGGGATAGGCAACATCGGTCTTGGAGTACATCTTTATTAATGTAAATAGAATGTAGATATATGTTTGGTCTTGGTGGACTAGATCGGCTACGTTGCTGCTGCTGCAGAGCAAGAAGACTTTCTTCTGCTTAATGCTTTAGATAACAGAATTAAAAGGAAACAAGCTTCTGCTTCTCGAGAGAGAAAGGTCCCTGTAGCAGATCTAGACAGGTGGTGCTGGGGAGGCGGTAGGCTAAGATGAGGACACACATAGTGCGCAGACATAGCATTCATTGAATACGACCTGGTTATATAGGTAAACGGTAATGAGTAAGTGAATATGATTGTCTGAGAACTTTGAGTTGAATGAATCGATTAGCACACAAGTAAAGTTTCATGGCTGAACTATACACTTAACTAAAGCTAAAATTATAACCATTAAAAAAAAAAAAAAAAAAAAACATTTTTCTTACTTTAAATAAATTAAATGTTTACAGAAATAAAATAAAATGTTTAAAAAATATAGGGTACAATGGGGCTAAAGGCCCACCTTAAGAAAAAATGTGCTACTCACTGCGCCTAAAATGTATAATTGCAGAAAAAAATTATATGTTGTATCGAACATTAATGGAGCAACATATTTTGTGTGAATAAATATTTGTTTTGTTCAATAAATATACTGTCATCAAAATATGTTAATATATAAAACATAGTGAAGGAGATCCAATAATAATTGAATATATATTTACAGTAGTAACAACAAATTATATTTTATAATATGATATGATTAATATCATGTTTTTAAATATGATGGTTTCATTCTAAACATGGTGATTATCTCTAATATGGACACCCAACATAACATATGATATTTACCATCTGAATCTAACCATGTCATGTCAACAAATGGAAAAGTCTGCCATCTATTAATTATCATGTTAATTACTGTGTGCCTTTAGCCCCAACAGCAGAGGCACTTTTACCCCAAATACCATACTTTTACATATTCTTTCATTATTTAAAAACTGTTGCTTTAATTATCTTAAACAAAACTGAAAATCATAAAGAAAGCCTTTGTCTCAAAATATATGCATTGATTTTAGCTATTCTCATTTGCTACTTAAAGGAACACTCCACTTTTTTTGGAAATAGGCTCATTCTCCAACTCCCCCAGAGTTAATAAGTTGAGTTTTACCATTTTTGAATCCATTCAGCTGATGTGTGGATCTGGCAATAGCACGTTAACTTGATTATTACGCCGGAATGAGAGTATAGTTCTTAATCATATCAGCCTAGAAAATCGCAACTTTTCATTTTCTGCCGGTCTTAGTACACGATATAACTACAGAAGAGTCGAGTTTTAAATAGGACAAATATCGAAACTCTTTGGTAATTTTTGAACGCGACGCTACTGGTCTAATCGGATTCAATGATCTATGCTAAGCTATGCTAAAAGTGCTATCGCCAGATCCAGAGATCGGCTGAATGGATTCAAAAACGGTAAAACTCAACTTATTAACTCTGGGGGAGTTGGAGAATGAGCCTATTTCCAAAAAAAGTGGAGTGTTCCTTTAAATCTACAACATTTAAAAAAAAAACATAAAATATTAGATCAAGTAAGCACAGAATCAACTTTGCACTGCGGCGCATGGCATCAAAGATCAGACAAATATACACATGCATCTTGAAAAACGAATGTTTTGGAAAGTGCTACACCAAGTTTTTGTGTCATCTAGTGGTTTAGATGAAAATAATATCAAAGACGCCTTTTACCCCGGGGCGCCTTTAGCCCCGTTGTACCCTATTTCAAAATAACTAAATCAATCTATCTATCTATCTATCTATCTATCTATCTATCTATCTATCTATCTATCTATCTATCTATCTATCTATCTATCTATCTATCTATCTATCTATACTGTAATAAAAACTATAATAGTATCTAAAATAACACTGGCATACACTGCAAAAATTATTTTCTTATTATTTTTGTCTAGTTTTCCCGTACACATATTTAAACATTCTTAAATGAAAATACATTTCATCAAGAAGAAAAATGCCATAAGATAAGAAATGTTGTATCCTGAAAAATGTATCAAAATTATGTATTTTTGCTTAAACAGAGAAAAATATCTGTCAGTGGGGTCAGATCTCCCTTTAAATTAAGATGATTTTTCAGACCCCATTGGCGGATATTTTTCTTGTTGCATTTTTACAGAAACAAGATTTATTATCTTATGTCATTTTTCTACTGAAGTAAATGTATCGTCCTTTAAGAATGTTTAGATATTTGTACTGGAATGTAAAACAAAAGTCTTTTTTTTTTTGTTTGTTTTTTTTTGTGGTGTAAATACATCATGTTCCAGTTGATTGGTGGAAATCTTTCAAATTAATGTTTCAAAACAACTTATTTCTTGTTTATATAATGCCTTATTTAATCTTGTTTGACTACAACTCTAAATGAGGAGCATAATAATATTTCGGGGTCTTCACCCCTCTCTCTCTCTCTCTCTCTGCCATCAACATACACACAGCAGGAAATGGTCTATCTGACATATTTTTAGAGCAGCAGTAGACTATTTCATCAAATGGTTCACTTGCCGTCTGCAAATAACCCAAGTGGAAAACTGCTATTAATAAAGAAAAACACGCTCAGGGCATCATGGGAAAAATTAATAGTCCCACATGTCACCAGAATAGATTATTCATGCTCACCTGGGAAAGCAGCAGGTTCCCCTCATGCTTGTAAACACTTCTAGAATTTCTGATCCAAAATAAGCCTGGGCATCTTCCTGACCTGAGGGTAACTTCCCTTTCTGTCCCACTGCCACTCTGAGTCCAGCAGGTTCAAGTCATGTTAACGTTCAAGCACATGTGAAGATGAAACTAACAGACACTTGCATCATTTTCATAAGTGACCCTGTCTGCTTCCTGTGTGTCTGACCAGCTCTCATCATGCACTTTCTCTTCACCAAGCCATCAAAGGACCACAAATGATTTATGAGCTGTACTGGCACACAGAGTTGCCTTTGTAAACAGAGATCAGCAAAAGAAATGGTCACTTGATGTTCCCTGCAGCTAGGACTGTCTTATATGAGTGCATAATGATAAGTAGTAGTAGAGGAAAATAATAATTACAATCAATATTGTTACTGTAATATTCACACTGCACTGTTAAAAAACTTAAGGGAAAAAAGGAAAATGTACTGCCAGGACATTACCCCCTAATTTTACTGACATTTCTGTTAACCCTGAAACACAATGCAATGAAGTACAAAATTCAAAACACAGGTTAAACACACACACACAAAAAAAAAATCCCTTGATATTAATACATTACATTATGCCCTACTTTTACAGATTTTTTTAATAGTGTGGGTAACATAATAAAATAAAACAAAACGAAACAAAAAAAAAATTAAACAGTGAGAAAGTAGACTTAAATATTTTAATTGCTTCAATACTTATAATATTATATTACTGTCATTCTACCCTGTGCAAAGTTTACAAAAACTATTTTTTATTCTTGTTTCAGTAAGTTTAGTGTGAATAAATGACATTTTTATGAGCTGAATTTTTGTTTTTAATTTTAATTTTGAATTTTTGTTTGTTATTAAGCTTACATATTATAAGCTATTATTAAATATAGTATTTATTAGGAATTTCCTCTCTAATTTAAAACTGCTAGTAAATTTCACAAATAAATTTATTTTATTCAACTTGACCTTTTGAAGCACAAAGACAATTTTCTTGGAAAACAATCGTCGTTTTTTTTTTTCTACAGTGTGTGTGCGTGTGTGTGTGTGTGTGTGTGTGTGTGTGTGTGTGTGTGTGTGTGTGTGTGTATGTGTGTATACATACATACACACACGCACACACTCAATTTGAGTTTTTCTTCTTAAATTAAGTAACTGAATAATAAAATTAAATCATTAATCAAAACTCACTGTCAGCCAAACCAGCTCTACACTGTAACAACTTATTTTTCAAAGTTGTAAATAAAGATAATTAGGTAACACTTTACAATAAGGTTCATTAGTTAACATCAGTTAACAACATTAGTAAACATGAACTAAGAATGAACAATACTTCTACAGCACTTATTAATCTTAGTTAATGTTAATTTCAGCATTTACTAATGCATTATTAAATTCACAAGTTGTGTTTGTTAACATTAGTTAATGCACTGTGAGCTAACATGAATAAACAACAAACAACTGTATTTTCATTAACTAACATTAACAAAGACTAATAAAGATGAATAAATAGTGTAATAAATGCATTGTTCATTGTTTGTTCATGTTAGTTAATACATTAACTAATGTTAGCAAATGACACCTTATTGTAAAGTGTTACCGATTATTAGAGTATGTTTTAGAAGAAAATACATTTTTCAGTATTTTTACTTCAAAATTTCATGTTTAATTCAATGTGTTACTTGCCATTTCTTTGTATTCATTTGTGTAGAATTGTTTCAAATTAAATCCTACACCATTTTTTTTCACTGTACCTGCAATCTTTAAAAATCATAATATAATTAAATAGTAATCAAATACGTTTTATGCTTCAGCCATCATTTGTTTTTCAGCACACTTTTAAGATCTTTAAGAACCCTTCTAAGACGACATGAGCCTTTACTCCGGACGGATGCGATGAGATGTTCAAGTAGGATTGAAGTCAGTTTACACTAGTGCTCAAATCTGGATTCTCGTCTTTAAAAGTGGGGTATGTATTTATTCAAAAACGCTTTAGAAAATGAGTTGAGGCTGAGTACCAAAACAAACTTGTAGCCAATCAGCAGTAAGGGGCGTGTCTACTCATGATGCAGGGGAGAGAGCGCTCAATGCACATGACGGACATTAGCCGAGCCAAGCAATGACAGAATGATAGAGATGGCGGATAAAAAACACAAAAGAGGAAAATGTCTGCGGAACAAAAGAAGGCCGGACGCGACAGTTGTCGTGCTGCGCTGCACCAGTTAAAGTCTTTCTACACTGGATGCACTAAATGTCTTTTGAAACTTTTGAGCTGCAGAGAGGAGCTTTTCAAAGCTCAAGCTGATTAAAACCTACTTGAGGTCTATCATGGCCCAAGAGCGTTTCAGTAGACTTGCTGTCATCAGCATCAATAAGGATGTTTCTCAGAATTTGTCATTTGATGTCATTGATTACTTTGCTGCAAAGAAATCCAGGCGTGTTCAGTTTTGAAACTGTTCTGTAATTCTGAAAATATAATAGTTTTTTGCCCTTTTATGATGATTTGCACTTTAATTTCTAATTAAATTTTTGTATGATTCTTCAGGTGACTGTAAGTCAAATTTGTTTTATATTTACTATCACAATTTATTTACTACTTATGTTAAAACTTAGTATGTTATGTTATGTTATGTTATGTTATGTTATGTTATGTTATGTTATGTTATGTTATGTTATGTTATGTTAGGTTAGGTTATAGTAAAGTTTTATCAAAATGAGCTATCAAAATGGGGTAGGGGCATGTTTGTTTTGGTGATTTCAAATATCAACATTGGCTACCAGAAATCACTTACCCCACCTTTAAGGGCTCATCAAAGTTGACACACGCACCCATTAATGGATTCACAAACATCCACATGCTCCTTCTACACCAGAGGACGTGTGGGTCACATTAAGGTCTGCGCAAATGAGTGTACATCAGGGCCAGATGTTTGTTTCTGATGGAGCTCTAGGTTAATTATTAACGCTAATAGCCTCTTATCGCGAACAATTAAGCACGCAAAGCACAGAAGATTTAGCTAATGGCCCCTGGGGCCTTGGACTCTATAGAAACGAACAGCTTCCAGCTTTGTAACCACAAATGCCTCCACCTTTAGGTGCCCTTAAGCACCAGTCTGAATTTGGACACGGAGCAGTCGGCTTACATGCTGAGCAGGGGCTTAGTTACAGCTGCACACATTCAGTTCAATGTAGAAAAGTGTGGAGAGTTCAGACACACTCAATGTAAAGGCGATCCCGCTTGTTAGCTTGTCTTCCAGCTGTCTCCGGGTCCTGGATTTTACTACAGCGTGGTTCCACAGAGAGCTTTGGCTGTCTAAATAGAGCTCATCCAAAGGCTAATCACAGGCATGCCTGATCCCCCAGCCTCAACATGCTCTAAATAAAGAAATCCCCAATGCACACGGCTCATAGACTCTTCGGAGCCCTACCTTGACTATTTTGGAAGTTAAAAACCAGCAGATATAGTAACTATCCACTAAATCGTCTTGCTCATTAGACTTCTGTCTGCTTTTAAGATGCACTGGGGAATAAATCTGAATAAGCTTTTTAAAACATTCATCTACGCTTCTCATCAGGATATATCTCCATTTATAATGCTCTTTGCCATCATTTCAACATCATTGAATGATGCTGACACGATCAATAGAAAATGCACATAAACAGCGATATTAAACAAAACAAATGAAATTACATTTACATCTGCTTTGCATGGGAAGTAACAGAGCAGCATTAATTGTGCCAAACAATGAGTTTGATGAATAAGACAAAATATACAAATCTACATAATACTAATCTATAAATCTATAATTGATCAATGTACTTTTAAAATGTATGCATTTTGCAGATGCTTTTATTCAAAGTGAGTTACTTTGCATAATGAGTCTAATTTGTCTCAGCAGTAGACTAGTGGCACGTCATTTATAAACAAATCAGTGGTTTTGAATTAATCAAGTCAGCAGTTCACATAATTCAGAAAAATTGTCCGATTGTCATTTATGTCATTAAATGACAATCAGATAATTATACATACATATATATATATATATATATATATATATATATATATATACACACATATATATATATATATATATATATATATATATATATATATATATATATATATATATATATATATATATATATATATATATATGTGTGTATGTGTGTGTGTGTGTGTGTGTGTGTGTGTGTGTGTGTGTGTGTGTGTGTGTGTGTGAAGTCTTTCTACTGAAGTCTTTAAGTATATTTATAGTATAATTATATAAATTTTAATAAAGCATAAAAAGAATGGTCTTACTGATTCAATTAACTGGATAAATCAATATTTCCACCACTAAAACAATGCATCACAGAAGCATTAGTCACTAACAGTAAAATAAAATAAAATAAAAAGTGGACTTTAAATATTATAATATTTGAAAAAATATAAGTATTTTCATACTTATATTATTATATTACTGTAATTAAACCTTGTGCAATGTTTATAAAACTTTAAATGATTATTTTTGTTTCAGTAATTTCAGTGTAAATAAATGATTGTTTTATAAGGTGAATGTGTATTGAAATTAGATTGTAATTGACTAAATAATCATGTATACATCAAACATAAAAAACTAAAATATATTACAATTACATTATTAAAACTAAGCAAATAAATGTATTTTTAATATTATTTTGAATATTGTTTTTAAAAAATAATAATAATAATTAAATCATTAATCAGTACAAACTGTAATTATATTACTGTTGTATCAACTATTTCTGATAGCCTCCCTACCCCTAAATAAAGTGACTGTTTGTTTGCTTTACAGATTTGTCAGTCTTGTCCTATATATATGGGTTATTCTTGGCAAGAACAACTTTTGTTCAGGGTAAAATATCTATATGTGAGAATATATTTGATAACTCACAGCCAGAGAATATTATTACTAATTTTGCAAGGAGGTCACAAAATAACCAACATGATTCTGCCACCTTTTTAAAATTAAATGTCTTCAGACTACAAATGTAGTCTGGCATAATTGAATCACACATTATTTGAACTTATAATTATCATGTGTTGCCACCAATCATAATTCAAAGATATAAAAAGCTATTTATCTCATTCTAAACAAAGCTTCAGCACACCAACTCCACAGTTATTTCTATAATTAACTTAGTGGAGAACTTACATGTAGATAGAGTCAATTCGCAATTTAAGCCAATGCGTGCAGACAGCAAGCAAACCCATGTAATTAAATAAACCTCTCAGAAAATGAAATTACAACATGCACCTCGATATGTGTGAAGCAATACATAGGCGATGCTAAACCCAGTGCATCCCTCGTGAGAGGCTCAATCAGTTAAAGAGGCCGTTTTATTGAAGTGTCTTGTTCTCAGACTGTCTGAGCCTTTGCTATTGTGCTAACAGGTGTGATCACAGCCCAGCACCCTCTCATCACAGATTCCTGCGGCCCGTCTCCGCCTCTCAGCCATCACATTAACAACACATCTTCACTGAACCCAGCCGAGACAGAGGGATCTTTACCACTTGATCTGCTATGACTCTGGATGAGAATCGTGAAGAATTTAATGATTCTTGTTTCGAATCAAAATCCATTTCATGATTCTGGTTCCATACTGATTCTTTTGCCACTTTTGAACAGTTATTAAAATAAAAACAGAAAAATATGATATATATATATATATATATATATATATATATATATATATATATATATATATATATACATATATATCATATTTTTCTGTTTTTATTTTAATCTTAAAGTTTTAAACTGCATTTTTAAATCGTTTTTAATTTTTCAATTTTAAAAATGCTGGGTTAAAAATAACCCAGCCCTGGGTTAATATTGGACAGAACACATGCTGGGTTATTTTGACCCAGCTGGTTCAGTTAAATGTTAAACCCATGGACAAAATACAAGACAAATTGAATTTATTTGGGTGAATACAGCATAGTTTAATATATTGCATACATTTAAACTCGTTTAACAAGCATTTTAGAAATAAAAAAAGGCATATAGAAGTAGGATTTTAATTTAATTTAATTTAACCGTTCTTTGTAATCGCTTTTTACCAAAATAGTGCTAATTCTCATGCCGGTGTTTCGCCGAAATCTGAGCCGGTGAAGGGCTGCTGTTCTCGGGAGAACTCGTGTTTCACTCGTAGCTGAAAGATGCCATGACTGACTCCAAAACCTGCCCAAAAACAAACAGCACTGAAATTAGAGAACATATTTTAACATCAAATTAAATTATCCTCAGTATTATAACGAATACAATCCATTTATGTTATGCAAGGCAAAGGCGTTTCCAGCGTGCGAAATGACTGCTGCTGACGCAGCTGACTGACATCTCGACCTTATGCATGCGTTGCGTAAAATAATATAATTTACACCACATTAAAGACTTTATAAATGAAATAAAATGTATACAGACCTTCATTTCCCTGAAAGAGTGCACCAAATCAGCGGCGGCGCTGAGAACCACTCTCTCCTGTGGACTTAAACTCTCAGCAGCTGCGTTGTTGAGAAGTTTCACCGGAGACAGGGTCACCCCAGCGGTTAGGTAGAAAAAAATATGGAGTGTCTATTTACACTGAGTGCAAATAGCGTGCCTTGTTGGCAAAGGCTATTTACACTAACTCCGCCCACCAACGTGACTGGGATAGTCAACATTGCAAAAAGACGCTTGTTCAACATCAGTTTCAGTGACGTGATCGACCCGAGTTCGAGCCCGCCTTTTGCCTAACTTTTTTTCTCCCTTTTCAAATCTCATATCGCATTGGAAAGGCATTTATTTTCAATAAAAATGAAGGAAATAATTACAAAGTTTTTTTTTTTTTTTTTTTTGCATCTGTAATCGCATACTTTCTTTACTATATAGTAAGTGAAAAACATCTGAATTCACAGTATTCATAAAGGAAATAATTACAAAGTTGAAAATAAAAGTATCGGGTAGGGTTAGGGTAGGTGTAGGGAGGGCTTTATTGTCTCAATAAGGTGACATCCATTTAATAGCCTAATTTAAATTAAAACTATAATTTACACTCAATACGTTATTTTTGCGTACTGTTTTATAATGTACTACAATACTGAGGTGCAGATAATTGCCACTATTTGCAATAAGTAGTATAAATAGCAGAAAATCTTGTTATCTTAACATAGTGTAAATAGCATCTATCGGCAAATAGCCGCTGCCAACAAAATAACCCAATAAAATGACCCAACAGACTGAACCCAGCATTTGGGTTAAAAAAAATAACCCAGCATTTTTTTAGAATGTGTGTATGTGTATATATATATATATACACACACACACACACACACACACACACACACTAAAAAATATTTAAATATACATATATATTAAATATATATTTAATTTCAGTTAATGTTTATTTTATTTGACATTTGATCTGACATTTATCTGACTTTAATGACATTTTTATGGATTTAGTTTGTTAGCTATAATAACCCTGCTACTGGCTACAGGCATGACACTGATTAAAGGCAAAATTCACTCAAAAATATAAAATTCTGCCTTTTTTCTTGCAATTTTGAGTTTATATAATTGCAAGACATAAATTTGTATTTCTGAGAAGAATAAAATTCGGTGAAATAGAAGCTCACAATTGTGAGAAAAAATACTGAATTCTGAGAAAAAGTCGCAACAAAACAAAAAACAGAATGTGAGATTTACACTGAGAAAAAAAGTCAGAAGTGTGAGAATTGCAAGAAAAAAAATCTGAATTTTGAGATATATATACTCAGAAAAGCAAAAGGTGTTTGAACAACATGATAATAATGGCAGTATTTTCAATTCTGGGTGAACTATTCCTTTAAGTCTCGGGCTGCAGTCTTGGCCTCTGCTGAATAACAATACAAACAATTATTCTAGTACAATTATTCTAGTTTGTGTTTGCTTGCTTTTTGTTTGTTTGACATGATTTAGGGGGTAATTAAATGTTAAGAAATTGCTTTGACACTGTTAATTGAAAACCTATTGCATGTTGATTCAGAAAGAGCTGCATTCAGATTGAGATTCCAGCAGACATACTTCAGTTTGTTGTCTCAATATAACAATTAACTTATTAAGCATCAGGATGAACAAACAAATAAGAAGCCGAGGGAACACTGTTTACATCCAGGTCTTTACAGATGTAAACACACTGCTGACAGCTGAAGAAAAAGAAACATTAGGCCGAACAACAGCTGAAACCTCAAAGAATGCCTGCCGGGAAACTACTGTAGATAAGCGTTTTGTGTGTAATGTGATTCAGCTAAAACAGACACAATGCACTGTAAACGTTTCTGTAAGTACTGTCAGTGCAACTGATCCACCATTAACAGCACAATATACACAAATACTCATGTTCAGCTGTGTATCTGCCTGTTATATATATATATATATATATATATATATATATATATATATATATATATATATATATATATATATATATATATATGTGTGTGTGTGTGTGTGTGTGAAGTATTACTCTCAGTTAAATATGAACTTTTTAAAAAAAAAATATTAACTTTTTATTTTGGATGCTGGATGTGAAGCAAAAGTTCAGATTGAATTAGCTTTTGTTTTGTTTTCAGTTTCAATTTTAATTTTGTAATATGTTTTATTAATTGTATGTGCTTTTATCATTTTATTATTACTTCTTAATATTTCTATAGTTTTTTATATTTTTATTTTTTAATTTGAGCAATTTTAATATTTCAACAAAGGCATTTGGCACACATCTTTTGTGGCACATCCTGCTCTGTATTTTAATTTGCCTTCGAATTTCTTTGCTACTTTCACATGTAAATAATATGAATCATCAATATAAATCAGTCCTGCTAAATGTTAGCTTCACAAACATATTTACTGCAGTATAATATGTATAGCAAAATCAATACACAGCTAACACATTTCCAATATCACACAGTTCAGTGTATACGGCAGCCTAGCTGATTGTCACAGCATTAGTAAGTTTCCTGCATCGTATTTAAGCTTTTTAAATCTTTACTTCTTCTTATAATTCGTTATTACTGCATTGTGCTTGTATAAAAGCAAATATATCTGCAGGTGTTCCTGGCCTACTTCAAGCCAAGGAACATTTATCTGTGTAACAGATGAGACCTAATTACAACCGAAGCTTTGATCATTTAAAGGACTCCAGCAGAAGATGCTGAAGATGTTTCAGTGCAATCCGGACAGTATAAATATGCGTGGTCGTCTGCAGCTGTGTTAGAATAGGCAGTTAGCTCTATGATGCACCGATGACTCAAGACAACACCAGTCGACTTTTCAGATCTTACAGATTTGAAAAACAAAGCATTCACAGTTTTTTTTCTTTATAATTGCTGTCAGACTAAGTCACATTTATCAATTAGTGGTTATTAAATCTATCGACTATAAGGTTCAAATGGCTACAGCAGTGGTTCTCAACTGGTTTTGCATCAGGAGGAGCCAGTTTTCTCTTATCATTTACAAGTAGATAAACCTATTTATTAGCTTATCTATCAAGCTTTTGGCCTTGTTGAAGGAATACCCCCCCCCCCCCCCCCCCCCAAATGCTGAATATGCACTCACTCTCAGCCCAGTGAAAGTGAATGGGTGCCATCAGAATGAGTCCAAATAGCTGATAAAAACAATCCACAGTAATAAATGTCACACTTTATTTTAAGGTCCAATTAATCATTAACCCTGACTTTTCCCTCAATAAACTCCTAATTTGCAGCTTATAATTAGTTAATAATGTAGTTGTTAAATTTAGGCATTGGGTAGGATTAGGGATGTAGAATATGGTCATGCAGAATATGTGCTTTACAAGCAATAATAAACAGCCAATATGTCAATAATTGTCATGCAAATAAGCAACTAGTTAATAGTAAGAATTGGTCTCTATACTAAAGTGTTACCATAATGTTTGGGCTCTCATTCTGATGGCACCCATTCACTGCAGAGAATCCATTTCTGAGCAAGTGATGTAATGCTACATTTCTCCAAAACTCATCATTTTGAATGGCCTGAGGCTGAGTAAATTTTTAGCAAACTTCGGGTGAACTATTTCTTTAACCACCATATCAGAAAAGATCTGTGACCCATTTTCACATCGCAACCAACCACTTGAGAATCTCTGGTGTACATACTGCAGCTTATGAATGTATAATGCCAGAGCAGCACAGATGTAGACATTTACAAAGCCTCTGCCGGGCTCCACCTCTTCTGGAAGTATCTATAATTTTCAGCCTACTTAGCATGATCCACAAAGTCCTATCCGTTGATGTATGGATCTATATTTGGATATGTGCGTGGGCACAAGAAACAATGTAGAGGGCACATCTGCAAAGATCTAATACTTGCATGAAGACTGGAAAAAACACTTGAAGTCACCAACATGCTTCAGCTACACTGCCTTAGTTCTGTTTGAGGGAAGTATAGTCCAAAACATGCAGAAGATGAATACATGTGTAATTTGGTTAACTCAAATTTGAATTGTAAAATATTAGGACTGTGGCATTAAGAATCCAAGGACATAAAAATCATAATAATGCATTTTCAATCCAGTTCTAGCCCTGCTACAAACCAACTCCGCAATGTCATTCTTTTTTCTTTTTTTTTTCTAATCATCATCAGAGAATCACATTTGATCATCATAAAGTTCAAAAAGTTAATATGTAGGGGAAGAGACCAGGGCTATCTCATATCTCTAACCTGAATCAAACTGCACAAATGCTTGTTTTAATGGTTTTGACACACCTAGTTGAAGGTACAACAATCACATTTACATTAGCACATACTTTTATCCAAACCAACTTACAATACAGGGGCATAAGCAACTCATCACAGAACCAGTGTATCTGCAGTATATAATGACAAGTTTTTTTAAAAAGCAGAGTTTTTTATGTTTTGTTTGCAAGTGCATTGGTTTAGGGTTTTGGTAGATTTTAACCAAAAGTTTGAACTGTTTCACTGCAACAAGGATATTCTCTATAAGGCCAATCTATAATATGCTTTTTAATGATAGGTTGTCATTGTGACAACATGCACTGTTATCAGTCGAGACATGAATGGACTGTATCTTTCTATATGTGTCAATGCAAATATTAATTATGAACTACACAAATAAACAGATAACTGACATCCTAAACCTTACTACAAGGCTTAAATTATAATAACTTAAGGAAACAATTTCATAATTATATTTGCACAAAATCCAAGACAAAAATTCATATATCCCTTTGTTGATATATGGGTCAATGGCAAAGAGGTATGATAAAAATAAAAAATAAAAATTGTTTAGAAAATTGTTTTAAAATATGTGAAAATGGTCACAAATTGTCTAAATATGCCACAAAGGGGTTTTTTTTTTTTTTTTTTTTTTACAAATAAATAATTAATATTTTACAGCCATTTTATTGTATTCATTGTGTGACTTTTTAGTAATAAAAATATAATAATAACAGGGCAAACTACTTTGTTTTCAAATTCTAAATAGATTTTAAATTCAATAATCTGATATTTGATCACCATAAAACAAGTGTATTCATTGCATTTTCAAAATATTTTAGACTACCTTAAATCTTTTGGTGTCAATCGGCCCATATATCTTCATTTCAACAGTTTCTGTCATAAAGCTTTCATTCTATTTATAAACCAATAACAGGGTTGGGTTAATAACTTCATGCATGTTCAGGATGACTAGCTCAAATAACCTACTTCAGCATCTTTCAAGCATTAACCCTTTCAGGACAGGCGCGCACCAAACGCTCTGCCCTTTGTTACAGGTTTCTCGATACTCTGAATCGGAATGTCGTTTCACCATTATGTTTTGCGTAAATGACAATCTCAAGAACATTTCTGCACACACGGAGGCTCAACATCCCCTTAGATGCATTGTATCCAACACGTAAAATGAGTCTGCAAACGCTTCACCTCCCTTAACGTCTCCACGCGAATCTTCCCATCCACCTGAATGACCCGTCCACACATTTTACGCATTCTAATTGAGTGTTTTGTCGGCTTTGTTGTTTTAGCACACACCCCTGCCCTGCCTTCATCATATCCACGGGGAGACTCGTTTCTGCCATAGGCTCTGGAGGAAGGAGCGCCTCCACGCACTAGTATCCATTCTAGCCAAGATGATCTGCGCTGTTCCTCATCGTGCCACCATGAACATGTGTGATGCAGCTAGAGATCTGCACCCGGACAGTGTCGCGCTCGCCTACCTGTGTGTTTGGAGAGTTGTCCAAGCAAGATGAGAGTAAAGACGATCGGTCAGAGAGCGCAGAAGCCGTGCTGGTCCATAGTGAAGCGCTCCAGCTGCTCTATCTCTCCCTTTCTGTCTCTCTCTCTCTCATCCGAGAGTGATGCTCGTATCAGCCACTAGATGCTGCTGTACAGCAGGGATTTTCGATGCCAAGGACCCACAAATAGAAAAATAAATTACTATAATAAATATGTTTAAATATTATTTGTAAAATATTTAGTTTCTGTTATTTACATTAGTCAGGCCTACATTATTTTTTTCTACATAGACTATTTGTTTGTTTATTTATTTATTTATCGATTGTATTATTCTAATGTGTATAGGCCTACGTGTTTATTTAATGTATTACTCATTTTTTATTTATTTATTTTAATCTAGCTTTAGATTTTTATGTAATAGGTATTGGCCGAGAGAGCTCAACGTGTGTTGTCAAATTGATGAAGTTGTTTTCTTAATTTGCAGGTGTTTTTTTTTTTTTTTTTTTTTTTTTTTCTATTTGCAGTGCGGGGTTTTTTTTCTATTTGCAGTTTGGTTGTGTTGTGAGCATTTGCAGCATGTGTGTTCCCTTACGAAAAATAAGTTTATTCAAGTGTGCTATTAGTATACTTCTTTTAAGCTAAAATAGGAAAGTTTACTTTTAGTTCACTTTTTATGTACTTCTCAGAAATGGGCTTTACGTACTTCTCAGTAACATACTTAAAATGACATTTAAGTATACTTGATTTATACTAAGAAAAAGTCTAAATATATCTGAGCTATACTTGTGCTCCGAGAATCTGTGTTTTCATTGTTATATGGTAGGGGGCGCAAGTACACATCGTCTGTGAAGAAGAAACTGAAACAACAGATACCTCCACACGTAATCTAACATAATCATCTGACATAAAACTTTATGGAATAAAATGTCAACCAATGAAGAGGTAATAATGACTGTCAAGCTTTGGGGTGTTGATCAACTCCGTCTACGTTTTGATTATCATTCTGAATCCAATTCATAGACTTTTTTCAGATTTTTGTTCAAAATGTTGTTTATTTCTTCTTCTTTTTTTATTTATGAAACTTACATTCAAGTGTTTATAAAAAGATTGCATGAAGCTAGAATGAAATGTTTTCGTTTACAAGCAGATACCCTGTTCTTTCTTTTGATGTTTTGTATGTTCAGATATTCATATAACAAAATGTATACAAATGAATACCTAAACAGGGACATAGTATTATACTTAAAGTATAATGTAAAGTTCACTTAAAGAAAACTTATGAGTATACTTGCACTGAGACTATACTTCAAAGTGTACTAAAAATGCTACTACAAGTATTTAATTAGTAAACTATCAGTATACCTGAAAGTTCACTTTTAGTATAGTTGCAGTACAAGCTAAAAACATTGATGTAAACTAGTTGTGTACTCAAAGTTTACTACCGCTATACTTAAAGTATGCTTAAAAGTATAGGCCTACTTTTATATACTAGAACGTGGGCCAATTTAGTCTCAAGGAGTATTGAATAGTACACTTACAAGTATACTACTAGTACACTGATAGTTGTATACTGACTACATAAAGTATACATAAAAATATACTTGAACTTTACTTAAGTATACTTAATAAAATAAACGAAGTATACTACTTTTTGGTAAAGGCTGTCAAATTGATGAAGTTGTTTTCTTAATTTGCAGGTGTTTTTTTTCTATTTGCAGTGCCTTTCTTTATTTGGTTGTGTTGTGAGCGTTTGCAGCGCGTGTGTTGTAAAATTGATGAAGTTGTTTTCTTAATTTGCAGGTGTTTTTCTTTTTTTTCTATTTGCAGTGTGTTGTTCTCTCTCGGCCACCATATCAAATTTAAATACTCAAACTTCAGTTTATACTAAGTTAATTTACGAGTAAGGTCGGTTTCCGAGAAAACGTTACATTTTCTTTACAAAATTTAAAAACGGAATTATTTTTGATGATTCTCGAACATTCATTGTTCCGCTGATGCGGACAGAAAACGTGGTAAACGACTTCAACAACAGACTGTAAAAAAAGGATTTCAAGCGTGACCTATGTGCAGTCCGATTCCCAAAAGTTGTAGTGGTGTAGTGCGACTGACTGTGTTAAGCCAGGTATTTTTAGTGAATCAAAGCATAATGCTTTCGATGCAAATGCAGTGTAGTCAATTCTCAAAACAAATTCCCAACCGATAACTCTTATGAACTGGCCCATTTTTGAAAAGCACGATCATTGTCGTCCGATTTCCTATCGAATGAATCTTATTAATCGGTTCTGTTAGTGAATGAAAAATAGGCTACAGCGTGACTGGTGTGGCCTAGTGGATTCAGAAATGCTAAATCTTATAATGTGGTTCTTTTTAGTGAATCAAAAACTTACAATGATATTTCTGATACCCAGACTCCTATGATTCGGCTCTAATCAGCGAATTAGCCTGCCAAAATGAATCGTGTGAGTATTTTTTTTTTTTTTTCTTTTCTGGAGGGTATAAAAACATTTTAATAGGCTATGACTCACTTACTGAACCTTGGGTTATTGCTTTCGTGATGTCTTACTCAAAATGAACTATGAATAGATCCTGGTGTTTAAAAGGACTTGATGTGAATGAATAAACAGCAAGTAGATTAATAGCTAGTTGAATTAAGTTCATTTGGGCTTTTGGGCACAATGTTGGCTTTCGTGCTTTTCTGGATAAGCCTATAACCATTTACAAGTAGGCCTAATATCCTTTTTTTCTCAATTTAAAAGTTTGTACACCTTACTTTTCGAATGTACATACATGCTTGTTTGAAAATCAGAAATTGTCAGATTGGATGAGAGGCTATAGCTTCCTGCCAGACAACACTCATTAGCCTTTCAGTGCCTTGCAGCAAAATTAAACCAGCATACTTCAGAGGGTCTGAAATGAATGCAGTGTTGCACTGATGAATTCATGACTTGGACTGTTTCCAAACACACCAATTGCTTATTTTCTTATCCCTAATCACTTGTTTTGTTGTCATTGATTTCTCTCCTGTCACTGAGAGATGAGCTCAAAGGCAGAATGCTCTCCTCATGCTGTAACACAACAGCTGGCTTATGAAATAATTGAGAAGAGCTAAATTAAACACATGGAAATGGATCGTTTTCCTTGGATAAACCTGATGCAGTGGTTTTGCTGATAACAGTCTTGTTTTTAGTGCGAATGTGATTATTTATTTAAGTTTTATTCAATAATATATAAGTTATGAAAGGTTACTCATGTGTCTTGTGAAAATATTTTAGATAGAGATGCTGACCCTGATTTATTTTAGGAAGCTTATTCTGTTCTTGGCCCGCTGTTGTTTTTTAGTGATGGCTAATTTCACTAAACCAACAACCTTTCACACTTTTATCCCTATAGAATAAGGTAAACCTTTTTCTTGATGTCCAAACATAAACTTTAAAAATTGATGTGTTTTTGCATATTGACTGAGTGTGAATTACTATCAAATAATAATTACTAAGTTATATTTGAAAGATGCACAGATACAGAAATATCTTCAGTACAGTAATATTTAGTATACTTTCAGATTTTGCTGCCTCCTTGTGGCTAAAATGGGGTAAATTTGATACAAGTATGAAATTATTTGATTTAAGTATGTGAAAGGCTTTATATATTTTCACTGTGTGATGACAGAGAATGATAAATGCAGAGCAGGATTAAGTATCACTATAACTATTGCTTATGCACTGGGTTAGAGAGTTGAACAAACCCCTAAAACCAATCACTTTACCAGTGATTATGCAACTTCCAGTCAATATGCAAACACAACACTTTGTCTAAAGACACGAAAGATAGGAGAAGTGAACTATTTTGCTAAGCACTCAATTCTTCTTTGGAAAATGAAAAAAACTATTTTCTGAAGATAAATGGCCCGTGTCAGCAAAATCGTTAAAATATTCATGAGCTTTTAAAGGAAGAGCAAATTTTGTTAGATGGGGGACAGTAATTTTCTTTCCCATCAGGGCAGGGAATATTTCTAGATCTCAGCTTCAAGGCCCTGCCTGAGGCAACTGATACAGTACATCAACAAAAAAACAGGAATATGTTATCATTATTATGTATTTCTTAACTATAATCCATCTAAGAAGTGGAATGAACATAAATAAGCTGGTTTTATGTTGTTACCAAGAGCCTTACCTCCCTATACAGTAATCAATGTTTTTACTAAGAGAGACCAGGGATGTCTGTGACACAAAAATCTTTCTCACAACACACTAGAGTGATTACACATACTCAAAATATGCTCAGTAATGTTTCCTCTCTGCCTGAGAAATCGAAGCCATGGTCAAACACAGTCACTGTTTATATATATATATATTTATATATATATATACACACACATGCATATACACACACACACACACACACACACACACACACACACACACACACACACACACACATATATATATATATATATATATATATATACTTGTGCTGTCAGATGTTTTTAATGCCATTCAATTTAAACTGATATCCATTTAATCTTAAAGTTATTGGTTAAACATCATTCTTTACTCATCACCTGATTGATATATTAGTAAAGAGGATTTAACAAACTCCAATAATTATAATCAAGGTACAACTCAGATTTTGTTTAAAACATTTTCTTACAGATAAATGAAACTCAACCGTGTGGTGAAAATGTGAAAACAACAAAATAATCTGTTTTATTTAAAGTATTAAATACTAAACCAAAAAGATAGAATTAATGTGCTATTTTATTTTTTAATGGAAGACCATTTCTGTCTCAGAATGTAAAAAAAAAAAAGTAATTGTGACATTATCTCTCACATTTGTGACTAATTGTTTGCATCTTTATATCTAACAACTGCAGTTTTATAACTCATAATTGGGACTTTATGAGTCATAACTCATAATTGACCCTCACAATCAAGACTAAAATCTTATTTAACACTTTCACAATTACTTTTTTTAAATGTTCTACTCTGGAGTGGAAACAGGCATTACACCACCATTCAAAAGTTATTTGAGCAATGTACTATATTTACTTGATTTTAAATAAATGTATTTAAAATTGTATTTTTACAATTTAAAATAAATGTTTTCTATTTTAATATTTTAAATTTGAATTTATTCCTGTAATGACAACACTGAATTTTCAGCATCATTACTCTTGTCTTCAGTGTCACATGATCCTTCAGAAATCATTCTATTATGCTGATTTGCTGCTCAAGAAATATTTATTATTATTATTATTATTATTATTAATGTTGGAAACAGTGACGCTTAATATTTTTGTGGAAACTGTGATGCATTTTCGCTGGGTTATGTGATAAACAGGAAGTTCAAAACAGCAACAACAACAAAAAATCAGCATTCATTTATTTTACTGTCAGATTTGACCAATTTAATGTGCCCTTGCAGAGTAAAAGCATTCATTTCTTAAAAACTGGCCTTTGCATCCAGTCTCCCCTTAAATCTTGTACAATTATATTACAGTGAAAGCGCAGCAGTAGCCAGACCCATTACTCCAAAGCTCTTCCTCAAATTGCTTTTCTTATCTGCTCTCATTTTTTCGCTTCCTTTAATTTTAAAAGCCATCTGTCTCAAATCTGGATCTTGTTAGTGACACAGCACTGTTCTCAGAGCTCATTGCCCAGACTGGCTGCTTGCCTGTCAGTGGTGGTGGGCCGGCTGCTTTTAAAGTGATCTCCTCCTCCCCCGACGTAAATCCCAGAAAGACGCGGATCCAACATTCCATCAGAAAGCATGCGTCAGCACAGACCTGGAGGAGTACAGACATTATTAGCAGCACCTGTCATTACTCAGCCACAATAAGGAAGACAGTGCATCAGTGTGCATGGTACAGACTGTAGGTTGGTATTGCTGCATAGTTCTGCTAAATGAAGATCCCAGCCCTGAAATAGGATGATACAGCATGTCTATCAAAGCGATGCTTGCATATGTCAACCAGCATGATATTCTGCATGCTGCTGGTGCGGTTTACATTGGACTGCAAACCGTGCCAGTGCATTGCAGGTTTCAAACTGCTTTAGCACATGATCAATGTGTTTTTGACTGTGCGTTTGAGTCAAAGAGACTGACCAGGACTTCTACCGTGATTCACTGAAGCTCACAGTTGAGAAGAGGTTTGCATGCAAACAGAGGTGTTATTACTAAGGAAACATGAACAGAGAGCGAGGGCAGACATCTAGGTGATGAAAAGTCTTGATGTCTGCATCTTGTTTTTATGGTAGGTGTTTCCAAACCACAGTTGCTCCAGGTATTTGTGGCCTGTAGAAACTGTGATCGAGCTTTCTTTAGCAGGAGCTTCAACAGATGTTGTTGACACCGTACAGGGTTATTATTATTAACTAAATCTAACAATAAAACCATTTTTAAAAACCTAAAATAAAATAAACTATAACTGAGATTAAACAGAACCTATTAAAAAAAAATTAACTCATTTCAGCTATAGGTGCCAAAGCATAATTTTTCTTTTTTTTTTAGTTCAATTTTAAGTATTAAAATAAACAGAAAAGATAATTAAGAACTATATATGTAATAATAATAATAATAATAATAATAAACATAGTAATACAAATGAGAAAAACACACAAAAAAACCACTACTAAAACCCTAACTAAAAAGAAAAAACTAACACACACACACACACACACACACACACACACACACACACACACACATATATATCAAACTTGAGTGTAGACTGGTTTTATTATTATGCACTAAAAAAAAAAAATCAGTAGTAGAGAATATTATCATTTGAGGATGATAGAACTACTTAAAATGCTTCATATGTAGACTCCACAATATTAACAAGAGATGTTTACTCTTTAGTTTATTAGTAAATTAGTCAAAATTTAAATTGTAACTGTAAGTAACTTAGTATGTTCATACCAAGTAATCTTTCAAGGGAGTGAGAGAATTTACTTCAGATTTAGCCTACTTTAGATTCCTAATGAAGTTGATAGCAAGCAAGTTTTTTTTTATTTATTTTTTTTATTTTTTTAAAGAAACCATAGTTATAATGGTCTACATGGTTTCTTAAAAAAAAAAAAAAACTTGCTTGCTATCAACTTCATTAGGAATCTAAAGTAGGCTAAATCTGAAGTAAATTCTCTCTCCCTTGAAAGATTACTTGTACTACAAATTGCTGTACTGTACAGAGGTTGACTTCTTATGTGTTTCTCTACTTTTTATCCACCAGAGGGCAGAATTGGTCTCGGATTAGAATAAAAAAAAAAAAAAATTATTTCTTTTTTGTTAGCCTGTGTAAATATGTGGACAAAGATGAGTCACAATGGTATCATCCATGAAAAAATTTCTAATTAAATCATGATAGATGAGATCAGTGTTTTGTTGTTTTGGTTTCTAAAAACAAAACTGTCTTTGCTCATGTATTTTATCTTGTTTTCCAGGATTCTCAACTTAACAATTTAAATAAGCTTGGCAAGCTTGGTATTTAGATAGAAAATCACAGATTTTGAAAAGGTAACCATTACACTTAAATTAAGATTTTCTTTGAAAAAACAAAAAAAACAAAAAAAAAAACATTAGTGTCATTTATGAAACATTTTTCACCATTAAAACTGTTATGTATTTATGTACCGTCTGGGTACATCCCTATGACGTGATCTTGTAAAGGTACAATATCCAACCTCTGATCTGAACCTGAGCTTCTGGTTGTGGGTGGGAAAAATAAAAGATATTGTAACCTGTTCAGACATGAACACACATGACTGTAAAATACCTCCTTTCCTCAGTCAATTTAGGCTTAGCATTTCCAAAAACAGAAGCCTGGCCATGGGACACACAGGGTTTGAAGCTTTGGTGCCCACTGACTCTTGTCTGAAACAATGATAGGAATAACATTAATCCTAAAAGACACTGTTTATTTCATGATAGAAAATGCCTCACAATATAGTTGGTGCATATCATATTAGTTTAATTTCTTTAGTTTAAGTCAATCTGCTGAAAAAAAAATTGCTTAAACGGGTTAGGTGGTATTAGCTGGTTTAAGACCGTCTTCCAAGCTGGTTTATGAAGGAAGCTAGCCAGTCTCCCAATCCGACAAGCTAAAACATGTGCAGAACCAGTTTAAAACCAGGCAACAGACTAGTTTGACTACAGCCTGAGAGACCAGCAAACAAGTTTAGGCTGGTTTGAAATGTTGGTTACACTTTATTTGAAGGTGTCCTTGTTACAGTGTAATTATACATTTAAGTACTGAATAATTAATTACATAGTAATTACATGTTCTTACTATATGGTTAGGGTTAGGATTAGGGTTTGGCTAAGGGTTACTTGCATGTGATCATACACTATTAATTATTATTATAATAGCAAGTGCATGTAACGTGTGAAAAGAACTCCTTTAAATAAAGTGTTACCGATATGTTATATTCAGCAGGTAGTGTTTCAACCATTTTTCAGTTTTATTTGCTTTTCACAAATTTAGAATACGGTCAAAGGGAAATAAATGTGTTAAGTTACAAAAATATTGTTTCTACTAAGCTTTGCATGTGAATGTATGCTAAATTTTAAAACATTCCATCTCATTTCTTTCATTTAGCAAAACAACAAAAAGTACAGCACTGGAACAAAACTACAAATATACTCCCAAACAACGTTAAAAAAAAAAAAGGTGTCCGAATATGACCTGCAATTTTCAGATTCTTTCAGCTCATCGTTGAAAACACATTTTTGTTTGGAAATTTCTCCAGTTTAGCAAACTAGCATGCTCACTTGAGACAATATTTGCACTGAGTGGACATCTGGGAGCAGCAGCAAGCGTGTCAAGTTTTTTGTTATGGTAACCAGATACATTACAAACTAATATGATGAAAGACTAGAATGAAAGTATCGGAACATCAGCTTGGCAAGTTTTCCTTTACTGCAACGTCCTGTCGAGAACCACAAAACATGCAGTGATGGGAGCTTGAACAACATTGAGGATACTTAAAGGAACATATTTGGATTTGAAATGAATGAACTGTCGGAACACTCCTCTTAAAACTGACCCAGGACATCTAGTAACTCTATATCTGCCTCCTTCTCTCTCTGAATCCACACTCTGGCAAATGTTCAAGGTGAGGATCAAGGAGCAACAACAGGAAATGAACTGCTTCACAGGGCTCCTTTTGTTTGCAGAGGCCCTTTATTGCTTCTGAACTGAACCCCTGTCCAGAGGAACAGGTTCAGAGGGTTCACAGTAAAGCAGAGGAGTTTGTAGTACCTCTGATTATTTGGTGCAACCCTCTTATATTAAATAAGAGCCGGACAAGCTCTTCTGCAGGCGAGTTTTTTTTTTTTTGTTTAGTAGAAATCAATCTTAAGGCAAAAAGAGCATTTCTTTGTACCTTGGACAAGTTCCCAGGGAACACATTTCTGATTCTTTTGTAGTTTATTTGAACTTCTTTTATGAGTCAATTTTCCAACACTCTCAACCCTAAGCCACTCTATAGTAAGTACATGTAGTTAATTAATATTACTTAATACTTAAATGCATACAGTAACTACACTGTAGCAAGGGTATCTTAAAATAATGTGTAACCCCTTTATGTATAGGAGTGGTCTGAAAATTTGCTCTGCTAATTCCAGGATTTATCATAGTGTGGAGGAGGCATTTGGCATGGATTGAATCCTTCTGATTCAGACTCAATGTAACCCACACCCTGGCTTGTAACTGTGACAACAATACTGCATCATGCCTGAACCACTATTGCATTTTCAAGCTGATGAAGCATATTTAAATATCTGTGCACGTGAGAGAGTAGTTCAGGTTCAAATTCACATTACTGACATTTTTTTTTTCAGAACAGCCTTCCTAGACTTAAAAGCACCTCATATCTGATCTTGCTTCATCACTGCCAAAAATGTGCTCCAACCATTCATGTAGCTGACAACACAATGCACTGCAGTGACCACTACTGCAAAAAATGAAGATAAAACAGTGTCAGTTTTGCTGTTTTACAAAAGACATTTAAGTCAAAAGATAAAAATGGATTCCTTTATTCATAAACCTCAGACATTCTGGTTAGGGTTGGCCTTTAAATCACTAACTAGAGATTGTCTGAGATGACATGTTTTTTTTTTTTTTTTTAATTATGGTACAAAAATAATTGTTAAATTATTATTAAACTGCATTAATAAAAATATGCATCATGAAAATAAAATGATCATTTTAAATGACAACAGCAATAATACATATATTCATATTAATGATTTATTAAATTCATATTTAATGTTCACCAACTACTTACCGCTGTATGCTACATCAAGAATTAAGCAAGAATTCCTACTATGTACAAAATTATGTTTATAAATTTAAGCAAACAATACAATACAAATGTATTACAATCTTGTCAGACTATCGAGAGAGATTATCCATCTCCACCTTTATTTCAAACTTTAAACTGCAAGATATCAATTTAAGGAACAGTAAGCAATTAGTCATTTGAACTAGAAAACGTAAAGTAAACAATGTAATAGAATGTCATGATGACTGTCAAATGTCTCAAGACATCACATCATTGAGCAGTAACACACTATAATGTACCATATACAGATTCACCCATTACCTGTTTGCTAACTGTGGCGTATACATAAAACCAGCCAAACCAGTCGGTTGTATTTACCATGTGCGTTGTCTCTAATTAATTCACCAAGTGCATGCATGGAAGCTTCCAATGTCTATGGATAAATGGGAGGCCTGTTTATTTCATGGCCAGGAATGTAAAAGAAATGCATAACAGATGCTGAGGCATCTTTTCAGTGTAATTAACAAGATCCCTACATGCTCAAACACCGTTTGGACAGCTCTTGAATAAAGTCATAATTGATTAGACAGAATCTGAGATTTTCCACTCTGACACGGCCAGAGCTGTTTGCTTTAGTTTATCTCAGTCAATCAGATTAGATAAGCTTATGGACACATCCTAAAACAACAGTCCAATTGCTGTTCAGACCGTGGCTGAAGGATTTGGTACCCTGGACATTCACTGGCTGGTACCAACAAACTGAGATATCTAACACTCTTTAACCATCAAGTCCAGTTAATATGGATCTGTCAGCCTGTTTGTGAAGGTGTGGATAATGATGGTAATTTTTTAGATCAATAATCATATGTTTGTTTTTCCAGGGCTGAACTGGAAGTTGACATGAAATACAGTTCCGGTACTTTTTCCCCAATTCCTCAAAAGACTGATATTATTATAATGAATAGGTGCATGAACTGGTTCAATTTACCTGCACAAACATCCCTGTGTTCATTATGAATCTTATTGCAAAATATTTAGTTAAATGCCCATGTTCATCACAAGCATTTTAAAGATTGGTTTAGTGTAAATTTAATTTTAATTTTATACTGTCACCCTAATCCAAATTAATTAAAAAACAGTCAATGTATTAGAGAGCATCAAATAAATGCTCTGATTAAAAGTGACAGAGGAGGCAAACAAACAATGATCATCCAGTTCAGCAAGTCTGTTAATTTGTTACTAATGTCACTGTAAAACACCAGTAATAGTGTGACAATGTCATGTCAGGGACCTGGCCCATAATTTGTTAAAGTGTTTCAACAAATAAAGGCAAATTCATAGATTAATTTCGTAATATTCAAATGAATCTGCCCTTTGTTCTTAGTACTGTATACAAATCACAATTGGACACACAGAATAGTTACATAATGTCCTCCATCCTAAACATATGATTTCTATATCTAACTTATCTATTAGCTTTCTAATTTCTGAAGTTAGTTTAGTCTATAAAGCGATTTACCTTAGCCTAGACAGTTACTACTGAAGCAAGCATGGCTCAGATGGATGCTTTGGATGATTTTCTATAAAATGGCATCAGTATTCTTAGATTTGATATGTTACCACTGATCTGTGGTGACTCAGAGAGCACTTCTGCAGAAATTAGGCACCCCAGCTCTTCTTGTCTACATGGATGTTACATTAGAAATCAACAAAGTTGAGACACTTAAACACACACAAAGATCTCAAACTTCAAGACAGACAGTTTCTGATTCTATTTCAAATAAATGCAGTTATTTTGAACTTTTTATTCAAGAATCCTGAAAAAAATTTGTTTTCACAAAAAAAAAAAAAAAAACTGTTTTCAGTATTGATAACAAAAAGATGTTTCTTGAGCACCAAATCAGCATGATTTCTGAAAGATCATGTGACTGCAATAATGATGCTAAAAAAACGTACCTTTTCCATAACAGGAATAAATTACGTTTTTAAATATATTTCAATAAATGCATTGCAAATGTATTTAAATGCAAATAAATTATTTATGGCATAAGAGAATTCTTTCAATGACAAAATACTAAAATAAGTCATAAATGTTCATATAAATTATAATTTTACAAGGTACAAATATTATATTTAGAAAAAATAATATTTTTAAAGCATCACTGTCTAACAATAACAGATAAAGTTTTAATTTAAAGGTCATAAACCAATATATAAGAGTGATGGGAGAATGGCAAAACCTCAACACCAAGAGGTCTAGACCAACAGTGCTTTCACATGGTAGTACTCACACTGAGGGTGCAAGCATGCTGCAGTTCAGATCCAGTGTGAAAACAGACCCGTGAAGACAAAGCGAAAACAGCCTTAAGTGTGGCTAGGAGTTTGAAAGCAAACTGCTTTTAGGTTTTGAGTACGTCAGCAGCATCCCACAAAAAATTCTTGCTCTGAGTGCAAGCAGCTGTCCTGACTGACACAGTATCTAATTGCTAATGATAGTTCTCAGTTGTTGATCAAACTGATCACTTTGTCTCTAATGAATGATATAATAAATTTAAGATGTTAGAAAGTGGGTAAAAATCAATAAGGCCTGAGAGACAGTCTCTCTGTGTTCATGCATTAGCATCTTGTTATTTTAAAAGTCTGTTAACACTTCTCATGTTTTAACTTGTAATGCCGCTGTACCTACTTTGATGTTTAATCTCTCCTGTTTCACTGAATCAAAGTGGACACATCTGATCTTACAACATGATGAATAGATTCTCACTCAACTGCACAACGAGAAGCTAAGATCTGCAACAGTGCTTACGTAAGAGTCCATCAAAACCTGCACAACCATGAACAGCTTCCAGACCACACTCTTCTAAAAAGGAGACTGAGGTTTTCAGCAGCCAGATATAACTCTTGAATGCGCTGTTTTTCTTTCTAAAAGAAATGTAGACCCAAAAATATAAGTAGCAGCAGAGTAGATGGATTTGCATTGCTGAGAATGTAAGTAGATCTTACTAAGGGTGGTGCTATATTTAAGTTTCAACAGGATGAAAAAGAGGCTGTGAAGGATAGAAGTGCAGAGTTTGATGTATTGTTTTTTTTTAACAACATACCAATTGTTCAGCTGATGAAACACCTCTCTGGAAAATGTGAGCTGGCAAAAATGACAGGATCTCATCGGCCCATACAGTGTGTGCCATTGTAAAGACTAAGTCTGTCCATTAGCAGCCTCATTTTCATCCACATTAAAATATTGCATCTAACCTGACTAAAGTTATCGCCAAAGATTCCCAGTTAACCCATGAAGTGATAAAATGAATACCTTGAATGCACTATAATTATGTCAATTGGCATGGAAGTGAGCAGACATTTTCATTTCATGCTCAGTGGGAGCTGACTGACAGGAGACTGTGAGATTAAAAGGAGAGGAAGTAGTAAGAGTCCTAAAAAATTTGAGAAATGCATACTTTAAGACATTATTAAAACAGAAAAGCCAGGTGCAATATATATATATATATATATATATATATATATATATATATATATATATATAAAATTCCACCTACTTCAAGTCAAAAATTAAAAGTTCGGCCTTAATTTTTAAGTATAGGCCTAGTCAAATTGACTGTACAAGTCATTTTATCTTTATTTGTACTTAACTGATTTTTAAAAATAGAGTTGAATCTCATATAACTTAGAAACTAAACTGAAATGGATTAATGTGATTAGGTAAATTAATGGAAAAACATGTTGCCATGACTTAATTGATTTTTATTACTGTGGCTGCAAAACACTAAAAGTCAAAATCTTGGATTGGCCACACACCACAGGAAACTGAACTAGAATGACAGGAAGTGGAAATTATTAAATTGCAATTCAGAGAACTTCAAAACAAGTAATGCATTCTGGGAAATTAAGTGATTTTCCACAAAAGTCCATAAAGTATATAAATAAACTAGTTTCAAATTTATATTAGCAGTATTTCAAACATATCTATGACGCCGCTGTTCTAGTTTAAAATTAGAGAATGAATTTTTAATTTCAATTAATTGAACTCTTCTTCCTTACAACAAAAATCACTTCCACTTTTCTACCTCAAATAAATTCCAAATAGCACATGACCCTGCCAGCATGCATTCACACTGTAGTGTGACCATTATGCCCAAAACAATTTAGCACGCATTCATGAATGGCATTTTCAGAATGCTAGTGGTGTTAAAGTGCAGCTGTTAGAATATTTATTTGTTAGGACAGTGACAAAACTGTTTGTCCTCTGGATGCCTGCTTTGTGTGATCCTTTGCAGATGTTGTCTGACTGGTGCAAAAGTTTCAAGGCCAAAGGGAAGTGTTATTTCATTGTTTTTGGTCTGAATTCAGGAAAATGCTGATAAAGAACTATGAAGGAATATTTAGCTGTGGTGCAGGGCATGGTGGATTAGCACACAAGCAGAGTTTCATGTGTTTAAGCGGAGACAGGCCTATTCAGCTATTCCTCCCACAGCTTTTAGTGTCAGTCAAACAGCTGTAGACAAATGGGATAAATCCGAAGATGATGGTGTTGGATGTCTCCACTGCCAACAACCAAAAAAGGTCCAACTCCCTTTAGTGAGTCAAAAGTCTAAGTGGTTTTGTTTCCAAAGGGTTTCTACAAGCCAAAATAAAAATCTATTTGTCATTGTTTTATTATGAATATTATTACTCAATGTAATACAATGGTATCAAATTGAGGCCATAAATTAGTCTGTGGTTTTTCCCAAAAGAGTGAGGAATCTCTTTCTTTAGTATACTCCCGCAGTTTAGTATGATAAAAGTATGCTATTTGGCTGAACATATTGTTTCTGTTAAATCAAATATTTAAAGTCATCACAAACTCAAAATAGACCCATTTACTTCCTTAATGCACGTTTGGGTTTATTTTGGACGATGTATTGTGCACATTACAGCTTCATAGATTTTAATCAAAATGTAGTAACTTTCTCTTCCTTTGAAATAACTTTCTGCTGACATCACTTGAAGGTCACATGGATTATTGGATGATGTTAAGCAACGACTATGTCTGCATAGGTTTAGCAACACAGTATGACTAGCAATTTTGGTTTGTAATGCCCACTTTTCACATTCCAATCAATTCTCAATGGATAATGGAAAAATACATCACATTAAGTAAGTAAAATTCAGTTGCAAAAGAAAATTTCAAATGTTTAAACCAGTACTACTTGACAGATGAGAATGAATTCCAATACTTGTGTTTTGGCCTTCAGTCAACTTTCTCCATTCAGCTTTTGAACAAAGTTGATGCACACCCTAAACATGATAAAGATGTTGGCTGACAAACAAGATCTTGGAGGATAAAAAAGAAATATCCTTGATGGTACAGTTGATAGTGGTTGAATCTGCACATTCTGTTGTTACATTTTGTAATAAGCACCAAAAGGCAGGAAACTCCAAAAGAGGTCAATCCTTTCTTGTTTCAATGAAATTCACAACTGGAACTGGATTTGTTGAGAACCGTTTTTGGGGAAAGGTGTTTTAAAGATCTGGGCTTACCATTTGGCACCAGTGAGCTCAAAATGGTTAGAAATAGAAATAGGATCAATTATGCTTGGCTAGATACTTACCTCTTGCTCCCACGCTTGGCTACTTTCCTCTTGTCCAGCTCAGTTTCCTCCTGAGAAAGTAGACCTGGATGTAATCATAGCTGGTTAGAATAATATCACCCACGATGCACTCATCCTGAGCAGCTCTTTAGGCAATCACTTTTTATTATTTTACTCCCAGTCCTGGTCTCTAGGACATATCGGTTTTCATCAAGAAAGAATAGAGTTGGCTAGGGTTGACTCCAATCTTTTTATCTGTTTAGTCTCCTGTGTCTTCAGCCAGCAGAGAAAACCTACAAAAAAAAAAAAAAAAAGGAAAGAAAGAAAAAGTTAATATAAAAGTTATATGTACAAGCCTTGGGGGCAGAGGATCTTGTTCTCCTTGCTCATTTCATTGCCTTTTAGCTCGACCATATCTAAAAGGGATAGTTTGAACATTTATTCAACCTCACGGCTTTTCAAATTCATTTGCTGCTATATTTTCTGTGCAACACAAAAGGACAAACTTGGAAATAATGTTGCATGGGTCTCTATGGACTACTTTATGATGCTTTTATGTTTTGTTGCATCCCTATTGAGGCCTAACAACCCCAATTCTCAGTCACTTTTCATAAAATTAAAAAATGTCATTAAATAATCACCTTTTATGTCACACGGTACAAAGAAAGTCACATAGGTTTGAAGTGACATGAAGGTGAGTAAATTATGTAAGAATTTTTTTTTTCTGGGCAAATTATTTCTTGAAGATTCTTTTGCACCAGTCTTCGTGTCGGTTTCAGTCACATGAAACACAGTAATGAAGAAGAAAGAACAGGGTGGGTATTCTGTCAGTATTGTTATGTTTTGGTAATGTTTCACTGACACAAGGTCAGTGAATGTGGATTTTACGTCTTTATTTACCAGTCCTTATGAAGTACTTTAGGGAATTTTAGCTCACCTATGTCACTAATGCCCCTACATAACAAAACCCTTAGAAAGCTGTATTGTCACTCATGGTAACTTCAGATCCATGACAAAGTGAATATGAGCCCGTTGCATTCAACACTATTTATTCATCACCAGCCCTTGAAACCAATAAAGCAAGCTTTTTTTCGAGTCGGTTTTCTAGCCTTTGCTGTTTCCCATGAGCAATTACAGTTTTGCATCATCTTGTCAACTTATTTGTGTTGATTAAAATTTAAACACCATCCTATAAAAATGGACCAGACTTGTGAAAGCAATTAATCTGAAGTGTTTAAGCAGTGCCAGAGCAGTTTCATAACAGTCAAACATTGCATGATCTATAGCAGAAATGTGTGTGTACTTTGCAATTAGAAATTCTGTCCATACTAAATTATTAAAGTACAGATTATAATTCAAAACAATGATTTAATACTACTAACACAACTATTTAAAAGACCAGTATAAACTGATTTCTGAAAGAAATTGATTCTTTTATTCAGCAAGGACACAATAAATTGATTAAAAGTGACAGTGAAGGAATCCAAACAGAGGTGAAGAGCAACAACCAAAGTTTAGACAAACAATACCCGACAAACTGAAGAAGCAAACACAAGAACTTAAATACTAATGATAACAAGTGCACATGCATAAATGAGAAATTAATCACCACGACAAGAAACTCAACTAAAGGAAAACTGAAAGAGTCCAAACCGTGTGTGTGACAATTGTGAACATTTCTATTTTAAATAAAGTGGGGTTTTGTTTGTTTGTTTGTTTTTGTTTTGTTTTTTTACTTTTTATTCATAAGGAATCTTGAAAAACCCATCACTGTTTTGAAAGATATTTAGCACCATCAGAATGATTTCCGAAGGACCATGTGACACTGAAGCACTGAAGAAAATTTAGCTTTGCCATCACAGGAATACAGTGGGGATTTCTTTAAGACTGCAAGGGAAGCTCAGCTTCCCCTATAATGTCAAAAAATTAATGGTCAAATATGTACTATTATGTTAACATTTTATTGACTAAAAATGCGTTAGAACACGTTCATCTCGAAGACGAGTTCGTTCAGAATCAGCTACATATAGCAGGTCGGACTCGATTTCCTTCTCATATATTCCTGTAGCGTCAGTGTATTTCTCTGTTGAAGCCGAGCGTCCATTGACTTCAATGGGGCTGCTTCGAACAGTTTTTTTCAGAGCTTCGAAACTAGACAGTCATTGGATAAATGCTGCGATTATGTCCCGCCCCCGGACGCTCAGCGTCTCTGGGGGTGAATGGAGGAGTGGGCGGGCCTGGACTGCGGGCTTCTGCCTGATGATTGGACGGTCTGCATCTCCTTTTGACTGACAGCGATTTTGTACAATAAAAAGTCACTGACGCTGAAGCTAGCGGTGTGCGATACTGCAAATTTTGGTATCGATCCAATACCAAGTAAATACAGGGCAAGTATCGCCGATACTGATACCGATACCGATACTTTTTCATTTTAATAACATGCATTTAAATAACCAATTACACGTTGAAAATTAACAATCACTTATGTTGATATGACTAAAAAATTACATTCACCTTAAAGCTATGTGGATATTTGCATTGTTAAGCATTTTCCACCCATAGAAAAGAGTTATAAAGAAAAAAAAGAAAAAAAAAAACTTAACATGGCCTAATGCATTAAGAAAGTAATATTGAAAGGCCAACTCAGTATACTGATGATGCAATTGCATAACTATTTGCAGGCAAGCAGCCCAGCATATGAACGCAAAGTGCATGCATGTTAAGTGTTTTCCTCTGATAGAAAACTTATAAAGGAAAAGGCCAAATTCGGTAAATTTAATGGGTCTGGCTTCCAGCCTAATCCGTTTCCAGCAATTTTTGACTGTACAAAACAGCTCGTTTTGCTGCTTGCTTGGTATTGCAAACTGGCGTTTCTTACCATATTATTTTAATTAATTGTCTTAATTATAAACACACACCGTGGATAGCACAAACACTTTTACCATTTATTGCACTGTTATTTTTTCCCATGATTTCCCTACCGTGCCTAAGGAGGTGGAAGTCTCGCACATACGGTCTATGAAAAAAGCTTACTTCAAAGTTGAAAAGGTGAATAAGTTTGGTGCTGTTGCCACAGTAGCGAATTTCTACCGTTCCATCTCTCACTGTAGCCAATAATATCCGCTTGCGTGTGGAGCCGCTGAGTCACGTAAAGGCATAACAAAACACTAAAGCAGGGGAGGAGCAGTAAGGTTTGCATACCAGACGTAAAAAGAGCGGTATATAAACACACAGACATGTCTATTCTTTGTTGAATGTATTAAGCAATATATTAAGTGTAGAGGAGAGGAAATTAACCTAAAGTATCGATCTAATCACGCTAGTATCGATCCTTTTGTGCTCGAATCCAAATCCGCGTTGATTTGGGCGAATCACTGATTCACTGAGCCATTGATAAAAACAGTCATTTGATTCGCTCCTGAAGGATTCAGCCGTTTTGAAAGAATCATTTGAATGACTCAGTGATTCAATCACGAACTTCTGCCAGCTGCTGGCCGTTTTGTTTAGATCATTTCATGGATAACAATAGCCAGTCATTCATTCACATTAATTAAGTATTCAGAGAATAATATTGTCTGTTTTCACTTACATCTATTTATTTATTAAATTTTGATTCATTTTGTAGAATTGAATTATAAATTAAGCTGGTATAGTATCATAAGACATTTTTATGGTATCATGACAACCCGATTATACACCACATTCCTTGTTTCAGTTTAACCTAATTCCCACATTTCCTCCGTCGAGTTTAATATCTTTTTTTTTTTAGATTGTTTGTTCATTCATTCATTCATACAGTAGGCTAGGCCAGCGTCACTGGAAAAGACGCCTAGTTGGTACGACAGGGTCACAGAGCATTTTCTTGAAAAGGAACGTAGGGCAGGATTTACGTATAAATAAATGGACAATTTTTATGATGTAGGCCGAAAATGAGCTTCCCCTCTTTGAAAGACCAGCAGCCACCACTGCAGGAATACATTCAAATAGAAAACTTTTTTTTTTCTTCAATACTACTGTTTTTTTTTTTTTTTTACACAATACTGCTGTTTTACTGTATTTTCAATGACATAATCGCAGCCTTGGTAGACATAAGTAAACGTTTTCAATCTTACCAACCTGAACCTTTTTAGCAGTAGTGTAATTCAGAAACACATCCTCTTACACATCCACATACTCTTCTACTTGAAGATATCTATAGTTTACTTTCTACTCAGCACTTAAAACAAGTTTTTCAAACATTTGATGCCATTTACATGGAAAACTGGCAAATCCAGTGACTTACTCACTGTACCGGCTTCTTGTAAACCAGCCAATTATATTCAAACTGCCATTTTTGTGCAATATGCATCAAGCAGTTAGCAAACCATCCACTGAAATACAGTCCATGAATCACCCCTTCCAGGATTTGAACCCAGCAAACCTTCAGGATACAAACATAGAACTTTAACCACTACGTCACAGAGCCAAGAGCAGCTTTCATCATAACATTAGTAGTAATTCACTTTAACCACTGCCATTTCAACTGCAGACACTGAAATATTCTCTTCTAACTGAGATGGAATATGGTTTTATGTCTTTTTAATATACTTTTGTCTAAATATCCCTGCTATGGTACTATTTTACTCTGTTTGAATGACAAACACATTCTCATTAAACTGATGTGCAACAAACTTTTCAGGGTTGTTCAGGAAGTGTTGCACATGGATGATTCAGGTCAACAGCAACCATAAATATACAGACTACTCACTAATTTGGCCTCATTACTGATTACACTGTCAGCAAAGACAGAGACATTCAGAAATTCACTGTACTGTTGAGCTCTAAATGGTGGTCTGGCAAAGTGCTTCATTCTTTTGGGCAGACCTTGTGTGAGCTCAAAATAATGTGAAACACCAAAGAATGGCTCTAGGCTGTGCACATAGATGACAGCTCTGAAGTCAAGTTAATTTGTGCTGACTTGTTCCCTTTCGATACTTCACTCATACTGCGTCTTACTAGACAGATATGGGGAAAACTCCTTGTCTCCGATAACTGAAGCCTTTTTTTTAATAAAGCAGTGTTACTGCACAAACATTGGTTTGTGCAGTGCTTTAAAGACTAACCAATGGCGGAGATGCCCGCCAAAGCCTGCCAGAATGGGTAGGGCATCTGGCTATATAAGCAGCTGCATCGCCATAGGATCCTCAGATTTCTTCTGCGATAACATCTCTTAGCTGATCTACGAGACTTGAAGCCCTTCTCGCCGTTGGCCAGCCTCAGCAGCTGATCAAGACCCTTTGGCTTGGCTGATCTCCCCGCTGACTCGCCGTTCTCTAGCCACCGTTGATGGCGCTGAAGAAAAAGAGTACGAGAGGATGCCTCCTCTCGATAAGTCGGTGGCCGCGCATCTCTGCACACCCATGGCCATTGGTTGGACGGCAAAGGCTGCCCACCCGTCCAAGCCCTGTAAGACAACTTCAGCGCTCGCTGGACACGCTTACTCATCGGCTGGACAGGCGGCCTCGGTGCTTCATTCCATGGCGGTCCTCCAGGTGTTTCAGGCCATACTCCTCCGCTGCATGCCCAGACCCCGCAGCATTCAGGGAGCTGCTCAGTGCAACCGACCTGGCTTTACGCGCCACCAAAACCATGGCCCAGGCGATAGGCAGGTCCATGGCCAGCTTAGTGGTGCTCGAGCGCCACCTGTGATTGACACTGACGGAGATAAAGGATACGGACAAGGTCCCCTTCCTGGACTCACCAGTCTCCCCCACCTGCCTGTTTGAACACGCTGTGGAAGGGTTCGCAGAGCACTTCACTGCAGCACAGAAGTCATCCCAGGCAATATGACACTTCCTGCCAAAGCACTCCAGCTCTGCAGCTGGCTCGGCCCAGAGTACAGACATGCCGTCACGGAGCAGCGTCCCCTCAGAGGAGTGGATGCTCCATCCGCAAGTGGTTCAGGAGATCTGGGAGATCTTTGGCAAGACAGAGGTCGACCTCTTCACCTCAAAAGACAACTCTCATTGCCTGATCTATTATTCGAAGGACATGGACACGTTGGCCCACGACTGGTCCAAACTGCTCCTTTATGTTTTTCCCCCGATCGCTCTGATCCCGCAGGTCATCAGACGAATCAGGGAACACAAACACAAGGTTCTTTTAGTGGCCCCGCTCTGGAGGAACCAGCATTGGTTCTCAGAGCTGTCTCAGCTGCTCACCGCAGCCCCTTGGCCCATTCCCCTGAGACGGGACCTCCTCTCTCAGGCGAACAGAACATTGTGGCATCCCCGGCCCGAGCTGTGGGCTCTGCACCTTTGGCTTCTCGATGGGAGCTCACGGACCTCCCCGAGAGTGTTCAAAACACCATCACTCAGGCTAGAGCCCCGTCTATGAGACGTCTCTACGCCCTTAAATGATCTGTCTTTTCCGCCTGGTGCTCAACCTGCGGTGCAGAACCATTTTCCTGTTACATATCACAGATCAACCTGGTCTCACAGAATTCCGTGTAATGACCACAGACCTTTAACTCCGAATCTGTGGTGAAATCGCCGAAAATTCCGTGATGGGCTCACAGAAGTGATACCAATGCAAGTCAGTGACAGGCATCAGCCGTGGTCCACGTACGGATCCACTGGTTCAACACTAGCGCTGCCTCAATTGAAGTGGACCACGTAAAAATGTGACTCCGATGCAGTTATATTTGTATATAAATTTATACTTTCACTGGAGCACCTAACCCACCCCTACCCCAAACCCACTTCTGAACAATATAAAACACACACAGGCAAATATAAGTGCAGTCACAGGTATTTATTGCAAAATGACCATAAACAAGCAGTATAAAAGCATTACAAACAAGTCGTGTTGCATTCCAAGTCTTCTGAAGCCATATGAAGTCTTTATGCGAAGAAGAGTAAAACACAAGGTTTTAATCACTGAAAATGATCCCGCTCCGTTAATGCGCTCACATCTCATTCAAAAAGATACTCCTGTCCCGTAGCATGACACAATCGGTCACGAGACATACAAGAACCAATAGCCTGTCACAACAGCATGATGTAATCGATCACAAGACACGCAAGAGCCAATGGCATTTCACAACCAAAGTTGACGTAAGGCTTCTTCTGACGGCATTTTTTGAATTTACGCACAGAGACTGCAGCACACAGGAAGAGCTTTACAGCGGACGGAGATGGCAATCGCATCTATTCCTCTCACAAATCAATCGTTTTGCCTCGGAAGACTTGGAACATTAATACTTTTTGAATAAATTATGACGGTAGTTGTGTCTGTCTGTTATATCTTCTGTTTTATTGACAAATGGTAGGTTTAGGGGCAGGGGATGGGTTACGTGCTCATAAATGTGTAATGTAATATAAATAAAACTGTTGTGGCTGTTTACATTGAAAAATCAACATATATGCATATACCCCAACATATATGCAATAAAGGCAATGTTGTTACCTAATATATAATTTACAACCTGGTCTCACAGAATTCCGTGTAATGGATCCGTGCGTGGACCACAGCTGATGATTGTCACTGACTTACATTGGTATCACTTCTGTGAGCCCATCACGGAATTTCCGGCAATTCCAAGATGCCACCACAGATTCAGAGTTAAGGGTCCGTGGTCATTACAAGGAATTCTGTGAGACCAGGTTGCACTGGTATTGTCCTTCCTGCAAGAGCTGCTGGTCAAGCGAATGGGAGATTTGCAGGCGCTCTCTGTGAGCCCCACCTGCCTTCAATTTGGGCCTAACGACTCCAAGGTTGTGCTAAAGCCAAGGCACGGTTATGTACCGAAGGTGCTCTCCACTCCATTCAGAGCACAGGTCATTTTGCTCTCTGCGCTTCCTCCCTCAGATGAGGACCAGGAGCTGAAATTACTCTGCCCCGTTAGGGCACCAAGAATCTACCTGGAGCGTTCCGCCCCCCTTTAGGCAGACGGAACAGCTCTTCGTTTGCTTCGGTGACCGCACCAAAGGGCATCCGGTCATGAAGCAGAGACTTTCAAGGTGGATAGTTGACACTATTACGCTAGCTTACTCTTCCTTGGGTCTGCATTACCCCATTGGAGTACGAGCACACTCCACAAGAGGCTCTGCCTTGTCGTGGATGTAGTCTAGCAAAGTGTCCATTGCAGAAATATGTGCGGCGGCCGGCTGGGGCTCGCCATCCACATTTGCTAGGTTTTATAACCTGGAAGTCCCTGCCTTGCAGGCACGGGTCCTTTCTGCTTGAATGGACGTGAACCTTAACAGGTGGGACCAGCACAGAGCTCGGCCGTAGCACGCCCAACTCGACAATATTGCTTACTTGTCCAGAAAAGGAGTTTTCCCCATATGCGTTTCCCCTGTCGGTGGCTTATATGGCCAGCTGCTAATGAGCCTCAGGTGGGGCCGGCCAGCCCGCGGTGATGACGAGCAGGTGTTCCTCCTCCATTTCCAGGGCGACGCTGATGAGGTCCCGGGACACGCGTCACACTCCCCCCCCCTAAGCGTCGTCCTGTTCCTGCGGGCGAGAGGGGAAACTGGGGGTGGGTGGGGAGAAAACCCTGACAGACCTGCGAAAGCTGACCAGATCCGGGAGAGTCCGTCGGCGTTCGCGTTGGCCGTCCCTGCTCGATGTTGCACGACGAAGTGGAAGTCCTGGAGCGCCAGGAACCAGCGGGTGACCCTCGCGTTGGTTTCTTTCGCCCTCGCCATCCACTGCAGGGGGGCATGGTCTGTGAACAGGGTGAACTTCCTGCCGAGGAGGTAATACCTGAGCTCCAGGACTGCCCACTTGATGGCCAACGCTTCCTTCTCCACGGCGGCGTAACGTTGTTCCGTGGGGGTCAGCTTTCGGCTGATGTAAATCACCAGGTGTTCCTCACCGTCCTGCACCTGGGAGAGGACGGCTCCCAACCCGGTGTCGGAGGCGTCCGTTTGCAGCAGGAAGGGGCAATTGAAGTCTGGGGCTCGGAGTACTGGCTCTGCGGTGAGAGCTTCCTTCACCTTTTCGAAAGCTTCGGCCTCGGCGGATCCCCAGGAGACCTTCTCCGGCTGCCCCTTCCTGGTCAGGTCTGTCAGGGGAGCGGCTAAGGAGGAGAAGTTGGGGATGAAACATCGATAATACCCCGCCAATCCCAAAAAGGCACGCACCCGGGTTTTGGAGCTGGGCCGGGGGGCCGAGAGGATCGCTGTCACCTTCGCCTCCTGGGGCTTTATGAGACCTCGGCCCACCCGGAAGCCCAGGTACTTCGCTTCATCGAGGGCCAGGTGACATTTCCGGGGATTGGCGGTTAGTCCGGCCCTGCGCAGCTCCACGAGCACCCTCCGCAGCCGCTCCAGATGGTCCTCCCAGGTCTCCGAATGTATGACGACGTCGTCCAGGTAGGCCGCGGCGTAGGGTTGGTGGGGCCTCAGCAAGATGTCCATTAAACGCTGGAAGGTGGCGGGAGCCCCATGTAAGCCAAAGGGGAGAACCCGATATTGCCAGTGCCCACTGGGGGTGGAGAAGGCGGTCTTTGGCTTAGCTTCTTCCGACAGGGGCACTTGCCAATAGCCCTTCGTGAGGTCCAGCGTGGTGATGTATCGGGCTCTCCCCAGCCGATCCAACAACTCATCTACCCGCGGCATGGGGTATCCATCAAATTCGGAGACCTCGTTTAAGCGGCGGAAGTCATTACAAAAGCGGAGGGTGCCGTCCGGTTTTGGCACCATGACGATGGGGCTGGACCATGGGCTGCGCGAGGGCACGATCACCCCCAACCTCAACATCTCCTGCACTTCCTCTTCTATGGCGTGTCGCCGAGCCTCTGGCACTCGGTAGGGTCGCTGCCGAACGATGACTCCTGGTGGTGTCCGGACATCATGTTGGAGGACATGGGTCCGCCCGGGGAGTGGGGAGAACACGTCGGAGAACTGACCGACCAGGTGTTGCAACTCGTTCTTCTGGGCAGCCGAGAGGTGGGGGTTGACATCAACAACCATGGGACTGGAGGTGGCCAGGGCAGCTAACTGGGTCCCAATCCCGACCCATCGCTTCAGGAGATTTATGTGGTAAAGCTGGTCTTCTTTCCGCTTTCCGGGCTGGCGCACCCGGTAGGTGAAGGGCCCCACTTTTTCCGTCACCGTATACGGCCCTTGCCACTTCGCCAGGAACTTGCAGGCGGCGGTCGGGACCAGGACCAGGACGAGGTCTCCAGGTTGGAACTCCCGTGGTTGGGCTGCCCGGTCGTAGTGGTGTTGTTGGGCCTGTTGCGCCTTCGTGAGGTGTTCCCGAACCATAGGCATGACCCTGTCGATCCGTTCCCTCATCTCGCGGATGTGTTCAATGGTGGACCGATGAGCGGCCGGCTGATGTTCCCAGGCTTCTTTGGCTACGTCGAGTAGTCCGCGGGGCTGACGTCCGAATAGCAACTCGAATGGGGTGAAGCCGGTGGAGGCCTGGGGTACTTCACGGATCCCAAACAGCACATAGGGGAGCATCCGATCCCAGTCGCGCCTGTCTTCCGCGGCCACCCGACGGAGCATCCTCTTCAAGGTCTGATTAAAGCGCTCGACCAGCCCATCGGTCTGCGGATGGTATACGGATGTGCGGAGCTGTTTTACCTGCAGGAGGCGACAGAGATCAGCCATGGTCCGGGACATGAAGGGGGTGCCTTGGTCGGTCAGTATCTCAGCGGGGATGCCGACTCGGCTACACAGGAGGAATAGCTCTTGTGCTATGGCCTTCGAGGTGGCTTTCCGTAAGGGGATGGCTTCGGGGTAGCGAGTGGCATAGTCGACGATGACCAGTATGTGTTCATGGCCCCGGGCGGACTTCGGCAGCGGCCCAACCAGATCCATGCCTATCCGCTCGAAGGGTACCTCGATGATAGGTAAGGGTATCAGCGGACTGGGGGGAGGGGTGCTGGGCGAGGTCCGTTGGCACGTGGGACAAGCACGGCAGAAGCGCTTCACGTCGGCATCCAAGCCGGGCCAGTGGAAACGATCCCGGATCCTCTGGATGGTATTGTGGGCTCCTAGGTGGCCGGCCATTGGATGGGCATGAGCGAGCTCCATGATGGTATCCGTCTTGGTCCGGGGTACCACAAGCAGCTGTTTTTCCTCCCCCCTCCGTGGAGCGACACAGTAAAGCAGGCCATTTTTAACTATGAAGTGGGGGACCGGGTGCGGGGGAGGTTGAAGCTCCTTTCCCTCGGTCACCCTCACCTGGGTCCAACAATGCTTCAGCCGTTCGTCCCCGAGTTGCTCCTTGGCGAAAGCCCCGCCTCCCTTGATCTGCTGAAACACATCGTAGAAGAGGTTAGTATTTTGGGAGGGGGACTCACCGTCCTTCGGGCTATCCGAGGCAAGCAGGACGGACCGACGTTGGGGACGACGGCTGAATCTCCGAGTGCGGCGGCTCCCGACCGGGCTGGCAGGTTGGGCGGCGACGGTGAGCAGGCGGTCAAGACCTGGCCAGTTTCTCCCCAGGAGCACCGGGACGGGGAGGTCCTTCATGAGACCCACCTCAATGGGCCAGGAGCCGGAGACGGCAGCGATGGTAACTCGCCGAGCGGGGACCTGGCGCGTATCGCCGTGCACACAGGTGATGGGTAGGACGGCCTTGGATCCGGGCCGCGGGGAAACCACCGTCGACTGGACCAGGCTGACTGCACTGCCGGAGTCCAGGAGAGCCGGGTAGGAGCGGCCGTTGATCTTCACCTTTACCTTGGGTGCCGCCAGGGGGGGCTCGTGGTGTAAGATACAACCTGCCAGCCATGCTCGGCGTGGTGAGGTGGGCGGTTCCGTGGGCATTAGTTCTTCTTGGGGTTCGGGAGCCGCCGGCCTGCTCACTGGCCGAAAGGTACCCTCCTGGTGCACCCTTCGGGGGATCGGCGGCGCTCGCTCCCCAGCCTCGCGACGTTGAGCCGCCTCCGCCAGTTCGACAGCGTCCACCAGTTCTCCCACGGTGCGCGGGTTCCGCATGCCGGCGGCCTGGCGGATGGGACGTGGTAAGGCTCGAAGAAAACGGTCCACGACTATCCGTTCCGCCACTTGGGCGGCGCTGGGATCCCCGGACAGCAGCCAGTGGCGTGTGAGGCGGGAAAGATCGGCGGCTTGGGCGCGGGCTGGCAACCGGCTGGAGTATTCCCAATCATGCACCAACTGGGCGGCCGCGATGGGGGAAAGGCCCACCCGGGACAAGATTTCTTTCTTCAGTTCCTCATAAGAGTCCCTCAGTTCCGCGGTCATGGTGAAGTAAGCGCGCTGGGGTTCACCCGTCAACAATGGTGCCAGCGCGCGCGCCCATTCTTCCCGAGGCCAGCCTTCTTGAGTCGTGGTCGACTCGAACATGAGTAGGAAGCTTTCCACATCGTCGTGGGCCGTCATCTTCGGCAGCAGTGTCGGCGCTCGAACGCGCGGCTCGGGTAGCGGAACCCGCGGGGCGGAGGCGGCCCGGAGGGCGGCGATTTCCCGCTCCACCTCTCCTTTGGCGGGCAGCCAGGTGCTCCGTAATTTGCTGCTGGCGGATGCTGACTTCCGTCAAGTGTTTCAAGACTTCCTCCATGGCTGGGGAGGAAACGCCGCCTGAGTGAGAAACAGAGAAAAAAAACGGCAGACGTTAGTGGGGGAAAAAAAAAACACCAAAAAATGGTGCTTGTCGGTGATCCTTCCGATGTTATGCCCGCATTCTCCACCAGTGTAACGGGTGGAAGAATCACACGGCAAGGGAGATCAGTGAAAGCCCCGAAGGGTGCGTTTATTGAGTGATCGTGTCGTGCCGTAGTGTTCGTGAGTGAGGTTTTTCGTGCTCCCGGATCTGCTGCTTTCTGTGCTACACGTGAGTGAGGGTCTGGTATCCTGGCGGTGAGGGTTCCTCGGGCTGGCCGGTCAGACGCTGCTGCTTTCTAAGGGAGACGGAGAGAAAGGTTAGCGATGCCTTAACGGGAGTCATACCTCTCCGACTCTCAGCCTGTCGGTGGCTTATATGGCCAGCTGCTAATGAGCCTCAGGTGGGGCCGGCCAGCCAGCGGTGATGACGAGCAGGTGTTCCTCCTCCGTTTCCAGGGCGACGCTGATGAGGTCCCGGGACACGCGTCACAGCGTCTAGTAAGACGCAGTACTCGTTCCCGTATCTCAGGGAACCGAGGTTATGATAGTAACCGAGTACGTTCTGTATAGCATCTTAATTTGCACTGAAAGGCTAAGGAGACTTCCAGCATTTTGTGAGATACAGCCAAGTATAGATAAGCTGTTTCTCCAGACTTGGGTTAGTTCCAACGCACCTGAGTGAACACTGCTAGAGTAATCTGGGGCAAATTAAAGGAAACAGCAAAAAAAAAAAAAAAAAAGGTGCAAGTTTATAATTAGCATTAATTATAACAATACCAGACAAGTCTGCAAAGGGAAGGGATCAGGTAATTGGCTAAAATTTTAATTAAGCCAAAATATTAACAAGCTATTAAAAATATGCAAAGAAAACAAAAAGAACATTCAAAATAATAATGCACTAGCAATATTTTTGAAAAAGAAATCTATAAAACAATATCGTTTAAAATAATTCAGTCATAGTCAATAATATCAGGGTTTGACCCAAATTAGCTGTGCGATATGAAGCGAATAGTGACTGAACACCGGTACACTGAAGCACTTTTCTAGCAGGTTAATATACTCAACCCAAACACATCCTATACATATGAAATTAATCAAATATTTATACTGTATATAGAGCTGGGTAGTAACTGATTACATGTAATCTGATTACGTAATCAGATTCCAAAAATTAAGTACTTGTAATTAGAGTAAGTTACATTTTAAAATACTCGTAATCTGACTACAGTTACTTTTTTATTGCTTACATGATTGCATATTATTCACACAATAGCAATAAATGATTTATAATTTATTGATTCTCTCTAATTCCACTTTTTTATCTTTTAAATTTTCCTTTCTAAAATAGTCTAACACTTATATACACTTAGAATGTCCAGTTTTGTGGACATTCACATAGACTAGTCATTAGTCAGGTGGCAACAGAGGATTTGACCAATGGATTTACAAAAATCATTTCAAGTTTAAGAAGTGTTTCAACATTGCATCAACTACTGATGAACACATTCATTTTTATTTGAATTATCACTCAGTAGGTTATTTAACCATGTATTATTGAAAGGCTTTTGTCTTCCAAACTCATTAAAATGCACAAATTCTCATTTTTTCTTAATTGCAGACACTCTCAAACTTTTTGTCATCTGAACCTAACTTTGGCAACTGTCACCTAATATATTTACTTTAAAGGGGTGGTCAATCAGCAATTCTGTAAAAGACAATATATAGGGATATATTGTCTTTTACAGAATTGCTGATTGACCACCCCTTTAAAGTAAATATATTAGGTGACAGTTGTCAAAGTTAGGTTCAGATGACAAAAAGTTTGAGAGTGTCTGCAATTAAGAAAAAATGAGAATTTGTGCATTTTAATGAGTTTGGAAGACAAAAGCCTTTCAATAATACATGGTTAAATAACCTACTGAGTGATAATTCAAATAAAAATGAATGTGTTCATCAGTAGTTGATGCAATGTTGAAACACTTCTTAAACTTGAAATGATTTTTGTAAATCCATTGGTCAAATCCTAACTAAATCCTAACTAAAGTTAAAAAAGTGAAATCATAATCAATGACCCCTTTAAGTACCCCTGAGATTTTAAAATAAATATTTTAATAATTAAGTATCACATTTGCATGTTCACAGTTCTCTGACATTGGTTAATGGCGTGCAGGTAAAAACAAAATATTTCTTCTTTTTTAGTAAGTGAATTCTTTTGATTGTTATTTTAAAATGATTTATTTTAATATTACATTTTTATTAATTAATTACATTTTTCCCTTTCATTAAACTCCCAAACCCCCTTCAGTTCCTTTACGAACCCCAGTTTGGGAAACCTTGATGTAATATAATGTTTAATGCACTTCATGTTGTTAATTACAATGAAAGGAACATATTTTCTCATGTATTTGTAAATCATTATGGTACACGATTATCTTGTTTAAATTAATGTGATAAACGAGTTAGGTCATAAGTAATCTAAATGTAATCTAAAAGTAATCTGATTAAATTACCTAAAATGTGTAATGTAATGGATTACGTCACAATTTACGTCACAATCTACCCAGCTCTGTATATATATTTATTTATACACGCACACAAATCATAAACAATTTAACAAGAAATAAGGATGCACACTTTCTGTAATGCACTATAAAAATTAAAAACAGGACACTGAATAACTTAAGCATTAATTAGCAGTAGCCATTTACACTAAGAAAAAAGTAAATGATGTTTACACTAAATGTAAATAGTGGTATATACTGTTTGAACCAAGAACAAACAGTCACAAATAGCATCTTGTTTACACTAAGTATAATGATAAATGCTATTTAGACAAAGTGTAAATACAAGTAATGCGCTATTTGTACAAAAGGTAAAAATAACTGAGTAATGGTGGGCGGAGTTTGGGAAAATAGCCTTTGCTAACCAGGTAGACTATTTGCACTGCAAAAAGATACTAGCTAAGGAGTTTGTTTTCTCTCTCCCTCTCTCTCTCTCGAATGAATGAGGCATTTATATTTATTAAATGATGATACATGTTTAAATTAATGTATCAAATGTTTAAAAAAAATGCTGAAAATGTTCCTTTAATTTTGCAGTTTCTCATCTCAACAAAACATTAAAAAAAATGCCATGTCATTTAAAAATATTGTAACAGCAACAAAAAAACAGAGTAAAATGGAACACCGACTTTAGTTATGTGTAACAAGTAGGTGAAATCACTGTGTAGACTAAAGGCTGGTTTACTCTGCTTCAACTAACACCAACAGGATTAATCCAACAAAACCTAACAACCATTGGAATTTGTTGAGACAGTGGGAGCTTAAGCCTCAAGAACCTGAGAGTCCTTTAAGTAGTTAGAATGAAGACGACCTGTGGAGAGCATTAATCATCTACCAAGATGCTTGGAGACTGGGCATTAAACTTTACTACATGAATATTGAATGGAAGTACAACAGATTGGCTTTAGAGGGGCCCCAGATTTTAGAAAATGCAAAGAAGAATGCAATGAACATTGTATGTGTTAGTATGCACTGCACTTCAACCTCTGTCACTTAAAACAACAAAGTAAGTTATGGTGTTGCTTGAAAAAAGTCATGCTCATGGTTTAAGACAAACATAAGACATTATATGAAAAATAAAACAGCAACAAACATCAATGAACAGTAGGTGCGATTTGGTTTGTACAAATTTCTTCCACCGCAGACAAGAGTAAAAGAGCAATTTGCTTCCAAACGCTATTGTTACAAGCTCCATTCTGGTGCTAAACTCTGAGGTATTTCTTTTCACAGTGCAAATTAAAAAGTTATGGAGCCACATGCGCTTTTAACACTCTGGTGGACGGATGGGGGTAGAAGTCTCAACCCACAATGACCTCTTCAACTGAACAGGGGTCCTTAACATTTGTCAGGATTCTTTGCGTTGTTAAAACGTCAGCCCTTCCTCCTCCATATTCAATTCACTGAAAAGCAGGTCATGACACTGAATGCTGCACTAGCATTGTCCTTTTACGAGTTCAAGTTTGCAAAGTGTGGCATCTGCACCATGTGGCTTTCTGTTATGCGTATGTGATTGCACAGCCTTTCAACTGCGAAAGCATAAAACGGGACCGTTGTCTGCCAAAGCAGGTGTGAACACTTTAACCAATTTACGTGCTTCCCTCTATTATGGCTGCTCAGTTGGACAACATGACTGTTTTGTACATTTCTCTGACATGTTCGAACTCATTCAGCATTTGTGACATTAATGAACATTAGAGTCGGTTCCATAATACACTGAAGAGGTCGTGTTCCTAGCACTTTGGCATGAAAACAAATAATCTTTCATAGTTTTAGACATGATCACCACCAAAAAAAGTTGCAAAAAAACTCATCTGTATATATCTTCTTGGCCAATGCAAATATCTTGTAATAATATTTTTTTTTCTTACTATTTAAATGAAAATGTTTTTGTGAAAAGAAGAAACAAAGATAAACTTTAGGGTCTGTCTCTCACATCTTTAAGAAAACTACTCCTATCAAAAATGGATGACATTCAACTTCAAGCAACATGACAAAACATCACATCAACCCCAAAACACACACCCACCCTCTCAGCACATTGTGTACCAGATGGAAGTAATCAACTTTTCCATTCGTGCATGCACAGTCACTTTCTCTATCCAAGTATTTTTGAAATGCATCATTCAAACAAATAATGCTCTTCTACACTGTTGTCTTGTCCATAAGATGCAACTCTTTCTCTAGAAATTCCAAATACCTTAGTAAATTGAGACTTCTGTTTTTCCTAAAACAGAGGTGCTTTGTGTGTGTGAATGTTTTCCTTAGAATGTGCTGTCTCGGGGCAGAGCTGACCTATAAACCACGGTGTAACTAAAGGCTTCTGTGAGGCCCCTCGCTGCCCACTCACTGACAGAAGCCTGAACCTGACATCATCACGCAAGCATGACTTGGAGAGTGTAGTTCTCTTGATACCAAAAATCTAGTTGATGCTATTTATATTTATACTTGTTTTACATTAAACACAACACTTAAAGGGATACAATTCAGAGGAGGAAGATATTTAAAAGAATGTTGTTTTTCAAACAACATTGGACCCAATGAGTTTCACTGTATGGACCAAAAACAAAAAAAACATACATTTCTCAAAAATCGTGTTTTGAGTTTCACAGAAGAATGAAAGTTATACAGGTTTGGAATGACATGAGGGTGAGTAAATAATGAAAATCTGAATTATTTGGTGAATCATCCCATTTAATTAATTGTACTCTACATGTCATGACGTGAATTATCCTTAACTTAGACCAAAGCCACAATCTAGGGAAACTCCCACAAATAAATTCAATTGATTTTACTACGTTTTTGGACCGCTCTAGCTTACTCCTGAAATTTGTATTATTGGGAGTATTGATGTTCCTCATGCTTTGAACAAAAATGGCTACTACACGAACAGTAAATTCATTACACACTTCTACCCTTGATCTCTGTAAATCTTACAGCAATTGTGCTATTCTTCCAATGAAATGTGAACAGCTAAACTATGAAGCATCATCCTCATTATTGCAAGCCACTTAATCACACTGGGCTGGGACACTCTGAAGAAGCCCTAACAATTTCTGAACTTTGTGACTGTGCTCACATAATTTACTTACAGATTAGACAAAACAGTTTGACATCCCAAATACTGACTATTAACAGATTATACCACAACACACCCATGATGTGTGCAATTTGGGAAGGGTTAAGCATGAGAAAATTATTGTGAATACTGTTGTGTTCTGAATGATGACATCCGTTCCATAACATACCAGATTAATGTAAAAAAAAAAAAAAACAGCAAAGATGACTATCCATGCACTGTTAGGTGTTTTTAGGTTAATATGGGTTAACCAAATTGGGCAAATCATGCAAATAAATTGTTAAATTATTGCATAGCAAATGTTCTGGTTTTGAAGTGTCCTGTCCTGGGTGATGTATTCTCTCTGGTTTGTTCCTCCCTTTTTACAGGTAACCGTCAATGACGGAAGAGCTGTGCAGGAAGGAAACTTTTAATGGTGATCTTTGAGAAAATGCTGGTTTAACCCACCCCCGAACGGCTCTACCTCCAACCATCTGTTACAATGTCGGAGGAGTTTCTGTCTGTTTCTATAGCAACACCCTGCCCTTTTACTTAATGGGGGTTTCAAGTCCCGTATTTTTTCACCTTGTAGTCGTCAAGTGCTTGTCTTACTACACTATCCTCTCTTTACCTTTTTTGAAACAGGAGATTCACCACCACCCCCATCCGTCATCAAACACAAGGGTGAAACAGCACAAAGTGCCCAACCCCCATCTACCGGTTTGTACCCCAACCCCCAAATGGCTAAGCACTCACATTGAAAATCCCCACCAGACAGAAGCATACTTGCCTAGCCAACCTTCTTATCTGTTTTAGAGCTTAATGAGTATGTTGATACTCTTTTGATCTTAAAGGAACAGTTTATTCAAAAGATAAGAAAATTATTTCATTCCAAAATTGCTATTTTTCCACGAACCACACAAGGCAGGACAGTCACAGTTCTAAAGAGGACATAAACACACCATAAAGCACAATGAAAGTCCATACTACTAATGCACATTTAAAGTATTCTGAAGTAATACCACAGAAATTTAAGAATTTTCACCTTTTTTCACACATTGTGATCCAAAACAATGCAATCAATGTCGCCAACCCAGATGCATCAATTATTTTTTAAACCTGACACCTTTTGGTTGGTTCCTCACACAAAGGGTTCTTCAAAATGTATCCATGTGTTTCACTGAAAAATGAACGCATAGGCTTGTTTACCTCAATGGTCTTGTTGGCAATTAAAACCACATTGTCAAAGTCAACAGCACTATGAAAACACAATATAAAAAAACCTTATTAATTCAGTGAATTATTTAAATTCATTATCACGATTTTCCTAAATCAGAAAAAAATTACAGGTGTGAAGTCTGAGGGACCTGTAAAAGTATTTAATGTTATTTAAGTATTTAAAGTAAGTGTAGTAAGTAAAGCACAAATTAGGCTTAACGACACAGGTGGTAAACATTACGGCTTCCCTGCAGAACTATAAATTAAGCTCTAACAACTACGTGTATGTTTATGGCATTAGTTAATTACTAGCATTGAATAGCACTCTGACTGCAACTGAAGGTGTTTAGGCCATTTGTGTTTATTAAACAATAACCAACCTCTGGAAAAACTGCAGTGGAGGTTCATTTTAGGATGCAAGTGATTAGATCCACACATGTTTTGAATATGGAAGTCTGTTTTCTTGTCAAAAGCCTTGTGGGTAGCAATAAAAATACCATGAAACAAACCACATTAGACAGTTGCATTTATCTGACTGGCAGGCTATCAGATTCTTCCATGAACCGGCACTATAAGAGATTTATTTGAAATAGATTTCTAAATTACACTGGTGAAAGAAAAAAGGTCCCTGTGCCAAAAAATCTTCTGTAAAATTACTGCTGGCCTATAGTTAACAGAAACGGTTGCATAGCATAGAGAATATTATGACAAAGGCTCAATAAAAGGCTTGACATTTTGTTTAGGGTTGATTATATCTTCAATGTTTGTGATGAAAAATTAGCTCAGCCTCAGTTATTCTGTGGGTATGGCAATGGGATATAAAGTATGAAGTCTGTGTTTTCTCCATTTTAAATAGATTGCAGAAGTATATCTAATCTTTGACAAATTTTTCCCAAGAAAACAGGTAAGCATGAACTCGTGAATGGGCTGTCCACCATGCTTTGTTCTTTCCGACAACAAAGCACTTAATAATTACATAATTACAACTTCAGAAGTAGGACGTTTCCAATATAGCACATGAAGGCAGCATTAATCCCTGAGTTTTAATGTATGTTTACCACACAACAATGATTGGCAGAATTACTGAATCACAGAAATGCAATTTAAATAAGCCTGTCATGAATTCTGTCAAGACTTATCATTGCCACACTGCTGACTAATACAAAAACTAGACATGGAAAAAGCATGTTGCAAACTGCTTGTAGTCAAGCATTTCCACATCTTTTCACTGCTGCTGGCAACAGCGCTCACCCCTTGCATAAACATGCCTGCCTTGACAAATCAAAGCACTACTAGCTATCCTGCATCTTGAGAGCTGTACAGAAATGGTTGAATATAGAATTACAAGATGCTTAAAACATTCATGTCTGTAGCACAAACAATGCAGGATGTGTCAATTTTAACACTATACAACATTTTAAAAAAAGTCTGACTCTGAACCCTAAAAATATAAGCAATAGTAATACTGGTATTTGCCCAGTTAAACACGACTAATAATACTTACCCCCAGTTTCACAGACATGGCTTAAACCTAGTCCCAGACTAAAATGTAATTCTGAGCCGTTTCAACTGAAAGAAACTTGCACTGACTAAGGCATATTAATAAAAATTACTTAAATGTCCAAACTGATCTATGGCCTAATCCTGCCTTAGTCTAAGCCTTGTCTGTGAAACCAGGCCTAAGAATTTTATTGATAGTAATGCATCATTCAGGAAAAGATCACATTCCAGAAGACACAAAGCGCTAATTCTAGCTACCAAATAAGCTGCACCTGGATTGCATTTCAAAAGAATGCCAGACAAAACGTGATAACATCTCTATAGAAGAATTAAATGCCAAATCCTTCAGGTGGTGCAAACTTGTGAACATCTCTCACATTGCCTTATAAATGTAAATTCAGTCTTTGCAATGCCACTAAAGTTGGATGCACTGACTTTGCATTAAATTTTAATTGAAGATTACAGGCAACTATCTTTCTGTTAAATCACACTTCGTAGTGTTGAATATGTATCGCTCTCTTAAAAACATACCCAAAAAGGGAAGCCCCCCCTTAAAGCCTCATCCTGTAGAAAACGCAATGGAGGAAAGATCTTCAATAACAACAACTTCCGAGCACCATCCTCGACAGGAAAAGGGAAAGCTGTTGGTTACATATACAATGACATGTTACGTTCAAGCAGTGTTTAAATAGATATTTATTTTCCTTCTTTCTTTTTTTCTGAACAGGTGTTCACTGACAGTGGAGTATATATTTAATATATTAAATATATAAACATACTTTTTAAATCAACCAAGAGGTGTTTAAATAGCCCTTAGAATTGGAATTTAGTTCCTTTCCCAATCCAATCGTTTGTGTGCTTGACAATAAATTTCTTGCTTGTACAAAACATGCATTCAGAAAATGAATAGTGGCATGACTGAGTTGTTTCCCTATAATCATTGTCATCACATGACAAACTGATGGAAAAAGTGTTGCATTTAAATGCAAGTAATTTATTGTCTAGTTTGGATTTTTTCCTTAGTCTATTGTCTGGGTCAAAGTGAAGAAGGAAGAAAAAAGTGAAGAAGGAAGAAAAAACTGTAAAAAAATAAAAAATAAATAAATAAAAAAAATACATCAATGGTGTAAAAAAAAAAAAAAAAACATTAACAATGACTTTGAATTGAATTTAAATAAATGTGGCAACAGAAAACTGATTAAACAAACTGGTTTTCAAAGACTGATTTTTGAAAGTTGGTGAAGGAACTGTAAAATATACAGTCAGCAAAATGCAATCCTGTACTACTTTTACATTCACTCTTGTAATGTGATAAAGAAACAAATAAAGTATTGCATTTGGAGTAGTTCACCCAAAAATGAAAGGTCTGTCATCATTAACTCACTCTCATGTCATTCCAAACCAATATGACTTTCTTCTATGGAGCACAAAGGAAGATATTTACATGTAAAATCTCAATCAAAGTAGTTCCTTATTTTGATCTGAATACTCAACACATTTTTGTAGCAATCTGAAACTATTTTACATTTTAGCAAATTCATAAGATCTTGATTTTGTCAATGTGCTCACGCCTCACTGATGTTAAGATTTAGGTGTGGGGTTAGGGACCTTTATGTTTAGTTTACATACATTTTCGCTCTAATCATATCATACAAATTTACATGAAATCGCCACCTCATAAAACAGTTTTCTTACAAGATTGGGTATGTGTTTTTACTTAGATGCAGACATATAGCCATTGTTTCTATCCTACACAACTATTTCCTGAATTTTTCTTTTGCACTTTAAAGTATTATGAGGTGCATCATTTCATGCTAAATAATAAAATTGTTAGTTTAAAAAGCAAAACATTAAACTAAACATTGATTCAATCTTCTGAATGCAACATGCATACTTTAGTATTGATCCGTCCATCACTATGAATCTGTGAATTTACAGTTACAAATAAAAGCCCCATTAACCAGACATTTAAAATCAATAATATTGGGTAGCCTACATGCTACCACTTAAACAAGTTAATTCATGTAATGTGCTATTGTAAAATTAGACATTTTTATTTTATTTATCGATTTATTTTTTTACATTTCTTCAAAATATGCGATGGGATGCAAATCAAGAATGCGACAGCAGAGTATGAGCGAAAAAAAAGTACTATATCAAACTATAGACTATATCAAATTTCATACTCGGGCCTGGAAGGGGGTGGGGTACGCAGGCGGGAGGAGCGCCAGTAGCCTCTTTGTTTCTGACGCTATATGAACCCCACGACGGCGTGTGGTGGGCACACATGCTGCAATACTCCGAATGGGTTAACAACGAGTGTGGCTTTCATCGTCAAAGATAGCTGAGGGATGTGGTGATATTTCAAGCGTTCGTACAAACTCTTACGAAGGACTGAGAAAAGTGTGGAAATCGATTTAACGAGGTATGTTTTTTTCCCCTCTCCTTAACTGACTGAAATTCGCCAGTGACGCCGCCAACGGATTCTTTTGGTGACATCTTGCGCAAACACAACAAAATAGCTTCTTTTTTCTGCGCTATCGGTTGTTGGGTGGGTAGTTTATGCTCGTATTTTTTCACTAACCACACCATTAGAGTTGAATTAGTGAGTTGTTTTATAAGGGACTGTCGCGTCTTTCTTGCGTCAGTCGGAGAACAATAGTGAACTTACAACTGGATGAGCGTTTTCGTGGAAGGATAACGGACAAACCGTTCGTAGCTGTACGACGAAACGTCTTTCTGTGGTAGATATTTAAGAGTTATCATGTTCTTCTGTTAGTGGCCTTGAAACTCAGCCACGCTGCTGTTTGGGATGTTGGCTTTTTTTCCCTTAACGTACTTCGAGAGGAGCAAAAAAAGATTCACCTCAGGTAAAAGCGCGCCACCGTTCGCGCGTCCACATCGACACGTTGCGCTTGAGTAGAGTTAAATATTTATCGAAATAGTATTTTATTTTTTTCGGCTGAATCATCAAAAACGGTATGCTTCGTATTTAATACATTTTGTTGTCTCTTATTTGTTTAAAAAAAAAAAAATCCACAGATAAGATATTTTCCTATCTTGTAATGTTATCTCTTGTCTCATAATGATAACGTTACACTAAAATAATTTGAATCTAGTTGTCTTTACTACTGGTTGACAGCATACCAAATTAAAGTACAAAGAGTAAAAGTTATCATTACTTATTTTTTTATGCAAATTTGCGTTCTACGTGGTCACGTTTATTGGTACGAACTACAGTTGCATTTAAGTTAGTTTATTGTTGGGTGCTATTCTCTAAATTCCCTTGTTGTTAAAGATTCAATAACTAAGAAACATGAGTATTGTTTATATTTGAACTCATAATATAGATCAAACCGATTAACTACACATATATCTTTATTTTATTTATGCTCAGATCAACACCGGTGTCCTGACATATTATCTTACCCATAGATATCAGGGCTTACTGCGCATGCGCAAATCAATATTGCGTCTTTTTTTCTCATGCTGAATAACAATATTTAATGTATCTGCGTTACTCTATGGGTAGGCTAATGTATGGGTCTACTAACCCTAGGGTTTGCTGAGTTTAAAAAATGTATTTTAAACTGTAGTTATTTCGTCAAGATTATTACAAAGAATCGTTTCAGTAAAAGCCCAGTCTTTTATGTTTTAAACGCCAGAATTTTCCACCAGCCTGCCAGAGTAGTTCATAAACACATTTTGTGAATCTCATTTGGTATAGGGTAAGTGACCACCATGCTTTTTGAAATGTTAAAAAAATGTGTCATAGAAGTGAACTTGCAGAAAATGCACATTAAATGTGATGATTCTGCATCAAACTGCTCTTAAGTTTCTTAGAAACTGATATGTTGTTTTGAGGTAAGCACCAGTCTCCTGTCCTTTCCCCAGAGCTGAAGGAATCTGGATTGGAACGATAACTACTTTCTCAGATGTCTCCACAAAGCCACTCTGTTCTCTCTCTTAAAGTTAATGTCTGACGTGGTAATGGTTCCTCTGTGTGGTGCTGCTTGACTTAGGAGGTCAGGGTTAGGTTTGAGGTGTTGCTGAGGTTTTTTTTTTTTCGCTTCCCTTCTTAATCTCTTTATATCCTGAATACGCCTACATCAATGACTATTTGTCATCAACCAAAAAGTGTGCGTGCCCAGTTATAAGATCACCAAACTAGGTGTGTTGTAAGCGTAGAGACTGTTTGGGGCCCTGCTGATGTGTAATTTGAGGGCCAACTGGGCACCAGCTGTGGAATGTTGCAAACGACAACCATACAGTTGTACTGCTGCCGGCGATCGGATATGGCCCTTTGTACAGGGTACAAATTACAGTGATTTTGAAGCCTTTAAATGGCACTCATAGTCTGTGTTCTCTACCACAACAGCGTGTCCCTCGCTTCATGCAACTGTCTCTAATAAACACTTGGACAGACGTTGTGGCCATTGGCAGCACGTCACCACCAGTTCCCATGAATTTTATTTGAATTTGGGCTTGGACTGGAGTGGGAGTCAAGGTTCTCATGGTTGTGGAAAACAGATAAATCAAGTAATTTAGAATGTACTTGCTGGTCTTATTGGAGACATTTGTTATACTTCAATACTATACTAATCAAGTAAAATGTCTCTATTAAATCTATAATCTTTTTCTCCAGTGCTGCTTTGAAGATACTCATCCACTAATCAAGAACAAAGTCATAGAAAGTCCGTGGTCAATAATAGAGGGAACCCTAGAGAGTCTTTACAGATGTTTTGATAAATTCACACACTGAACTTTGTGGAAAAATCAAGTCACAGCCATGCCTGAAGTGCCTTTTGTTTACTTGAAGTCGGTGTGGATTGCACAGTTTGATTAGACCGGCAGATGACCCCCATCCTCTCTCTACTCTTAAAGTAGCTGGACTCCAGATTGTGACCAAACTATTTTCAATTGGTTGCCTGTTTTGAATTTACTTTGTTAGGGCTGCCAATTCTACAGTGACTTCTGGGGCCTTTAGTTGTCCAAAATGGGAAAATTAATTTCTCTTTCTGTGTCTCAAGTCTACATGAGACCCGTGCTCTATTTGCTTAACACTAGAGTAACTGAATGTTTTAATAAGTAGGTGTTACACACTAGAGGTCAGATAACACCAAGGTGGTAAATTCCTCATGCAAATGGTTTTTTTTCTTTTTTGTCTTTGGCCCTTCTGTAAACCTGCGTCTTGTTCAAACATAATTAAGATTTTTTTCTTTTTTTTTTTCTTTCATTGAAAGACTGTGCAAAGTGAGGTGAATTTGAAGTAAATGTGTATTTTAGGACATGTTTCTTCCTATAAGGACAAACTTTTTCTTTTTTTCTTTTCTTCATTCAATTAAATAGTTAAAATGGTTCTAATTAGATTAATTTAATTTTTTAATAATTTTAGCTGACTTGTTTCTGTGACAGAGCTTGATAGTAAAGTGACCTTTTAGCACCATCTAGTGGATATTTCTGGTCAATCAAGCCTTTTATAAAAGGCTCTTGGCATTTTGCTAATATGCATGGAAAGCTGTAAATATCTTGATCATGGTTTGGAGTTCGTAACATTGAATCAGCACCTCATCTCCTCAGAATAGTCAACTTTTGTCAGTTGTTGTAGGCCATATTTATTATTGGATGCAATGTACTAATGTCTTAAATCCTCTTTTTGATGCTGTTTTCAGTTACTAATAGTTAATGTCTTCTTGTGCAGGACTGAGACGGCGGCTCTTCTCGAAGCACCATGAGCTGGAGCTTTCTAACACGGCTGTTGGATGAAATCTCCAACCACTCCACCTTCGTGGGCAAGATCTGGTTGACATTATTTATCGTCTTCCGCATTGTGTTGACTGTTGTGGGGGGAGAATCGATATACTACGATGAACAGAGCAAATTTGTTTGTAACACCCAGCAACCTGGTTGCGAAAATGTCTGCTATGATGCGTTTGCACCACTCTCTCATGTAAGGTTTTGGGTTTTTCAGATCATTTTGATCACAACCCCCACTATTATGTACCTGGGGTTTGCTATGCACAAGATCGCTCGCATGAATGATGATGAGTACAAGCCAGGTAACAGGAAACGCATGCCCATGATTAAACGCGGAGCCAACCGTGATTATGAGGAGGCTGAGGACAACGGTGAGGAAGATCCCATGATGATGGAGGAGATCCTGCCCGAGAAAGAGAAAGCTCCTGAGAAGCCTGGCCCTAAACACGATGGCCGGCGGAGGATAAAGCGGGACGGGCTCATGAAGGTATACATCCTTCAGCTTCTGTCTCGGGTTGTTTTCGAGGTGGGCTTTCTCTTTGGCCAGTATATCCTGTATGGTTTCGAGGTCTCCCCCTCATACGTGTGCACTCGCAGCCCCTGCCCACACACGGTGGACTGTTTTGTGTCACGTCCCACGGAGAAAACTATCTTCCTGTTGATCATGTATGCCGTGAGCTGTCTCTGCTTGTCTCTCACGGTGCTGGAGATTCTTCATTTGGGCCTCAGTGGAATCCGTGATGCTTTTCGGCGACGTGCGCGCAACCACAGCGTCGCACGCCCCCGTGGCACCGTATGCAGACAGGTGCCCACAGCCCCACCAGGGTACCACACTGCACTGAAAAAAGACAAGCTGACTATGGGATTGAAACCGGAGTATAACTTGGACTCTGGTCGGGAGTCTTTTGGTGACGAATCGTCATCGCGAGATATTGACCACCTGCGTAGACACCTAAAACTGGCCCAGCAGCATCTGGATATGGTCTATCAGCATGGGGAGAGCAGTCCTTCACGCAGCAGCAGCCCAGAGTCCAACGGCACTGCTGTCGAGCAGAACAGACTCAACTTCGCTCAGGAGAAGCAGGGAAGCACATGTGAAAAAGGTAAGGCAAAAAAAATGCTATTTCACAATAGCTTCTTGTTTTGTTTTTGGGTGGGGGTAGAAATAAGAAAATAGTATATCATTTCTAAAAATATGTATTTATTTATATAATATGTAGTTTTATAGATGCAAGTATCTCTATAATTTATTAATGAATATATGCACACTATTTATGCGTAATATGTAATATACATTTATATTTGTTTCAAAATGTATTTTCATTACAAGTATAATAAATTTTAAATTAAGTATTTTAATTGTGTAATTTTATTTATTAGGGGTGGGAGAAAAATCAATTCTCTGATGCATCGCGATTCTCTCTTCATCGATTTCTAAGTATTTCAGAATCGATTCTGAGCTTGGTATTTTTTTTTTTATTTATTTATTTTTTTTTTTCTCCTGAGCACCACTGACAAGCATCTGATCTTGTAAAATGTGTGGCAAGTACTGCCACTCCATAGTATAAACAGTTTGTGTGATCGCGAATCTCGAAAGTGAAACTATAATGCGATCGACCGATCGTTCAAAAGCAGTTTCATTGCCTCGCGTATTAATAACGGCTCCCTTATGCCCGCATTTTATATACAGTATAATTACCCGGTGATATAACTGCAAGAGAAAGTATTTAAATATATATTTTCCTCCTTGCTGTGAGTTATTGAAATGAGCCGCACTGTGAAACAGCCAATCAGAGCAGAGCTCATTATTATTCGTGACCCTGCCAAATAAGCCAATAACAGACCGTTTCATTCTAGGGAGAAATCCTAGGGTTTTATATGGACACTTAAAACCATTTCTGGAGAGTTTTTTTTTTTTTTTTTTGCCCTTACCGAAGCCGCATGCCTTCTATGTAGATATCAGAGAACAATTTTAAAATACTGTATCAATACATTCTATGGCACCTTTAAATAAGTAATTGTTTTAAAAAGTAGCCTGCTTATATAAGTCAATTTTGCACAAATATATTTTAAATAAATATATATATTTTTTTTAATTTATGTGAAAATGTACTCCTAGTACGGGCAAACAAATAAATGTGGAGCAGGAATTGTTTTGGAATCGGATGGTGACTCCCAGGATCTGATCATGAAGTGCCTGAAGATTCCCACCCTATATATGTATATGTGTTTTTTTTTTTTTGTTTTTTTTTTTGAACTTCATGCTCAAGAAAAAAAAACAAACAGAGACTGATGTTGTTACTTTCTCAGAATGAATATATGCAAGTTCTAATGATTTTTCTTTTTCTCTCTCTCATAGGGATCCGTGCTTGATTGGGACTAATAGACTATCATCTGCTTTCCTGTGCAACAAAGCGCCCCACCTGTGGTTGGAATTGCTCATCTTGAAAAGCAGAAAGTGTCTGTATGTGCGTGTTGTGTATTTTATGTTTGGCTGCTGAACATTGTGAACTGAGTGGAGCATGTGTGTCCTTGTGCACACTGGTGAATTTGTGAGTGTGTCGTGCAGTATTATGGCAAGTGAATGCTAAGTTAAAATCTCAGAAAGCAGCATCTCACCAGCCAGTTATACTTGACATCAGCCAGTCTGCCTGATACTCCAAAGTGCCCAAAAGCTGGTTGGGAAGATGGTTGTTGTACTCCTCAGTCACTAGGCGACTGTGCAATGTCTCATTTCTTGTCTTTTTTTTTTTGTTTGTTTGTTTGTTTTTTTTCCATAGGAAAAATAAATTCTGGTTCTTCCATTTGTTTACCACACTTCTTATGAAGTGCCAAGGGTTGCATCTCAAAAATGCCTTAAACTGGAGTTTACATATCTTTGCCATTCCAAAACGAGATGGACGAGCCAGTGTAAAACCATATCAGAAATGTAGTTTAGTATGTTTAGAACAGTTCTGTGGTTTGAGTAGTGGACCACAATTAGTGTATGTCTGTAAAGAATTAAATGGGAAAACCTGGAAAATGCTTGAATACTTGTGAATCAATTATTGATCTACAAAGAAGCTTTTGATACTCTATTTGCATATTGCGTACTTTACCTGTATATGAGAAGTATTGGTTACTATCACTCTTATGTTGAAGAAGCTTCTCTATAGGCTACAATTTCAGTCTTATTTGTTTTCTTTTTGTTTACTTCTGTTATTTTCTGAGGCTTTAAACAAGTTTGGCTTTCGTTTCATTTGACTGTTAGAAAGGCAAACTCAGCTTTTCAGAGAATGTCTTCACACAATTGAAAGCACTAATAAAAAATGTTTTTCTTTTCTTTTTTTTTTCTTTTTTAAAATCAAGTTGGTGTATCATTTTGCCTCCTTTATGCAAATGAAAATCATAAGTTGGTCCAAATGCAGTTTACACTGAACAGCAATAAGGTCACAGAATTGAAAGCCATAGAGCCTAATGTTTTATACATGGTACCAATGCAATCTGTCGTTTTGAAACGGTTTAATTCACCCATGTCTATTAACAGCCAGGTTTTCCATCTTTTGATACATTTCTCCAGGATCATCTCAATTTTTTTATATTTTTTTAATGCTTTTTGTAAGATTTTGTAATCTTAAAATAAACATTTGGTTTAAAAAATGCAGCCATGCCTCACTGTTCATTTTTCTGTGCTTCCAAGAATGATTAATTTGTCTTGAATAATGACATTGAGGTTAATGGGCCAGTTTTTGGCTTATTTGAGGTGTTTAACCATTGCCTGATAAAAGGTCCTTTGTGTGACTAAATATTATGTCACAAATATTTACAGTGAGTTGATAAGTAAATGCCTTTAAAAAACATCAATATCTCTGTACGTTAATGTATTTTATTTCTTTATATGTATCTTTCACTGAACTAATTTGTTCACTCAATTCCTGATTTTAGATGACATTTGCCTTTATGTAGCAGCAACAAGAGTGCTAGATTACAGTACAGATTCAAATATGCAGTTTATGGTGTTTCTCATGACTTATTCAGATCTACTTTTTTTTTTTTTTTTTTTTTTTTTTTTATAAATCTTTTTACCTGACTGTTAACAAGCATAATGCTGTGATGCCTAAATTCCCTTGGGCATCACTGCAATAATTTGACATTGGTTATAAATCGCATACTCAGAAGAAACAAACAAAAATTACTGACTTGTTTCTGAAATTTTAATATCTATAATTTTTCAGTTGTATTCCATGTATTAAATTGTACACGTGTGTAATTTGAGATCACATCTTGGCTGAATACCTATAAGTAGAGTATACAGGGGTATCAAAAAGCTTTACTGGTCAACCACTGATCTTCAGTTTATCCATTTCTCAAATGTAAGAATGGTTAATAAATCCTATTGAGCAACTGAGAGCTTCTCAGGAAACTCTGCTGCATTGCGCTCTAGTAATCCATTCACCAGCCACCAGTGAAACCTCAACATGTCACTCTAGTACAAAGTTCTTGAAATATCAGTTTTGTTAGATAAGGTTTAATTTCTTTGCACACACTGAATCTATTGTTGTCTTCTGTTATTTTCCTGTTCTTGATAAGCCTAACTTGTGGATATCCGCTAAGGATGCTTCACTGCAAGTTTTGCCCAAATGGAAAAGGGGAATTTCCATTAAGATATGGATTTGTTTAGTGCAGTTAATGGTAAGGTGCAAATCTATTTTTTTTTTTATTTTTTTTAAATATATATATATATATTTTTTTTAACCCTAGTGTTTCTGGATATCTTTACAGTCAAACATGCTTATCTTAGCCCAGAGTTTATATAATGAAAGTGTAACGACTGCAATAAACTGTACTACGTGTTGGATTAAAGTTAAACTGCATGATTGTGACACTATTTATGTCTCTCCCTTAGATTAGCAGTAGTACTTATAAAGAGCTTTGAACACTCTTCCCCTTTGTAGAACAGTCATGATGAAGGTCCTAGAAGGGTTTCTTTCTCTAAGTTTGCTGGCTGTTTTTTGGAGCTCCAGTAATGCAGAGCAACAGGACTTCATGTTACTTGCTGGCCCTCTGAAATCCAGCCAGATTTCACCATCAGATGAAGACAATATGTTTAACTGTGGAGGTCCACTGCCTCAACAATCCAGAGCCTACTTCCTGTACCTTAAGAGCAGAGGGGTGACCCACTTTAAAGTTCCCATGTCCTGGTCTCTCATCCTTCCCTCAGGTAAACCCAACCAGCCACATGAAGACACTGTGAAGTGCTACAAGACGCTTGTGCAGCAGCTGACTGAATTGGACATCAAACCTCTGCTGGTTCTCCATCGTTCTGCGGTACCAGAACTCTTCAGAGCCAGATACGGAGGCTGGGAGAATCCATTACTGGTGCAGATGTTTGAGCAGTATGCAGGATTTGTGTTCAATACATTTAGAGATCTTGTGGACACATTCATCACATTCAGTCACCTGCATGAGCTACATGAAGTGCAACTTCAAAATGCTGTCCAGTCTCATGCAAATGTTTACAATGTCTATCATCAAATGTTCAAAGGTAAGACATGAGTTTATTAATTAATAATTAAATTAATGTTTCATGTACACAAAACAGACCAGGGCTAGTTGTCAATGGCAAACTCTCAGTAACTCGTTTTGAATCAAAAGTTCAATTTATACTTCTCGACAAAACCATTCTGATGAAAGCCTGAATAGTTTCTTAAGACAAGTTTAAAAAAATCAATCTTATATCTCCAATCAGGTTGTTATGTAATTTTATGCAAACTATTATGAGATTATGATTTCTGTTGAATCGAATAATGTGTGGATCTTTTTGCACGTTACCTTTTACATAAGTTTCATAAATAACATGCTAAATTGTTTTATAGTTTAAATGTAGCTGGGAATAAAAAACATTAAAATAAACTGTTGTTATTAGTATTAGTATATTCACTGGAATATACTAATCCCAGTACCTCAATTACATAGTTCTTTATAATAGAACAATGTTGATGTCTTTTTTGTTTTTCAGCACTTCATTTGTCTGTTGGGATCAGAGCCAGTGATATTAAGTCCATTTATCAAATGGGGTCAAAAATCATGGTAAGTGTTCAAGACAGATCATCATATATTATGCTGGTCAATATTATGTTATTCATCACATATGTCTCTTGTCTCATCCTCAGGCACATGTGGATTTCATATCTCTCCATATGCAGTGCAACTACAAATTGGAGACACCTCTTACCGAGGAATTGAGGAAGTTCCAGGTAATGATTTATTGTGGCTCTTGAAGTACACTGAACAAAATTATAAATGCAACACTTGTTTTTGCCCCCATTTTTCATGAGCCGAACTCAAGGATCTAAGACTTTTTCTATGTACACAAAAGGCCTATTTCTCTCAAATATTGTTCACAAATCTGTCTAAATTAGTGTTAGTGAGCACTTCTCCTTTGCGAGATACTCCATCCACCTCACAGGTGTGGCATATCAAGATTAGACAGCATGATTAATGCACAGGTGTGCCTTAGGCTGGCCACAATAAAAGGCCACTCTAAAATGTGCAGTTTTATCACACAGCACAATGCTACAGATGTCGCAAGTTTTGAGGGAGCGTGCAATTGGCATGATGACTGCAGGAATGTCCACCAGAGCTGTTGCCCATGAAGGTTCATTTCTCTACCGTAAGCCATCTCCAAAGGCGTTTCAGAGAATTTGGCAGTACATCCAATCGGCCTCGCGACCCCAGACCACGTGTAACCACACCAACCCAGGACCTCCACATCCAGCATCTTCACCTACAAGATCGTCTGAGACCAGCCACCCGGACAGCTGCTGCAACAATCGGTTTGCATAACCAAAGAATTTCTGCACACACTGTCAGAAACCGTCTCAGGGAAACTCATCTGCGTGCTCGTCGTCCTCATCGGGGTCTCGACCTGACTGCAGTTCGTTGTAATAACCGACTTGAGTGGGCAAATGCTCACATTCAATGGCGTCTGGCACTTTGGAGAGGTGTTCTCTTCATGGATGAATCCCAGTTTTCACTGTAAAGGGCAGATGGCAGACACCGAACACAGGTGCATTTTACTGATGGCATTTTGAATGCACAGAGATACAGTGACGAGATCTTGAGGCCCATTGTTGTGCCATTCATCCACGACCATCACCTCATGTTGCAGCATGATAATGCACGGCCCCATGTTGCAAGGATCTGTACACTATTCCTGGGAGCTGAAAACATCCCAGTTCTTGCATGGCCAGCATACTCACCGGACATGTCACCCATTGAGCATGTTTGGGATGCTCTGGATCGGCATATACCACAGCGTGTTCCAGTTCCTGCCAATATCCAGCAACTTCGCACAGCCATTGAAGAGGAGTGGACCAACATTCCACAGGCCACAATCAACAACCTGATATGACTGGTTTTCGGACACCCCCAATACAGAAAAACTGCACATTTTATTGTGGCCAGCCTAAGGCACATCTGTGCAATAATCATGCTGTTTAATCAGCATCTTGATACGCCACACCTGTGAGGTGGATGGATTTAGATGGCTGAATTGGGTTTGGCCTCCCGTGGGACCCAACGCAAATCTCGCGGGAGCGGGCGGTTTTACCTTTGCTGCGGGTGGTAGTGGGCGGTCAGAAAATTTTGCGGGAGACCCGCAGGAAACGGTGGGATTTGGCTTGCAATAGAAATGGAGTCAACACATGAAGTTGAGAAGAAAATTAAAGCGGCTGTTTACATGACAAAAGCAAAGCAAGGCAAGTCAGACATCTGGAAAAAATTCTCAGTTGTCATGGAAAAAAATGGGAAAGAATTAAACTTCGTAAGCCGCTAGTTTTGTTTTAACGGTTAATATGTTATAACGGTAATAAAAAATACCCAATGTTTTTGTCACATGTGGTGCTTTGGTTTAACATTATTTCATCTTATTTAAACGAAATCATGTTTAAAGCCTGTTAGAATTACAGGATGTTAACTTATTTAGTTTGAGTATTTGTGTACATTTTTCACAAGCTCTGAGAGAAAGTCCGCGGGAGCGGGCGGGAGTTGACACAAATATTGTGGGCACGGGTGGGAGTGGAACACGCAGGTTGCGGGAGTGGGCGGTCCTGGTCAGAAATTCAGCGAGAGTGGGCGGGTGCGGGTTTAAGAAAACAGTCCCGCGCAGGGCTCTAGATGGATTATCTCGGCAAAGGAGAAGTGCTCACTAACACAGATTTAGACAGATTTATGAACAATATTTGAGAGAAATAGGCCTTTTGTGTACATAGAAAAAGTCTTAGATCTTTGAGTTCAGCATGAAAAATGAAAAATAGGGGCAAAAACAAAAGTGTTGCGTTTATAATTTTGTTCAGTGTAATATATAATCATATTCACAACAGATTAACTCATTGAATAGTCATCAGATTTCATAAGACTTATCTCAGCTTGTTTTTAATATTTAAAGGCTGCTTAAATGACTTGACAGAGAATTACAGGACACTGGAATGACACTTGACACTCTTGTTTCAGATTGGCAGTGGTCAAAAGCCCATCCTTATGTATCAGCTGACAGTCAAAGACTGTGATGGATATGAAAATCATTTCCAGCCACTTCACACAATTCTTGGAAGTAAATGTTAGCATATTTATTTAAGAGATGTGTCCAATGTCTAAGATGCTTTTTATCAAATTAAAATACCAGATGCTAGCCTAGTATTATTTGCCAGTTTTACAGAAGAAAGATCTTCACATCATGGGCTGTGACATCACACAACTTTTTCAGAAGCTAGATCAAGAAGAAACACATAAAGGGTAAAGCTGAAACCAAAACGTTTGACAAATGAATATATAATAGCTATTTTTTAAATCAGTTGGGGTTATATAAAGTATGTTCTCATTTAGTTTGCAGATGGAAAATACTAAGACAGTCTTACACCAGAAATCAGCTTCTGCATTCTCATACCAAAAGGTCTGGGACAAATTCAGGAGTCAAACTGAAGCTGAGCGTGATCAGTTCTTGAGTGGCTCGTTCCCAGTTGATTTTGACTGGTCTGTCTCCAGTGAGAGTTTCAAAGTGGAGGGTGGATGGGCCGAACACGGGAAGGGCGAGACCATTTGGGATCGATTTAGCCATGAAAATAATGTCTTTGAAAACCAGACCACTGATTTGGCCTGTGATAGTTATCACAAGGTGGACTATGATGTGTATCTGCTTAGAGGCATGATGGTACCTAATTATCAGTTCTCAATTTCCTGGGCTCGCATTTTCCACACTGGGCGCAAAGAAAGTTTGATTGAAAATGGTGTTGCTTATTATGACAAGATGATTGATACGCTCCTACAATCCGGCATCGAGCCCACTGTTACCCTGCATCACTGGGACCTTCCCCAAGCTCTGCAGGACTCAGGAGGCTGGGAAAATGACTCTATTGTGGAAGCTTTCAAAGAATATTCTGACTTCTGCTTCTCACATTATGGAGACAGAGTCAAAACATGGATCACCTTCGGCAGCCCGTGGGTAGTGAGCACCTTGGGGTATGGAACAGGGGAACATCCCCCAAGAGTGAAAGACCCAATAATAACATCTTACAAGGTGTGTCTGTCAATCTGAGAAATATTATTATAATATTTTTTCTGATTTTAGAAAGTGACAATTCTTTGTTTGTTTTTGCAGGTGACGCACAATATTCTAAAATCTCATGCTGAAGCCTGGCATATTTATAATGATAATTACAGAAAACTGCAGAGTGGAAAAGTGGGCATTGCTCTTAACTCTGATTGGGCAGAGCCGAGGAATCCCTCAAGTGATCAGGATGTAGCAGCAGCTGAGCGTTATCTAAACTTCATGCTGGGCTGGTTTGCTCATCCCATATTTGTAGATGGAGACTATCCAACCGTGTTAAAGGAACAAATTGACAAAAAAAAAGATTTATGTGGTAAAGAGCTGGCAAGGCTCCCTGTTTTTACTGAGGTTGAGAAACAAAGAATTCAAGGCACAGCTGATTTCTTTGGACTTAACCACCACACTTCCCGACTGATTAGTGAGAGCTTGAATAGTTGTGATGCTGGCCCGAATAATGTCGGGGACTTCCAGATTCATATTGACTCCACATGGACCCCCACAGCTTCTGACCAGATCCAGTCTGTTCCGTGGGGCCTTCGAAGATTATTGAACTACATCTCTTTAGAGTACACGTCCTTCACAAAGGTGCCTATCTACATCACAGGAAATGGAATGCCAACTGAATACAATGGTGATGTGTTCAATGACACTGAGCGTGTCAATTATCTCAAAGCTTACATTAATGAGGCAATGAAAGGTAAGCATCTTAAGAAAACTAGTCTGTCTATGTGAAATCAGAGAGTAGGTGACTTACCTAAGGTCTGTAATATACTTCTTGCCGATTCTAATATTTTTTATATTTAAAGTATTCATTATTTCCAAGTCAAAAAATAAATAAATAAATAATAATCTAGTAAGCTATAGAATGAGAATCAAAATGAGCTTTATTGCTAATTGTGCTTACACACACAAGGAATTTGTCTTGGTGACAGAAGCTTCCAGTGCACAGACAGGATGAGAAGTCACAAGACACAGATAACAAAAATAAACAAGTGACTAAAAATAAATATGTGAAAAACGATACACAATAGACAAGAGTCAATAGCCATATCACCCTGTAGCCAAGACTGGTTGCCCACTGAAGCTAAGTGGGGTTGAGCCTGGTCAGTACCTGGATTGGAGACCTCCTGGGAAAACTAGGTTGCTGCCAAAAGAGTTGCTAGTGAGGCCAGCAGAGGTTGCTCACCCTGTGGTCTGTGTGGGACCTAGCGCCCCAGTATAGTGATGGGGACACTGTACTGTCAACAAGTGCCTTCCTTCGGATGAGACGTTAAACCGAGGTCCTGACTCTCTGTGGTCATTAAAAATCCCAGAATGTATTTCGAAAAGAGTAGAGGTGTGACCTCAGCATCCGGGCCAAATTTCCCCATTGGCCTCTCACCATCATGGCCTCCTAACAATCCCCATATACTGATTGGCTTCATCACTCTGTCTCCTTTCCACCAGTAAGCTGGTGTGTGGTGGGCGTTCTGGCGCACTATGGCTGCTGTCGTATCATCCAGGTGGATTCTGCACACTGGTGTTGGATGAGGAGACCCCCCACCACCACCACCACCACAATGTAAAGTGCTTTGAGTGCTTAGGAAAGTGCTATATAAATGTAATGAATTATTATTAATAGACAATATAATGTATGTACAGATGTGCTGTTTACAAATTATGCAAGTGAATTTGAATATATGTAAGATATGTTAAATCGATAATATATGTATAATAAATATAAATATGGATAGTGGGTATTGCACATGTTTTATTGCACGGGGGAGGGGGGGATGCATGTAACTGTTCGTGAGGTAGATGGCTTGAGGGAAGAATCCTTTCCTATATCTGGCTGTTTTGGTGCTCACTGCTCTGTAGAGCCGACCGGATGGCAACAGTTCGAATAGGAAGTGGGCTGGGCGTGAGGGGTCCAGAATGATTTTGCTAGCCCTTTTACTCACTCTGGATGAGTACAGTTCTTGAAGGGTAGGGAGGGTTGTACCAGTGATTCGCTCTTCTAAGGTAAGTTTTGGTAGCTGAGCTGAACCAGACCGTTATTGAAGTTCAGAGGATGGATTCAATGATGGCCAAGCAGAACTGTTTCAGCAGCTCCTGTGGCAGGTTGAACTTCCAGGTTGAGGTCTTCACAGAGGATCTGGGACCCGTACGGGTTCGGGTGTATATTTTAAATGGCCAGCCAGGTCCGGGTTGGGTCCCAGTCTGTTACTTCAGGTCTGGGGTCTATTTAACATTGTGTGTAATACCTGAGTCAATCGGAGAACACCGCACCCGCCAGAGATCAGAGTCAGTGTTTTGTAACTTGCAGTTTGTAAAATTAGGACGAGAAAAGTATGAGCGGGAAATAAGGTGAAAAAAAACACGCGTTACCTCAGCCAGAGTGAAGCAGAGTGCAGGCGGAGTTAATGTAGTACTGCAAGCGGACAGTGATCATGGATTCCTTCATGAGTGATTTGAAAAAAAAAAGCTGAAACAAAACGGAAGAGACGCACCTGTTAATAAACACGCATGCAGTAAAGTGTAACGCACTTCTTGTTCTGTTACAACCAACAAAAAGTATCGTTATTGTAGGGTAAATGCAACAGTCGAAGTTGACTCGAGATTGAAAAAAAAGAAGCTGCGAAGTTGCATTAGTCATCCGTCTCCAACCGTGACAGCAAGTAGACTTTTAAAGCTGGAATAATGAGTGGATTAAGGCTGTTTCAGTCGGCAAGAGAGAGGAACAGCCTAACATGGATGGAAATTTATTGGCTAGGAGGATTGTATGCATTGCAGTCGGGGAGAAGGCTACTAACAGCAGTAAGGGATTTTTTTTTTTTTCCGTGAATTGTTATTGACTTAATAGCAGCTTGCTGTGCAATATGTGCCGATCGGGTGCAGTCGGGTCTGTGTCTTCCCAGCCAGGTTCGGATCCAACTTTCGAATAATGGTCTGATCTGCGTCGGGTCCGTCCGCAAACTTCAGGAGCTTGACAGAGGGGTCTTTAGAGGTGCAGTCATTGGTGTACAGGCAGAAAAGCAGTGGTGAGAGAACACATCCCTGAGGAGCGCCAGTGCTGATGGTCCGGCTGTTGGATGTGAATTTACCAATTCTCACTAGTCTAGCTGTCAGAAAGCTGGTTATCCATTGACTGATGGAGAGCTAAGAACAGAGAAGCTGGGTTAGTTTGGTTTGGAGGAGTGTTTTGATGATGGTGTTGAAGGCCAAACTGAAGTCCACGAACAGGATCCTCACGTAAGTCCCTGTTTTGTCCAGATGTTGCAGGATGAAGTGCAGTTCCAAGTTGACTGCATCATCTACAGACCTATTTGCTCAGTAAGCAAACTGCAGGAGTTCCAGTAAGGGTCCAGTGATGTCCTTCAGATGCCTTCATGACCACCAATGTTAAAGCAACAGGTCTGTAGTCATTAAGTCCAGTAATTTTGGGTTTCTTTGGGACGGGGATGATGGTGGAGTGTTTGAAGCAGGAAGGGACTTTGTACAGCTCCAGTGATCTGTTAAAGATCTGTGCAAAGATGTAGGCCAGCTGGTCGGCACAGGTTTTCAGACAGGCTGGTGTGACACCGTCTGGGCCTGGTGCCTTTCTTCTCTTGTTCTTTCTGAAGACCTTACGCACATCGTCTTCACTGATCTGAAGTGCAGGTGTGAGGGAGAGGGGGGTAGCTGGAAGTGTTAAAGGTTGTGTAGAGAGATGTTCAAAGCGGGTGTGAGGTGTGAGACCGGTTTCAAACCTACAATAAAACTCGTTCAGGTCTTCAGAATGTCGTTGATTCACCTCAGTGCTGGGGGATGGTGTGTTGTAGTTTGTAATGTTTTTCAGGCTTTTCCACACTGAAGCCATGTCATTGGAAGAGAACTAGTATTCTTGCTTTTTAGCGTACTTCCTCTTAGCCACTCTGGCTCTAATAAGGTATGTAATCTAAAAAATGATTGTTGGCAAAACTTTCATATCAAGATAGCCTGGGACAAATTTCTCTTTTTGCAGAAATAATGAATACTGCAGGGGGCTGAAAATATATGAAAAATGTTAGAATCTGCAATAAACATACAGACCTTTGTTTTAGGTTGCCATAGGTAAGTCATAGCCTTACAAGATTTGAGACAGACCTTCACACAATCTTCTACCAATGTTACAAAATATTTGCCAAACCTTAACATCAGGCTATGTAATAAAATATCACTATCTACAGTGCATTAAATACATACACTTTGTTGTTAGTAGTAGTAACTGCAAACTACTACACTTTCTTTCCAAACAGCTTTGCTTTTAGATAAAATTGACATCCAGAGGTTTACAGTCCAGTCTCTAATGGATGGATTTGAGGGTCCTCAAGGCTACAGTCAACGATTTGGATTGCACTATGTGGACTTTGAAGATCCTGACAGACCGAGAACCCCCAAAGCATCAGCATATTACTACTCGAAGGTGATTGAGAAAAAAGGATTTCCTGATACTACAGCAAGTGCTAAGATGCAAGTATATGGAAAGAAAATTGAGATCACAAGATTTCCTTGTCTGCCTCCATCTGAAGTTCCTTCAAAATCCAAGGTTGTTTGGGAAAAGTTCTCCCCTCAGACCAAATTTGAGAGACAGCTTTATCACTATGGAACATTTCCAGAGGGATTCCATTGGGGTGTCTCATCTTCAGCATATCAGATAGAAGGTGGCTGGAATGCAGATGGAAAAGAACCAAGTGTTTGGGATACCTTCACTCAAAAACCTGGAAATATACCAAACAATGACAATGGTGATGTGGCATGTGACAGTTATAATAAAATAGATGCAGATCTATACATGTTGAGAGCCCTGAAAGTTAAAACTTACAGATTCTCCTTGTCATGGTCTCGAATTTTTCCCAACGGCTATAAATCTTCTCTTAACCAGAAGGGGGTGGACTATTACAACAGACTCATAGATGGTCTTATAGCAAACAATATCACACCCATGGTGACTCTCTACCACTGGGACCTGCCACAAGCATTGCAGTACATCAATGGTTGGGACAACCCTGAAATGATTAACATATTCAATGAATATTGTGAGTTCTGCTATGCAACATTTGGAGACAGGGTGAAGTTTTGGATCACATTTAATGAACCTCAGACAATTGCATGGTCAGGATATGGACTGGGTCAGATTCCACCTAACGTGAAGCAACCCGGAGATGCCCCATACAGGGTTGCACACAACCTCCTGAAAGCTCATGCGCAAGCATATCACACTTATGATGAGAAATACAGGGCATCTCAAGGAGGTCTGGTATCCATTAGTCTGAATGCTGAATGGGCAGAACCCCTAGACATCAATGTTCCTCGAGAGGTGGTGGCTGCTGATCGAGCCCTTCAGTTCCAGCTAGGCTGGTTTGCACACCCCATCTTTAAAAATGGCGACTACCCTGATGCCATGAAGTGGCAGGTTGGGAACAAGAGTGAACTTCAAGGCTTGACAGAATCCAGGTTGCCTTCTTTTACTGATGAAGACAAAGCCTTTATCCAAGGAACAGCTGATGTATTCTGCGTTAATACATACACTACCAAAGTTGTGCGTCATGTGACCAGCAGACTTGATATTGAGTCTTATCAAACTGATCAAGATGTTGAAAAGAACAATGCAAATGGCTCTGAAAATACAGCTGTTAATGAGCAGAAGGCTGTTGCTTGGGGACTCAGGAGACTTCTTAACTGGTTAAAGGAAGAGTATGGAGACCCTGTGATTTATATTACGGAAAATGGTGTGGCTACAGGCACAGTATTCTCAACAGTTGATGACACTGATAGAATATTCTTCCTGAAGACCTATATTGATGAGGCTCTTAAGGGTATGCTAACACTGTTTCTAATACACCAACTGTTTTTGCTGTTTATATTTGTGCATAAAATCTGCAGAAATCATAAATCAATACATTTAAAACGTTACAAATATATGTTATAAATATAAAAATGTATATGATATATGATGATGATGATTAATGATGATAATGATGATGATGGTTATTGCATGTAATTTTAGCTTTTGTATTATTATAGAACCTACATTTTATTTTAATGTATTTTTTATTTAAAAAAATATATTATTAGAAATGGAATATGTACAAAAGTAAGAATTATTTCTGAATGATAATTAGAATAAAAACTGTATGACAAAATGCTGACTGGGCAGACATATGCACAGTTGGTAAATAAGAGGTCTGAAACACAATTGTGTGTAGTCTACGCCTATTTGAAAGTTTATTGTATTGTGTTCAATACACATGGTTTTAAGTGCAAAAAACATTGCTTTACATGAACATCTAAAAGTGCTAGGTTGAGGTTGTACAGAAAATCCCTTATTTTGGCATGGTTTGGGTGCATTTTATGCAAATGACTAAATGAGTGAACATGGTCTCTCATTTAGAAGAATATTCTGGACTATATATAAGTGAACAAAATTAAAAACAAAGTTACGTGCATACACACCTGTTAATTCTGCAGACATTTTTGCATTTTATCTGCCTTAAAATGCTAATTGTACAAAATTATTAGTGAATGATGCCTACTGTTTTTTGTTGAACCTGACACACATTTAGATGTATTCTCTTTTTAGCACACAATCTGGATGGAGTACGTGTCAAGGGTTACATTGTTTCCTCTCTAATGGACTCCTTCGAGTGGCTGAAAGGCTACACTGTTGGCTATGGACTTCACTATGTGAACTTTAAACATTCAAGTCAGCCAAGAACTCCAAAGCGCTCCGCTCACCTCTACTTTGATATAATGAAAAATAATGGCTTTCCATTGACAGAGGAGGAAGAAATGTTATATGGACATTTCCCAGAGGGATTTATGTGGAGCACAGCAACTGCTTCCTATCAGGTACAATCCATTTTAACACACAAAACAGTTTAAAATCTTATTTGCTCTCAGTGTCTTCAATTGATGATTTTTTTTCATGTTATGCTCAAACACCACAGATAGAGGGCGCCTGGAGGGCCGATGGAAAAGGTCTCAGCATTTGGGACAAATTTGCTCATACTCCAGAAAAGATATCGCAGGATGAAAACGGTGACATTGCCTGTAACAGCTACAACAAGATCGCTGAGGATATCAACAGTCTCAAAACGCTCAGGGTCAGTCACTACCGGTTTTCTATTTCATGGCCCAGAATTATGCCAGATGGAACAAACAGGAAAATTAATGAAGCTGGACTGAACTACTATCATAGGCTATTAGATGCTCTTTTGGAAGCCAATATCATGCCACAGGTAAAATATTTTGAATAAATTTGCATGCAAAAAATTGCTCTTGTAGCCTAAAAGAATTTGATTAATTTCTGACAGTCTATGCATCATTTTCAATTGACAGGTGACTTTGTACCACTGGGATCTCCCACAAGCACTTCAGGATGTTGGTGGCTGGGAGAATGAGACCATTGTCGAGAGGTTCAGAGACTACACTGATGTTGTATTTAACAGTCTGGGAGACAAAGTAAAGTTTTGGATCACTATAAATGAACCCTACATTGTTGCACTGTACGGTTATGGCCATGGAACCTTTGCACCAGGTATGATTTGTATTGAAAATTATATTTTTGCTTTTTGTAAATAAGATTTTGCTTATCAGTGTCAGTGTTAACAGTTAAGTTCTTGATGTTCTATTTCTGTCCAGGTCTAAATATTAGTCCAGGCACTGCACCATATATTGCGGCACACAACCTCATCAAGGCTCATGCTGAGGCCTGGCATGTGTATAATGACAAGTATCGTGCAAAACAAGGTGGCATTGTTGGCATCACGCTATTCTCTCACTGGGCTGAACCAAGAAACCCATACAAACAGGAAGACGTGGATGCTGCCATGCGTGTAGTTCAGGTACAGTTTTTAGTTCAACCATTTTCTGCATCCATGACACTCTATCGTATAGCGTTAGTTCTGGCAGGTCACATGAGTCAAGCTTGCATCAGCTGACTCTCAGCTGATCACATCTACCTATAGGAATACAATGCCTATCATGGCATCCCTACATAAGCGCTATTCAGTATTATTCAGCACTATTCAGTATTATTCAGCAGCTTTTGCTTGCTCGGGAGCAATTACCTTCCTCCACCCCCAGCTCCTCCTTTCGCCACAGTCAGGACTTGGCTTCTGATATTCCTGTTGAATCAGCCTCTCTAATCTTGAGTTATGGGTTATACTAAATGTAGTTAAGGACATTAATGATCTGCTTGGTTCTGTTCTGTTAACCCTTGGGGGGGGGTTTATTATTGCTGCTCTCCCTGCTCATTCATGACAGGCTGCATGGATGGGCAGGGAGTTTTTGTCCAGAACAGAACTATACCACTAAACCAAACTGTATGCTAAGTGTCTAACATTTGACGAAAGTGGTCCTGACAGAAGTGTTGTTATCATTAACAAAAAAAAAAAAAAAAAAAAACATTTACGTTAATTGAAATAAATTAAACATTTACAAGACATAAAAGGGAATATATATATTTTTTTTTTTAATTACTTAAACTTCAATTTAAATAAAAAATAATTTGAAAATAAATGAAAACTAACACAAATGATTCAACAAAATTACTAAAACTAAATTTTAACTAAAATGAAAGATCTAAAAATAAAGTTCAAAACATGATAGAGACAAATATGATAAAGAGAGAATATGGCAAGATAGTATATCAATAATACTAAAATAACAGTGTGCATGAATAAGTAATGTTCCACTGCTCTTTTTTTATCTCTCGAAACAGTTCATGATTGGTTGGTTTGCTCATCCCGTGTTCAATGGAGATTACAGCAATTTAATGAAGAACATAATTCGAGAGAGAAGTTTAGCGGCTGGTCGACCACAATCAAGGTAATAAAGATATGTGACCCTGGACCACAAAACCAGTCATAAGGATCAATTTATTGAAATTGTGAAAATCGCCTATAAAGTTGTCCAAATGAAGTCCTTAACAATGCATACTACTAATCAAAAATGAAGTTCTAAAATATATATGGTAGGAAATTTACAAAATATCTTCATGGAACATGATATTTACTTAATATCCTAATGATTTTTGGCATAAAAGAAAAAATCATTTTGACCCATACAATGTATTGTTGGCTATTGCTATAAATGTACCGTGTTACTTAAGACTGGTTTTGTGGTCCAGGGTCACATATTATCTTTTTTTGTGAGGAATTCAAAGCTTTGTATTCAAATGCTTATGGATGCTTTCACATTTGCATTTAACATCTAACAGGCTTCCAGAATTTACCCCGGCAGAAGTAATGAGGATTAAGGGAACTCATGATTATTTTGGATTCAACCACTACACCACTGTCTTAGCCTTTAGCATGGACTATCAGGACCAAGAGCATTATGATGCAGACAGGTAGCCTTTCAGTTTTAATCAACATTGTAACACTGTTTTAGGCCCAATTTGTTTAAAACATGCATTAATATTTATGTTGCCGTCTATTCCAGGGGTGCAGCAGTTATTAGTGATCGTACATGGCTGGATTCTGGATCCGACTGGTTGAAAGTTAATCCACTGGGATTCAGAAAAATTCTGAAATTCATTAAGGATGAATATGGAAACCCTCCTATTTATGTTACAGAGAATGGAGTATCAGAACGAGGGGCAGTAAATCTGAATGACGTTCACCGAATCCACTACTATGAAAACTATATCAATCAGGCCCTGAAAGGTAAAGAGTTTTATGCAGGAATCACACAGAACAGCGTTAAACAGTACGTTTCTGTGATGGTTTTTCATGCATTTTTTTTTTTTTTTTTGTATTATTGTTTGTTTTCAATTTTACACTACTGGTAAAAATTCATTTGTGCTAATTGAATAAAATGTTATTTTATTCTTTAGCGTATTTGCTGGATGGTGTGGACATCCGTGGCTATGCTGCCTGGTCACTGATTGACAATGTAGAATGGGCAATGGGTTATGATGAAAGATTTGGCCTTTTCTATGTAAATCGATCAGATCCTTCTTTACCACGTATTCCTAAGAAATCTGTCTGGCACTATGCTACAATAATCAGCTGCAATGGCTTCATAAGCCCAGGAGAAAGTCCACATGAATGTCAGATCCATGAACCTGAAGGTGACATTCCCATACTTACTTATCTATCTATCTATCTATCTATCTATCTATCTATCTATCTATCTATCTATCTATCTATCTATCTATCTATCTATCTATCTATCTATCTATCTATCGATCTCTGTCCATCTATCCATCCATCCATCCATCTCTCATCTTGTTTACAGGATCTACACATCCACCTTGGTTAGTCAGTTTATTGGGTTTGGAAGTTTCAGGTCAGGCTGAACTGGCTCTCAATGTCCTCTTCAGTCTCACCATTACTGTGGCAGTCGCTGTTGTCCTCTTGGTGTATGAATCTGCATGAATGTAAAATATTCAAGAAGCAAAAATGTCCTGAACACATTGACCTTGAGATAAAAGACAAGTTCTGAATGTAATACCTGCTTGACCAATTAAACGGAAAGTAAACAAAAAGAAAACAATACATGAAGTATTATGAAATATGAATACATGAAGTAGATTGTGTACAACAGGTTTATCAGCAAAGTTTTGATTATGTTGATTATTTATGGGCCCTATGTCTGTATTAATTATTATACAGGCAGCTAACATATTCATAAATAGACATTATATTTATTGTTTAAGAGAATGTTACAACAAATTTTTACTGTAAATTATGAGAGTAAAATTTTGCCAAACAAGCATTCTGTTTTCAATTCCCAAAGGGACAGCATATCAAGGGGATACCAACATTAAAATCATGTTTTGTAAAATTTCACATCATAAATTTGTATTATTTGTGTCTTAAAAAGATGCATGGATAATATGTTTTTGCTAATAGAGAAGCAAAATAGTTTAGTGATAAGTGATATTTACAGCACGTTCTCTGTGGTTGAGTGAGCAGTCTTGTGGCGATGACTTCTTCCACTAGGAGGTGGAAGTGGACGTCGCCACCTCGGGCAGTTCTGTGGTGGTGTACGCAGTCCAAACGCAACATAAAGCGATCCCCATCATGGGAAGCGCTTCAGACAGGGGAATTAGTTCAGGAACAGAAGGGATAGAGTGTGTGGTTTTGGGGATAACAGCTGTGCATGCAGACACCAGCGGTGCATCCCTCACACTAGATACCAGACTGGGATACCGACTGACCTTGAAGATCTGGGAGCAACAGACACGACCTGACAAGACTCCTGACGATCAGCTGCGTCATGACGTGACAATGGGTGATCAGCTGAGACGTGACGAGACTCTGGAAGACCAACTGGGACGTGATGAGACTCTGGAAGGTCAGCTGAGACGTGATGAGACTCTGGAAGATCAGCGGAAACGTGACAAGATTCTGGAAGATCAGCTGTGACTTGACGAGACTCATGAAGATCAACTGTGACTTGACTTGGTTCATGACGATCAACTGTGACTTTACTTGACTCAGGAAGTTCAGCTGTGACTTGACTTGATTCATGAAACTCTGCGGTGTCCTGGCCTGACTCAGGATTGGCAGCTGTGACGTGACGGGGCGCTGTTGTGTCAGCCATTTTGCAGTCAGGGTCCTCTGTCGCTACCATTTTGTGAATGTGCTCTGGTGCAGCCACCATTTCAGTCACAGACGCAGGGTCGCGTTCTTTCTCTGCGACACCCACAGTGAACAAAGAGCCAGCACACAGCAAAGCATAGTCCATAAAGTCCTTTACACTACAATTAAACTTCCCCTCAGGTAACCATCACATTTTTAGGGGCTCACTTAGTCCGAAACGGAAAATGTCTTTTAATATGACATCATCAAAATGTACCCTATAAGATAACTCACAGAATTGGGTGACGTACTCCTCAATAGATAAACTCCCCTGTCGCAGGTCGAGCAGCTGGTCGAATGGGTCCGTACCTGGCCAGGGTCCTTTAGAAAAGCCGCTGGATCCTCGTGTGGCCAAGTATTCTGTAACAGGGCGAACGAGACGTGAGAAGTGAGACGTGCAGATTCATATGCAAAGCTTTATTCACAGACATGGTCATACGCAGGCAGGGTCGAGCATCAGCATACAGATATATATAAGGTAAGACAAAGAGTATTCCTAGGGCTGGCGTAGGTCATCGATCGGCGAACAAAATCCAGAGGGCTTGACAACAGGGGTAATCCAGAAACATGAGCAATAGTCCAGATGAGGTACAAACAGAGTCCGAGTGGCGAGACAAGATTTAATCCAAGATACACAGGCAGGAATCAGGAAACAAGGCAACATGAAAAAACTAGATTAAACAAGAACTAGAAACTAGGCTCCGTAAAGCAGCTAACACTAGGAGAGTGATAAACACTAAACAATATATATATATATATATAAAAGAAGGATTTTCTAGACAAGTAAAAATTATTGTTTTGTTTTCAGAAAGAAACTATTCAAAATTAAGTGAGTTTTTGCTTGAAACAAGCAAAATAATCTGCCAATGGGGTAAGAAAAATAATCTTGTTTTCTTTTTGACATAAGATTATTTTTCTTACCCCATTGGCAGATTATTTAGCTTGTTTCAAGCAAAAACTCACTTAATTTTGACTAGTTTTTTTCTGAAAATAAGACAATAATTTTTACGTGCCTAGAAAATCCTTCTTGATTTAAGATTTTTTCGATATTTTGGCTGGAAACAAGACAAAAAATCTAAGTAAGAAAAGCATTTTTTTGCAGTGTAAACAATACTCAGCGTGAGAAAGAGAAAGTCCTTGGTTTATGTAACATGTCTGATTGAATTCAGCTGTGTATGTGTAGTTAGTGTGGTTCAAGAGTCAATATGATAAAGAGGCGACCTCTAGTGGCAGTCGGATGGAAGACAATGGACAGAATTAATGACAAGCTAGGACATTAATCTCCTGGAGCACCAAAGAGTCCCAAAATCTGGAACACAACCATGGCTCTGGAGTAGGTGCAGAAGGTTCTTAGCCTGGAACACACAGACGTTTGCCCACTGGAGCTTAACCTTTGTTGCAAATATCGGTACTGTATATCTTCGGCCTTTCTGGGCTAGAGAACTTGGTCAGTATGCTTTGTCTCTCTAGGATGGTGACTCAGTCAGGATGTGCTGCATCTGTTGTTGTCTCGATGGACGAAGACTCTGAGCGTAGAGTATCTCTTTCCTCACAGGCTGGAGGCTCAGAACATGGTCGTATCTGTTGCTGCCTCAAAAGCTGGAGACTCAGAACTTGGTATCTGTTATTGCCTCTTCCCCCATGGGCCAGAAGTTCAGAGCATTGGTGTTTTTGATACTGTATCTCTAGATGAGTGACTCTGAACTTCGGTGATATGTTAGTGTCTCACTGGACATGCCAGAGACTCAGAGTGAGTATATCTGTTGCTGCCTCCCCTGTAGTGGGCTGCAGGCTCCGAACAGTTGTGTCTGTTGCTGCCTTCCCTGTAACAGGCAGGAGACTCAGAACTTTGGTGATCTGTTTTAGTGTCTCTCTGGATGGGAGACACAGAACTGTGTATCTGCTATTGTCTCACCCTTGCAAGCCGGAGTCTCAGAACATTGAATATATCTGCCATTGTCTCTCCCCTTACAGAACTGAGACTCAGAAAAAAGAGTGTCTTTTGTAAGGGTACATTTATCCCTTTCCAATTAGGAGGAGATTGCGATTTGGAGCTTCTCCATTTCTGTGCTGTGATTGGCTGTTTCCATCAGAGTGGGGAATACGGTGTGGCACACCCTTCTTTCCAACTGTGAAACTTATTTGCATAGTCCAAACACAAATTTAGAAAAGTGTCACTAAAGTTTTACCGATGTATTATTCACTTACCAAACCACAACCAGAATACCTTTGGCAATGTTGTGAACACATTAAGTCCAAAATGATGAAAAAAGATCAAACTATCATGCATGCATTCATTTGTCCATTAACAGCTGAGTTTGTGTAAGATGTTGCACTACACATCGCTGTCACTGGGAATACTTTTTTTCTCTGAATAAGTATAAGATGGGTGTGTTGTAGTTTGCCTTAGTTTAAGGTTTGAAAACATAGGTATGAATGGATTTAGATGGATCTCTGTGATCTCTCTTTGTTTCACCCACTGCTGCTGCATCTTGGAGGTCCTAAGGAATTTTTCTGACGGTCACAGGCCAAAACCATAGGAATCCGTCTCTAGGTGGGTGAAGGGCAGAAACAGTCCTTCCCGGGCTTGATACCAGAAGCCTGTCTTCTTGCCATCTAAGATGTGTCTGGCTGTTTTCCTGGCATCTTTATCTGATGGCATCAGATAGTTTGCTTATGTTAATTCACCAAGATCCAATCAAAATGTAGCAAACCTTTGTCCATTGTTGTGGTCAGAGAGAGAGGCCCCGCCATAAACTGGGCCCTGGAATGTACTGTTCACTAAAGATGAAAAATAGCAAACAATTAATTTTGTTATGTCTTTTTATGGTATTGCCCTTTTTAGTGTTAACAACTATAATTTACTATGATGTCAATTCATTGTGACCCCTGTGTGACATTCTATTAAAGCCTTGCAAACACGCACATTGAGATAACAGGTATGATAAAAAAAAGTACAAAGATTTGATATCTTTGCTCATTCAGATAGTAATTATAATTGCAGATTTATATAACAAATACAGTCTCTCTAGGCAAAGTTCACTGAAAACTGATTTTCTCTATAAGATTGCTTTGACTGGTTAAATTTATCAACATTACACCCATGTTGAATGGGATGATGGAATGACCCGCCAAACTCAATCCAAGCAGTCCTTAGCCATCTTCAAGAAATGGCTAAAAACACATCTCTTCCATCTTTATTTGACCCTCTAACTCTAGCACTCTATATTCTAATTATATTTGATCTATTTGTTTTCTTTTTTTGTAACGCTTTATAATAACTTTCATTAATAAATCATTAACAAACATTATGTAATGCCTGATGGATCATTAGTTAATATATATTCACATATATAGAAACATGAAATAATGTGCTTGTTAATGTGTACTAATAAATGTATTAAACATTACCTAATAATTAACATTTCATGTAAATTAAAATGCTTACAAATGTCATTAAACTTCTAATTCATGCACAACTTGAAAATCTACAAATGATTTTGAAAGATGTTATACAATGATCAAAAGCTTTTGTTAATGCACAACACTTTTGCTGCTGTTGAGGTGTGATACGAGTGAGGTTAGGGACAGGTTTGGTGTATGGGTTGGTTTAAGGGTTGGGTCAGGACAGTGTACAGGGGTCAATTTGATTATTATAAGGGAACAAGATTTGATCTGTTTATATTGCATTGTTTTGATAAATGATAAATTAAGTATCTCCTTGAAAAATTGGTTGTTGTTGTTTTCCCCCTGCTGTTGATATATGATTCAAGGAATATTATGTTTAATGATTCACAATAGTATACTAATATATGTGTTGAGGCAATAAAAACATGTTTTGCGACCAAATTACAATGTGTGTAATGTCTTTATATGACCTTTACAGACTGTGATTACGAGTTAATGAATATATTAACATGAGTAATTTGTGTAGTGCTTAAAATAAATAATTAAGCTATATTTTCACAACATTTGTAAATGTAAAAATGAGCATTAGCTAATATGTGAACTGAAGTTTAATGACACTTGAGCATTCAAGAGTTCATTAACAAAAAAACTTGTAATTTCTGTTCAAATCATTTGTAGATTTTCAAAACATTTTGTAAACATTAACTAATTATCAGTTAAGCATTATATAATGTTTGTTAATGATTTATTAATAAAGCTTTTAATCATTGTAAACCATTAGTCAAAATCATTTGAACATTTAAAAAATGCAAGATCATATGAATTGAAAGTTTAATGACATTTGCAAGCATTTTAATTTACATTAAATAATGATCTGTTAATCATTTGGTAATGTTTAATAAGTTCATTAGTTAACATTAAAAAACACATTATCTAATATTTCTAGATATGTGAATATAAATTAAGTAATTATTAGTTAAACATTATGTTTGTTAATGATTTATTAATGAAAGTTATTATAAAGTGTTACAGACTAAATGTGAATGTAATTTGCGCTGCTCTTGGTAGATTGTGCTGGTCATTATGGAAATGATCTGGCTGTGTCTGTGTTCTTTAATATGCCCATTGTTAGTAAATAACCCACAGAATTTTTGGAATTTTATGGAATTGTGCTCTAACGCTAATTTGCCCTGTTTAGTAAATCTGGCCCTAAGTTCATTAAAATGACTTAACATACAGATAGGTCCATATATATTTGGACACAGCCACAATTCTTATTATTTTAGCTGCTGACCAAAATGGGCTTACAGAGTGCACACTCTGATCTTTAATTTGAGGGTATTCTCATCCAAATTGGAGGAAAGGTTAAGGAATTATAGCTCTTTAATATGTACCTCCCCCTTTTTCAAGGAACTATAAGTAATTGGACAATTGACTCAAAAGCTGTTTCATGGACTGTTTCATGGGCTATTCTTTCATTATTTCTACATCAGTTAAGCAGGTAAAAGGTCTGGAGTTGATTCTAAGTGTGTCATTTGCATTTGAAAGCTGTTGCTGTGAACCCACATCATGCGGTCAAAGGAGCTCTCCATACAAGTGAAACAGATAATTGTGGGGCTTCAAAAACAAAACAAATCCATTAGAGAGATAACAGGAACATTCGGAGTGGCCAAATCAACATTTTGGTACGTTCTGAGAAAAAAGAACGCACTAGTGAACTCGGCAACATAAAAAGGCCTGGACATCCACAGAGGACCACAGTGGTGAATGATCTGAGTATCCTCTCCATCCATGGTAAAGAAAAACCCTTTCAAAACATCCAGCCAAGAGATGAACACTCTACAGGAGGTAGACGTGTCACTGTCAAAGTCTACAATCTAGAGTAGACTTCACCAGAGCAAATACAGAGGGTTTACTACAAGGTCAGATTAGGCTTTGCCAAAAAAACATCTAAAAAAAAAAACAGACCACTTCTGGAAGAGCATTCTTTGGACGGCTGAAATTAAGATCAACCTGTACCAGAATGACGGGAAGAAAAAAAGTATGGAGAAGGCTCAAACAGCTCATGATCCAAAGCATACAACATCATCTGTGAAACATGGTGGAGCAGTGTGATGGCATGAGCATGCATGGCTTCCAGTGGCACTGGGTTACTGGTGTTCATTGATGACGTGACAGAAGACAGAAGCAGCCAGAAGAATTCTGAATTGTATAGGGATATTGATTGATTGGGGAGCGCTTCATAGTACAAATGAACGATGACCCAAAACATACAGCAAAAGCAACCCAGGAGTTTTTGAAGGTAAAAAAGTGGAATATTCTGCTATGGCCAAGTCAATCTCCTGATTTCAACCCGATTGAGCATGCATTTCACCTGCTGAAGACAAAACTAAAAGCAGAAAGAGCCACAAACAAACAACTGAAGTCAGCTGGAGTAAAGGCCTGGCGAAGCATCACAAAGAAGGAAAGCCATGTCTCTGGTGAGGTCTATGAGTTCCAGACTTAAGGCAGTCATTGCCTGCAAAGGATTCCCAACAAAAACTATTAAACATGAAAATTTTATTTACGATTTGTCCAATTACATTTGAGCCCCTGAAAATGGGGGGACTGTGTATGGTTGTGATTCCATTTATAGCATTTATAGCATAAAAATAGCATTTTATGTTATATTTTTGTTCAATCCCTTTAATTAAAGCTTAAATTCTGCACTTCAATTTCATCTTGATTTTTTTTTTTTTTTTTTTTTTTTTTTTTTATTCTGTTCTGGTGGCATACAGAGTCAAAATTATGACAATTGTGTCAGTGTCCAAATATATATGGACCTAACTGTATAATAAACATTACAGTTTAGGATTGACACAGTACTGTACAATCTTTGGTAAAGTGTTTACCAGTAACATAAAACAGTATTAGTGATAGGAAGAGAGAGACAGAGATCTTTTCAAAAAGTACAGATTATGTTGCTTTAAAACCTAAATAAAACATTCCACAAACATTTGTTTAGCAGAGGCCATTGATATAGCTCTTACATCTGAAACTTCTTTAGAGGATCACGCTCACCAACAAACATCTAGTTGGGGTCCAAATGACAGCTGAAAATTTCTGATTGTTAATCCACAAACACATGCACAATATTATACAACAGGGCAAGATACACTGACGTCCATAGTTATCCAATATTCATCCACAGGTCTTATCAAAGGTTGCAGTAGGTTCAATGTGATATACATAATTGATGGTGTATCACCTAAAGTTCTGAAGGTCTGCGTCAAGCAACTGGCAGGTGTGAGATTTTTAATTAGTCTCTTACACAAGAAGTAGTACCACGCTTATTCAAGTCCTTTATTATCATACACGTCCCTAAGAAATTAGACACATGTACTCTCAATGATTTTAAGCCAGTAGCATTGCCATCAATCACCATGAAGTGCTTAGAGAAACTCATACTTGCATACATTAACTCTGTGTATCCAGACACTGTTGATCCCCTAAAGTTTGCCAAAAACCCAACCAATCAGTGGACGGTGGCCATAGCTTTGCATTATACACTTCAACACCTGAACTACAGTGAAACATATGTAAAGACGCTCTTCCTGGATCATAGTTCTGCCTTCAACACCATCTGACCGGGAAAGATCATTTGCTGACAGACCTTGGGGTCCCAAATCCCACCTGTTACTTGATTTTGGACTTTCTAATTGATAGACCACAAAAGATGAGGATGGGAGGCAGGGTCTCTTCTGAGATTACAATTACACTGACATATATAGACTTGTTGCTAAGGTTGCTTCATGTTTATAAACCTTTTATATGTATCTGTTATACAGATACTTTTTTATTACAGTTTTCTTATTCATATTACTTGGACAAAGTAAACTGCAAATGCATTATTCTCATATGGAAGTAAGTGTGCTTTTTATAGTATGCATTTCATTGTATGTCTATAGAGTGTGTTTTAATAATATTAGACCTAAACACATAAGACCTTAAACAACATATGTTAAATACAGTATTTCCCTTTGTAAAAAATAAAACCTCTGTAGTCCTGACACTCGAAAAACAAAAATATAATCATGTAACTTACTCTTCAACAGACCTTTATGCTTTTAAAATACTTTCCAAACCTTTTTTCCTTTATATTCAGTTGCATTCAGTCACAGCCACATGGATGCATGTTTTCAAACTTTCAAATTTGAAAGTCCTCATCATTTCCACATCTGTACTACAATCACATGCACTTTGCTTGTTTACTCAACATAAATGTGATATGTTGTGGGGATTGTTGTATGTTGTCATTCGTAGATCTTTCACCCCAGTGTATACAAACACAACCTGTAACCAGCAGGTTTGTAGAACTGATGAGTAGATGATTTACAACTGATGAGTAGTTTACACCTTAGAATGTCCACACACCACAGGCATTGTCCTTTCAGTATAATGTGTCAAGCTAAAGATTCTGTTTAGTTAGTTTTTTTTTTTTTTTTTTTTTGGAATACCACAGATAAAATGTATCTACTGTCTGACAGTTATCACTGAAACAGGTGTCTTGGGAAGTCACACTTGTCTCTCTGACAGCAAACAAGAATCTGAGGTCAGGTCACTGTTATTTAGCCAAATAGCAAATGTGTGTTTAAATTTTCTGATTAGGAATTCTGGAGAAAGTGACAGGTTTTGTCAGTGCTGGGTAGATTGCATATAAATTGTAGTCTATTACTGATTACAGAAAATATATTCCCTTCTTTGATATCAACATGAAATGCAATAAACACCAGGGTTTCTCAAACTGGGCTCAATTTAAGTATATAAATATCTAATAATTAGTGCTGTCTATTTTAGTGGATGTAAAAAAACATGTTAATTTAATTAATTAGTTATTGAAAAAAAAGCGTTAAAATTATTAATGCATTTAAATGCCCCTTTAGATATTGTGTCAAAAATACTCATGTGAGAGTTTTTGTATTGTATTATGTCATATGATATAGTTAGATAATATCACATGAGCAATTAGTGCTGTTTTTGAATAGCATGAGTGCAAATGTGATTCCGATTTTATGCAACAGTTTACAAGTTGCAAGTTAAGGTTATCTGTTTTTGCCCAATTAAACAGATTATGTCAAAATTATTTTATTTTTTGAATACAGTCAAGAAGGTCAAGTCTTCTGTAGGGGCAAAAGGCCCATATTATCATTTAAAGGGAAATGCATTTTATGCTTTCATACTAGTTTAATTTCTTGAGCCACGTGTGACGTGCTAGTCATAGGTTCCTGGCAACTGATCAATATATAATAGTTATGAAACTTAACAACTGCAATAAATTGTATCAGTAGTTAGATTAAAGTTAAACTGCCTGATTGTGACACTAATATGTATGACTCTCCCTTAGATTAGCAGTAGTACTTACTTATAAAGAGCTTTGAACACTCTTCCCCTTTGTAGAACAGTCATGATGAAGGTCCTAGAGGCATTTCTTTCTCTAGGTTTGCTGGCTGTTTTTTGGAGCTCCAGTAATGCAGAGCAACATGACTTCATGTTACTTGCTGGCCCTCTGAAATCCAGCCAGACTTCACCATCAGATGAAGACAATGCATTTAACTGTGGAGGTCCACTGCCTCAACAATCCAGAGCCTACTTCCTGTACCTTCAGAGCAGAGGGGTGACCCACTTTAAAGTTCCCCTGTCCTGGTCTCTCATCCTTCCTTCAGGTGATCCCAACCAGCCACATGAAGACACTGTGAAGTGCTACAAGACGCTTGTGCAGCAGCTGACTGAATTGGACATCAAACCTCTGCTGGTTCTCCAACGTTCTGCGGTACCAGAACTCTTCAGAGCCAGATATGGAGGCTGGGAGAATCCATTACTGGTGCAGATGTTTGAGCAGTATGCAGGATTTGTGTTCAATACATTTAGAGATCTTGTGGACACATTCATCACATTCAGTCACCTGCATGAGCTACATGAAGTGCAACTTCAAAATGCTGTCCAGTCTCATGCAAATGTTTACAATGTCTATCATCAAATGTTCAAAGGTAAGGTATGACACTTTATAATAACATTTGGTTGTAGGTCATTTATAAATGATTAGTTAATGATTAACTAATCTTTTACAAAACATGACTATGTGTCCATAATTTATTAATAGCTAAGTGAGATGTTAGTATTTTTATCTATGTTTTGTAGATTAAGTTATAAATCATTTACAAGTGATTAGATGATGATGAACTAATTGTTTACAAAACATGACTATATGTTCACAAGTGATTATTAAGTAATAGTCTAACGATTTACAAATCTGTCGTAAGTTATCTTAAAAAAAAAATTGCACATGAAATAAACAGATCCTTAGTAAATAGTTAATAAGTTACTAATTAATATATTATTAATCATTTATTATTCATTGAAACGTCAACATTGTACTATTGTCTCAATAAACATCTGTTAATCATGACCAAATGATCAAACCATTAGTAAATGATCGATATATAATTTATGTTTCGTTAAAGTTGTAAGCTGGTCTGTTAAAAAGCACAAAAATGCAATTATGCTAAAACTTAAATTTTTTTTAAAGAATAATAAATGATTTGCTGTCAAGTGAATAAACGTGTAAATGACTTACAGTCAGGGGATTGCAGTGGGTTGTGTTAAACCCTTTCTCTCATCAGCACAGACTTGTGCTCTGTGTGGAGTGGGTGGGATCTATTGATAATGTGAACCGGTTTTATCCTCTACTCAAGCGCACAGCGTTAAAATATTCTGTTCAGAGAAGACATCTGTCTACAACCTCACCGCTCAGCCCTTACATTGCAGCACACACTACAAAGTAGTCAAAACCTGTTGTGTAAATGCATGAATAAATCATTTACAATCATTTACAGCAAATAATTTATTATTCTTTAAAAAAATAGTTTTAGCACACAGTAATTGCATTTTTGTGCTTTTTAACAGATCAGCTTACAACTTTAACGAAACATACATGAATTATATACTGGTCATTTACAAATGGTTTAACCACGTAGCAAATGTTTATTGAGATAATAGTACAATGTTGACATTTCAATGATTTATAAAGTGATAATAATATATTAACTAGTAACTATTAACCATTTACTAAGGATCTGTTTGATTATTTCATGCTATTTTTTAAGATAACTTAAGACAGATTTGTAAATCTTTAGCATATTACTTAATAATCATTTGTGAACATATAGTCATGTTTTGTAAATGATTTGTTCATCATCATCTAATCACTTGCAAATTAATTAACAAAACATGCACAAATTGTTAGCGTATATCACTTATTAATCGCTTATGAATGTTTTGTGAATTATTAGTTCATCAATAAGTATAAATGACTTACAACAGAATGTTATTATAAAGCTCATTTTATGGCCCACTGAGAAAACTTACCGCATGCAATCTGAAAACAGACCCATATGCGTGGAAAAATGTTAAAACAACAACAACAACAACAACAACAAAAAAACTTTAAAAATAAACTTTTTCATAGTTTACATTACATAGTTCTTTATAATAATACAATGATGGAGTGTCTCTCTCTCTCTCTCTCTCTCTCTCTCTCTCTCTCTCTCTCTCTCTCTCTCTCAGCACTTCATTTGTCTGTTGGGATCAGAGACAGTGATATTAAGTCCAATTATCAAATGAGATCAAAAATCATGGTAAGTGTTCAAGACAGATCATCATATATTATGCTGGTCAATAGTCAATATTATGTTATTCATCACATACGTCTCTTGTCTCATCTTCAGGCACATGTGGATTTCATATCTCTCCATATGCAGTACAACTGCAAATTGGAGACACCTCTTACAGAGGTATTGAGGAAGTTACACATAATGATTTGTTGTGACTCTTGAAATATTATATAATCATCTTTACAAAAGTGAATAGTCATCAGATTTCACAGCTGGTCACTTAACTCAGCTGGTTTGTCATGTTCATTGGTTGATGTGACAGAACACTTCAGGACACTGGAATGACACTTGACACTCTTGTTTCAGATTGGCAGTGGTAAAAAGCCCATCCTAGTGTATCAGCTGACAGTCGAAGACTGTGATGGATATGAAAATCATTTCCAGCCACTTCACACAGTTCTCAGAGGTAAATGTTATCATATTTCTATAAAGTGATGTGTCGAAAGTCTAATGTTTTTTATAAAATGAAAATACCAGATGCTAACCTAGTATTATTTGTCAGTTTTACAGAAGAAAGATCTTCACATCATGGGCTGTGACATCACAAACCTTTTTAAGTAAATCTGAGACCAATAAGGTACAAATATCAGTATCTAATAGTTATATAATTGTCATAACAAGTATGTTCTCATTTAGGTTGCAGATGGAAAATACTAAGACAGTCTTGCATCAGAAATCAGCTTCTGCATTCTCATACCAAAAGGTCTGGGAGAAATTCAGGAGTCAAACTGAAGCTGAGCGTGATCAGTTCTTGAGTGGCTCGTTCCCAGTTGATTTTGACTGGTCTGTCTCCAGTGAGAGTTTCAAAGTGGAGGGTGGATGGGCTGAACACGGGAAGGGCGAGACCATATGGGACCGATTTAGCCATGAGGGTCATGTCATTGGAAACCAGACCTCTGATTTGGCCTGTGATAGTTATCACAAGGTGGACTATGATGTGTATCTGCTTAGAGGCATGATGGTACCTAATTATCAGTTCTCAATTTCCTGGGCTCGCATCTTCCCCACCGGACGCAAAGAAAGTTTGCTTGAAAAGGGTGTTGCTTATTATGACAAGATGATTGATACGCTCCTACAATCCGGCATCGAGCCCACTGTTACCCTGCATCACTGGGACCTTCCCCAAGCTCTGCAGGACTCAGGCGGCTGGGAAAATGACGCTATTGTGGAAGCTTTCAAAGAATTTTCTGACTTCTGCTTCTCACATTATGGAGACAGAGTCAAAACATGGATCACTTTCGGCAGCCCGTGGGTAGTGAGCAACTTGGGGTATGGAACAGGGGAACATCCCCCAAGAGTGAAAGACCCAATAATAGCATCTTACAAGGTGTGTCTGTGTATCTGAGAAAGTACCATATATTTTTATGAGTTTAGAAAGTGACAATTCTTTGTTTGTTTTTGCAGGTGACGCACAATATTATAAAATCTCATGCTGAAGCCTGGCATATTTATGATGATAATTACAGAAAACTGCAGGGTGGAAAAGTGGGCATTGCTCTTAACTCTGATTGGGCAGAGCCGAGGAATCCCTCAAGTGATCAGGATGTAGCAGCAGCTGAGCGTTATCTAAACTTCATGCTGGGCTGGTTTGCTCATCCCATATTTGTAGATGGAGACTATCCAACCGTGTTAAAGGAACAAATTGAGAAAAAGAAAGGTTCATGTGGTAAAGAGTTGGCAAGACTCCCTGTTTTTACTGAGGCTGAGAAACAAAGAATTCAAGGCACAGCTGATTTCTTTGGACTTAACCACCACACTTCCCGACTGATTAGTGAGAGCTTGAATAGTTGTGATGCTGGACCGAATAATGTCGGGGACTTCCAGACTCATATTGACCCCACATGGACCCCCACAGCTTCTGACCAGATCCAGTCTGTTCCATGGGGTCTTAGAAGATTATTGAACTACATCTCTTCAGAGTACACATCCATCACAAAGGTGCCTATCTACATCACAGGAAACGGAATGCCAACTGAATACGATGGTGATGTATTCAGTGACACTGACCGTGTCGACTATCTCAAAGCCTACATTAATGAGGCAATGAAAGGTAAACATCTTAAGAAATCTAGTTAATGTTTAAAACCTTTTAAATGTTTAAAGAGATAACAAGTCAGTCAGGGAGTTGGTGACCTAAACCTAAGGTCTTGGAGAGAATTATTTATTATATAGTATTCATTATTTCCAGGCCAAAAACACTATTTGCCAAACCTTAAAGGGATAGTAAACCCAAAAATGAAAATTCTGTCATTAATTACTCACCCTCGTTCCAAACCTGTAAGACCTTCGTTCATCTTCAGAACACAAATTAAGATTTTTTTTTTATGAAATCCAAGAGCGCTCAGACCCACCATAGACAGCAACACAACTAAAATGTTCCCAGATCCAGAAACGTAGCAAGGACGTCAGTAAAATAGCATTTGACACATGTGTGTGTGTGTGTGTTAACGTAAGAAGCAGCACCATGCGCAAGCAAGGTGGAGAATTGTTGAATAAAGTCATTATTTTTGTTTTCTTTGCACACAAAAAGTATTCTCGTACCTTTGTAAAATTGCATTTGAACCCCTGATGTCACATGGACTATTTTATCGATGTCCTTGCTACGTTTCTGGACCTGGGAACATTTCAGTTGTGTTGCTGTTTATGAAGGGCCTGAGAGCTCTTGGATTTCATCAAAAATATCTTAATTTGTGTTTCGAAGATGAACAAAGGTCTTTTTGAAGAGGTTTGGGATGACATGAGGGTGAGTAATTAATGACAGAATTTCTATTTTTGGGTGAACTATCCCTTTAACATCAGACTATTGTATATAATAAAAGGTTGCTATCTAAAGTTTACTAACTACATCTCTCTGTCAAAACAGCTGTGAATTTGGATGGAATTGATGTCCAGAGGTTTACAGTCCAGTCTCTAATGGATGGATTTGAGGGTCCTCAAGGCTACAGTCAACGATTTGGACTGCACTATGTTTACTTTGAAGGTCCTGACAGACCGAGAACCCCCAAAGCATCAGCACATTACTACTCAAATGTGATTGAGAGAAATGGATTTGCTGAGACTGCGGCAAAGGCTAAGATGGAAATATATGGAAAGAAAATTGAGATCACAAGACTCCCTAGTCTGCCACCGTCTGAAATACCTTCAAAATCCAAGGTTGTTTGGGAAAAGTTTTCCCCTCAGACTAAGTTTGAGAGACAGCTTTATCACTATGGTACATTTTCAGAGGGATTCCATTGGGGTGTCTCATCTTCAGCATATCAGGTAGAAGGTGGCTGGAATGCAGATGGAAAAGGGCCAAGTGTTTGGGATATTTTCACTCAAAAACCTGGTAATATCCCAAACAATGACAATGGTGATGTTGCATGTGACAGTTATAATAAAATAGATGCAGATCTATACATGTTGAGAGCCCTAAAAGTGAAAACGTACAGATTCTCCTTGTCATGGTCTCGAATTTTTCCCAACGGCTATAAATCTTCTCTTAACCAGAAGGGGGTGGACTATTACAACAGACTCATAGATGGTCTCATAGCAAACAATATAGCACCAATGGTGACTCTCTACCACTGGGACCTGCCACAGGCTTTGCAGAACATTAATGGTTGGGACAACCCTGAAATGATTAACATATTCAATCAATATTGTGAGTTCTGCTATGCAACATTTGGAGACAGGGTGAGGTTTTGGATCACATTTAATGAACCTCAGACAATTGCATGGTCAGGATATGGACTGGGTCAGATTCCACCTAACGTGAAGCAACCCGGAGATGCCCCATACAGGGTTGCACACAACCTTCTGAAAGCTCATGCGCAAGCATATCACACTTATGATGAGAAATACAGGGCATCTCAAGGAGGTCTGGTATCCATTAGTCTGAACGCTGAATGGGCAGAACCCCTAGACATCAATGTTCCTCGAGAGGTGGTGGCTGCTGATCGAGCCCTTCAGTTCCAGCTAGGCTGGTTTGCACACCCCATCTTTAAAAATGGCGACTACCCTGATGCCATGAAGTGGCAGGTTGGGAACAAGAGCGAACTTCAAGGCTTGACAGAATCCAGGTTGCCTTCTTTTACTGATGAAGACAAAGCTTTTATTCAAGGAACAGCTGATGTATTCTGCGTTAATACATACACTACCAAAGTTGTGCGTCATGTGACCAGCAGACTTGATATTGAGTCTTATGAAACTGATCAGGATGTTGAAAAGAACAATGCGGATGGCTATATAGATACAGCTGTTAATGAGCAGAAGGCTGTTTCTTGGGGACTCAGGAGACTTCTTAACTGGTTAAAGGAAGAGTATGGAGACCCTGAGATTTATATTACGGAAAATGGTGTGGCAACAGGCATTGACATAACAGTTGATGACACTGATCGAATATTCTTCCTGAAGACCTATGTTGATGAGGCTCTTAAGGGTATGCTAACACTGTTTGTAATCACCAACTGTTTGTACTGTGCATATTTAAAGGGATGGTTCCTCCAAAAATGAAATTTCTGTCATTAATTACTCACCCTCATGTTGTTCCAATCCCCTAAGACTTTTGTTCACCCTCTGAACGTAACTGAAGATATTTTAAACGAAATCCGAGAGGTTTCTGTCCCTCCATTGACAGCCTAAGCAACTTTCACTTCGAAGGCCCAGAAAGGTAGTAAAAACATCATGGAAACATCATCATCCATGTTACTCCAGTGGTTCAACTATAATTTTCTAAAGCGTCAGGAATCTTCAGTTGTGTTCTGAGGATGAACGAAAATCTTGGGGGATTGGAAGAACATGAGGGTGATCAATTAATGACAGAATTTTCATTTCTGGGTGAACCATCCCTTTAAGCATAAAATCTGCTTATAAATATTTACATTCAGAAATCAATACCTTTAAAATATTATTATGGTAATTGAGACTTCTGAAACCCAATTCTGTGTAGTTTTTGGTTTTCATGGTTTTGAATACAACAAACATTGCTTTACATAAACATCTAAAGTTCTAAATGTTTGCATTTTTTCTGCATAAAACACAAATTGTACAAAATTATTAATGAATGAGACCCAGTGTTTTTAATATTGTTACACTGTAAATTGTTGAACTTGACAGACATTTATATGTATTCTCTTTTTAGCACACAATCTGGATGGAGTACGTGTCAAAGGTTACATTGCTTCCTCTCTAATGGACTCCTTCGAGTGGCTGAAAGGCTACACTGTTGGCTATGGACTTCACTATGTGAACTTTAAACTTTCAAGTCGGCCAAGAAGTCCAAAGCGCTCCGCTCACCTCTACTTTGATATAATCAAAAATAATGGCTTTCCACTGACAGAGGATGAAGAAAAGTTATATGGACATTTCCCAGAGGGATTTATGTGGAGCACAGCAAGTGCTGCCTATCAGGTACAATCCATTTTAGCAAATGAAACTGTATTTTGTCTATCCTGGGTGTCTTCAAATGAGGACATTTGTTTAATTTTTTTATGCTCAAACACCACAGATAGAGGGTGCCTGGAGAGCCGATGGAAAAGGTCTCAGCATTTGGGACAAATTTGCTCATACTCCGGAAAAGATATCGCAGGATGACAACGGTGACATTGCCTGTAACAGCTACAACAAGATCGCTGAGGATATCAACAGTCTCAAAACGCTCAGTGTCAGACACTACCGGTTTTCTATTTCATGGCCTAGAATTATGCCAGATGGAACAAACAGGAAAATTAATGAAGCTGGACTGAACTACTATCATAGGCTATTAGATGCTCTTTTGGAAGCCAATATCATGCCACAGGTAAAATATTTTGAATAAATTTGCATGCAAAAATTGCTCTTGTAGCCTTAAAGAATTTGATTCTTTTCTGACAGTCTATTAATCATTTTTAATTGGCAGGTGACTTTGTACCACTGGGATCTCCCACAAGCACTTCAGGATGTTGGTGGCTGGGAGAATGAGACCATTGTCGAGAGGTTCAGAGACTACGCTGATGTTGTATTTAACAGTCTGGGAGACAAAGTAAAGTTCTGGATCACTATTAATGAACCCTACATTGTTGCACTTCATGGATATGGCCATGGAATTTTTGCACCAGGTATGATTTGTATTGAAAATGATATTTTTGCTTTTTGTAAATATGATTTTGCTTATCAGTTTAAATGTTAACAGTTAATAATGCATCATAAAATTCTTTATGTTCTATTTCTGTCCAGGCATAAATGATAATCCCGGCACTGCACCATATATTGCGGGACACAACCTTCTCAAGGCTCATGCTGAGGCCTGGCATGTGTATAATGACAAGTATCGTGCAAAACAAGGTGGCATTATTGGCATCACGATAAACTCTGACTGGGCTGAACCAAGAAACCCATACAAACAGGAAGACGTGGATGCTGCCATGCGTGTAGTTCAGGTACAGTTTTAAAAATACTAAACGTTTAAGTTAATTGAAATAAATTCAAATGAAATAAAATGGAATATAATATAATATATATATATATATATATATATATATATATATATATATATATATATATATATATATATATATTATTTCAGTTTTTTTGCCCAGGCAGTTTTTTTTTTTTTATTACTAAAAGTACAACTGAAATAAAAATGATTTAAAAAATAAATAAAACTAACACAAATGAGTCAACAAAATTACTAAAACTTTAAATAAAATTTAAATTAATGTAAAATATAAAAATAAAAACTAATTCAAAATATTAATCAATACTAAGATACTAAGATACTAAAGTACAGCAATGATACTGAAATAACAATGCGTTGTGTGCATGAACAAATAATACACCGCTCCTCTTTTTATCTCTCAAAACAGTTTATGTTGGGTTGGTTTGCTCATCCCGTGTTCAATGGAGATTACAGCGATTTAATGAAGAACACTATTCGAGAGAGAAGTTTAGCGGCTGGCCGGCCACAATCAAGGTAATAAAGATGTTATCTTTTTTTCTGAGGTATTCAAAGTTTTGTATTGAAATTCTTATGAATGTTTTTACATTTGCATTTAACATCTAACAGGCTTCCAGAATTTACCCCGGCAGAAGTAGCGAGGATTAAGGGAACTCATGATTATTTTGGATTAAACCACTACACCACTGTCTTAGCCTTTTACGTTGACTTTCAGAACCAAGAACATTATGATGCAGACAGGTAGCTTTTTAGTTTTAATCAACATCGTCACACTGTTTCAGGCCCAATTTGTTTAAAACATGCATTAATATTGATCATGCTATCATCTATTCCAGGGGTGCAGCAGTTATTAGTGATCGTGCATGGCTGGAAACTGGATCCGACTGGTTGAAAGTTAATCCACTGGGATTCAGAAAAATTCTGAAATTCATTAAGGATGAATATGGAAACCCTCCTGTTTTCGTTACAGAGAATGGAGTATCAGAACGAGGGGCAGTAAATCTGAATGACGTCCTCCGAATCCACTACTATGAAAACTATATCAATCAGGCCCTGAAAGGTAAAATGATTTTTTAATGCTTTTTTCATGCATCAATTTGAGACTATTGGTAAAAATTAATTTGTGCTAATTGAATAAAATGTATTTTTATTCTTTAGCGTATTTGCTGGATGGTGTGGACATGCGCGGCTATGCTGCCTGGTCACTAATGGACAATCTGGAATGGACAATGGGTTATGATGAAAGATTTGGCCTTTTCTATGTAAATCGATCAGATCCTTCTTTACCACGTATTCCTAAGAAATCTGTCTGGCACTATGCTACAATAATCAGCTGCAATGGCTTCATAAGCCCAGGAGAAAGTCCACATGAATGTCAGATCCATGAACCTGAAGGTAACATCTATCCTTTTGTTCGTTCATCATTCATTGTATGCTTCACTCCGTATGTCTATCTATCTGTCGTTCTGTCTCTCCATCCATCCATTCAACTGAGTCTTTTCTTGTTTACAGGTACTACTCCTCCATCTCCTCCTGGTGAGGAAATGTTGGTTAGTTTCTTGGGTTTGGAAGTGTCAAGTTCTGATGCTGCAGTGGGTCTCAATGTCCTCTTCAGTCTCACCATTATTGCAGCAGTCGCTGTTGTCGGCATGGCGTATGCTCTTGTCAAGGCATCCAAGAAACAAAAACATCCTGTAGAGGAACACATTGACCTTGAGAACAAATACAAGTTCTAAACATAACACCTGCATTACCAATTATCCTAACATAATCCTAATATAATATAATATAATATAATCTTAATGTAATTTTCCATATTATGACTTTATAAATGGTTGTAAATATGTCTCTTTGAAAATATCAGCAAGTGCCTGAATATCTGCCTTTAACAGTAAAATATCAGTAGTAAAATAAAACTGTCTCTAATTTACTAGCAATGTAATGAAAAAACAGTGTATTTCCAGTGTATCATCAGAAAGTATATGTACAAAGTGGCACTAAATACTGAAACGTTATGTTAGCTTTCTTATATTATAACATTATTTTAATTTATCAAGTGCAACTTTTGTCACATGTATATGAAATTCATTTTAATATGTCAGTCTTTTTAAATGTATAGTGGATTGTTCTGTTTTGTGTGCTTTAATGTTTTGCATATGAATTATCTCTGTACATGCTGATTTTAAACAATAAGTCAAACAAATAAAGTAATTCAGATGTTTTATTGTACTGCAGAGTCAGTGGAGTTGGGATCCATTTGCAACTTTATTAACAGAGTTACTCGTTGGACAAACAAAGTTCAAACACTGGCGCCAGAGATGTCAAAAGCAAAACAGTAGCATAATCACAAGACAGGCAATGGGTCAAGAATTATAGGCTAACTAACAATATGAAAATATTCTTCCTTTACATTATAAAATTATTTCACAGTAAAAAAGACTTTACTTGATAAATCAGAATGACTTATCAATCCAAGGACAGAAGGCATGAAGTAGATTGTATACAACAGGTTTATCGGCAATGTTTTGATTATGTTGATCATTTATAGGTCCTATAAATGTATGATACAGTAGGCCAGGGCTAGTCAACTGGCGGCCCGCCAATCATCTTCATCCGGCCCGAGGGAGAACGCAGGTCGCATATATGCCTTGAATTGTTGTCCACAAGGTAGCAACACTGGCCCGGGCCATCCGAAAAAAGAAAAGAAAGAGATCAATCTACGGAGACCGCAACATCAATAGACGGCAGCGTTGGCAAGCGTTTATGAGGGAGATATGAGATATCCACAACTCTAGATTAACCGAGTATAAAGGCAGTGTTATCAGTCATAAAGTCTGGCAAGAAATAGCGCAAACACTGGACGAAAATGATTATCAAATGAATTATAGTTTGAAAAGCTTCGCGTTCGGCTGTAGCCTACACATAAACTGAGACGCTTCAGACAACGCGACCGTACCGCCTCAACTGACAAAAACACTATGCCAAAATTCGCGGTTTTGGCGAGTTACCTCTTAAACGTAGTCTTAACTGAGTTACAAAGTCTTAAATATAATTTAAGAGTTTGGAGAAAATCGGATGCGTGTCATCATGTGCATCAGGTTTTAAAGACACGGCGCTGCTTTTAAAGTGAAACTTTCTGAATTGAATCGAAGAACAAAAGAAAAAAGAAGTCACTCGACTACTCTAGTCGCTGATTAACTTTTGTAGCTTGAATAAAAATTAACCAATATAGTTTATGCATATAAAATTTATAGGTTATGTGAAGATTGTTTTAAATCACTTAAATTAAAAGTTGTTATATATTTCAGAGCCTATATTAAATGTTTAAAATAATGGCTTTCAATTAGCTATACTGTAATGTTGAATGGCCATAATTCATTAATAATAGGCTACTTAGTAAAAAGATGCCATTAAACACGAAGGCCAATTTAAAATATACTATCTTTATGTTTCTACTTTAATTTGGTGTTTCAATGTGAAATTATGACAATATAAATATATAAATATGTGATTAATCATGATTAATTACAGAAAAATGTGTGATTAATTAATTGTTTTTTTTTTTAATTAATTGACAGACAGTACTCTGTTAACCTTTTATAGATCTTGGTGTCGGTAATATTAGCTCATTTATATTATAAAAAGATCGGGACGGCCCCCACCCTCTTGGCCCCCTTCAAATTTTCAGTTTGATAATCTGGCCCTCAAATGAAGCTAGTTGACTAGCTCTGCAGTAGGCTAATATATTTAGAAATAGACATTATACTTATTGTTTAACAGAATGTTCCAACAAATTGTTACTGTAAGTTATGAGAGAATAAACTGTTTTAAAAATGTAGCTAAAATATTGTAACAAGTATTCTTGTGCAAGTATTCATTGTTTTCAATCAATTTATACCCCCAAAAAGACAACATATCATGGGGATACAAACATTAAAATCCAAAATAAAAGTCATGTTTTTAAAAAAAATATCATGAATAAATTATTTTTCTTATGTCTCTTTATGGTCTTGCCCTTTTTAGGGTTAACAACAATAATTTGCTGTGAGTTATTACCCTGATCTACCGTATGACGTATGATGTCAATGCATTTTGACCCCTGTGTGGTGTTTTATTAAAGCCTTACAAACACGCACAAACAGATAACAGGTATAATAAACAAGAAAAAGGAGAGAGATTTGATATCTTTGCTTATTCAGATAATGCAGCATAAATGCAGATTTATATAATCAATATAGTCTCTCTCAAGGCAAAGTTCCCTAAAAACTGATTTTCACTATAAAATTGCTGTGACTGGTTAAATTTACCAACATTGTGCCCATGTTATTTAGACCACAGAGTCTGCAAATAATGTATTACCTTCATTTTCTTGTTTTATAATACTGAAAAAGAATAATAATCTTGTTTTGTCATTATGCTCATTGTGGGATTATGTACAAAGTAAATTTAAACAGATTTTCTGCAAATTTATACTTTATGAAACTAATCAATTTTAGTTTAGGTTTTTTATTTTTTATTTTTTTCAGTGTTTTCTAATAGAGGTTTCTCTGCTGACATTTCAATGTTTCTGCAGCAGGTAAAAGTAAACATCCCTATGGGATATTTTGGATAATTTTACTGAGACTGCTGGGAACTTTCAGCTTTCATTTTCCCTTCATGTATTAAAATACCTCCATCCATGCCTCTGGTTTAATTAAGGTTAACCGATTGCTAATGTGAAAGAGTTTTCATTGGATTGTTCTTGTAAAGTGGGTTCAATGTACAGACATTCACAGTTTTATCAAAAGATTGAACCAACATTCGCCTTTTCGGGCCATACCAAATCACTGGACAGAGTCTTTTATTATTAAATTATGAAAACACAAGTTTTCGTCAACCACAGTGTGATGTCATATTGGATGTGATGGCGAGTGTGAGGGCAACACTATAGATTCCCTAAGTGGTTTATTTCTGTGATTGCCAGGGGATTGAGTTAATGCTACTAGCAGCCCCATTAAGCAAGAAACCAAAGAAATACTTGTAGTTTGAATCACTTTGATGACCCAGCATTTCTTTGGAAGGCGTTGCGTTTAACTGCACAAGTCCATTACTACTACCATACGTTTTGTTCAGATTCACTTCAAGTTAGAGACTTTTTAAATATTTTGAGAAAAAATCTGAAAAATCAAGTCAACTATTCCTGAAAAGACCTTTTTTTTTTCCTGTGGGCGAGTTTGGTGGTTCTAGCTTGGAATCTCTGGAAGGAGTAGCATTCCGGAATTTTAGTCTAAGAAGAATAATAATAACTAGACAAAAAGTTTGTAAAGACAGTCTTTTGGTTGGCTTGAGAAAGCCTAGCTAGGTTTTTAGTAGTTGAAAAAGCTTGAAGTATGAAACAGTTTTAAAGTTTGCAAGTTTAGATAAGATTTAGCATTTCTTCCAAAATTTGTCTTGCATCTCACAGCATGTCTCACCTTGGTGTGTTTATTGTTTAAATTAGTGTAAGTGTATTTGAATTGATGCGCTTTCAGATGCAAGACAAATTTTGGAAGAAATTCCAACAATAAAGTGTAATTGAAATTTAATTGAATTAACAGTTTGCTAAAAGGTTTAGCACATTGCTAGCTTGTTTAGGCATGTTACTAGCATGATTAAATTGTTGCTAGTGTGTTTTAGTAGCTACATTGTTAGCACAATTAGCGTGATGCTAATGTGTTTCTAACATTATTAGTACGTCACTATCATGTTGTTAGCATGTTTAACATGTTAGCATGTTGCTAGAATATTTCTAACATGTTTAGCATGTTATTATCATGTTTGATTAGCATGTTGTTAACATGTTTTTAGCATGATTAGCATGTCGTTATCATGGTGTTAAAGAGTTTATAAAGTGCTTAGCAGTCTGAGTGAAAAACATACAGGTGTCAGGAACGAGACCGAGATCCAATGGCAGGTGAATAATATGAATTTATTGAAACAAAGAAAAACAAAAAAACTCAGTCCCAAAAAAAAAACGAATGGCTTAACCCGCCAGTGAATAGTCCAGTTGAACAGCGCGAAGTTCAGACCGGCTTCACCAAAGCCAGCAGGGCAGAGCGGCGGCGAGAAGGTAGACGGCAGCCGCTGAAATCCAGAGGAGGCGCCGAGCGCGAGCAAAGGAGAATCGGAAGGGATTATAGTGAAGGGACGGGCGCACGGGCAGAGAAAAGCCACGGCAGAGAGCCGACCAGAGTCCTAGAGAAGCCGGCAAACAAAAACAAGAGGAGCAAAACAGGAGCGCCAGACCGACAGGACTAGAAAAAGAGACGAGACGAGACGAGACGAGACGAGACGAGACGAGACGAGACGAGACGAGACGAGACGAGACGACAACCGGCAGCCAGATAAACTGAACATCAGTATAATGCATAACGGACTGACACCAGACAGCAAACATGAGGGGTTTATAAAGGGGAGATAATGAGGACAAAAGTGAGTGCAGGTGAGAAGGGAAAATAGTAACCCGGATAACAAGAGGGGCGGAGAAAACACCATACGACAGCTGAGCACATGGCCAGCTGTAAAAACAAAAAGGCCATGTGCTCCAGGACAACAAAAGCAAGGCAGCCCCCACCGAGATCGTGACAACAGGTGCATCTCAACAAATTATAATGTCGTGGAAAAGCTCATTTATTTCAGTAATTCAACTCAAATTGTGAAACTCGTGTATTAAATAACTTAAATGCACACAAACTGAAGTAGTTTAAGTCTTTGGTTCTTTTAATTGTGATGATTTTGGCACACATTTAACAAAAACCCACCAATTCACTATCTCAACAAATTAGAATATGGTGACATGCCAATCAGCTAATCAACTCAAAACACCTGCAAAGGTTTCCTGAGCCTTCAAAATGGTCTCTCAGTTTGGTTCACTAAGCTACACAATCATGGGGAAGACTGCTGATCTGACAGTTGTCCAGAAGACAATCACTGACACCCTTCACAAGGAGGGTAAGCCACAAACATTCATTGCCAAAGAAGCTGGCTGTTCACAGAGTGCTGTATCCAAGCATGTTAACAGAAATTGGAAGGAAGTTGAGTGGAAGGAAAAAGTGTGGAAGAAAAAGATGCACAACCAACCGAGAGAACCGCAGCCTTATGAGGATTATCAAGCAAAACTGATTCAAGAATTTGGGTGAACTTCACAAGGAATGGACTGAGGCTGGTGTCAAGGCATCAAGAGCCACCACACACAGACGTGTCAAGGAATTTGGCTACAGTTGTCCTCTCCTGAACCACAGACAACGTCAGAGGCATCTTACCTGGGCTAAGGAGAAGAAGAACTGGACTCTTGCCCAGTGGTCCAAAGTATTTCATTTGGAAACCAAGGTCTGGAGGAAGGGTGGAGAAGCTCATAGCCCAAGTTTCTTGAAGTCCAGTGTTAAGTTTCCACAGTCTGTGATGATTTGGGGTGATCTGCTGGTGTTGGTTCATTGTGTTTTTTGAAAACCAAAGTCACTGCACCCGTTTACCACAAAATGTTTGAGCACTTCATGCTTCCTTCTGCTGACCAGCTTTTTAAAGATGCTGATTTCATTTTCCAGCAGGATTTGGCACCTGCCCACACTGCCAAAAGCACCAAAAGTTGGTTACATGACCATGGTGTTGGTGTGCTTGACTGGCCAGCAAACTCACCAGACCTGAACCTCACAGAGAATCTATGGGGTATTGTCAAGAGGAAAATGAGAAACAAGAGACCAAAAAATGCAGATGAGCTGAAGGCCACTGTCAAAGAAACCTGGGCTTCCACACCACCTCAGCAGTGCCACAAACTGATCACCTCCATGCCACGCTGAATTGAGGCAGTAATTAAAGCAAAAGGAGCCCCTACCAAGTATTGAGTACATATACAGTAAATGAACATACTTTCCAGAAGGCCAACAATTCACTAAAAATGATTTTTTTTTTTATTGGTCTTATGAAGTATTCTAATTTGTTGAGATAGTGAATTGGTGGGTTTTTGTTAAATGTGAGCCAAAATCATCACAATTAAAAGAAGCAAATACTTCAGTCTGTGTGCACTGAATTTATTTAATACATGAGTTTCACAATTTGAGTTGAATTACTGAAATAAATGAACTTTTCCACAACATTCTAATTTATTGAGATGCACCTGCAGATGCCCCATCTGACCACTCCAAGCACGTAGACGCGTCCTCCATCTTGGAACGGTCAACCTGACGTCATTAACCTGTAGGTTTGCACAGAGACGTTGAGCCATTCTGTGCAGGATTGTCAGTGATTACTGTGGTGAATGACGTCAAGTTGACCATTACTATTTGGTGGATGGCTTACGTATAGCAGCCCATAGAAACAGACGCTAATGAGGGATCTACGTATACATATCTATGATCAAATGAACTCATGCACATGTTATTTTGGCTCAGAAATGTGGGCACTTAAATTTATTATATAGTTTCTAAGGTGGTCTAAATGGTTGCTAGGGCATGACTAAACAGTTTCCATGATGATAATTAAAGTCTGAGTCAAAAGAGGCCATCCACTTGTTTCTACAATGTTCTGATCCACAGATATACCTCTCACTTTTTTCCAATGGAATTCAATGGACTGTTTGCTAATGTCACCATTTATTGGCTGCTTGCAAAGTTGAGTCTAATGAGGCCACCCCCAAGTCTCTATGATATTCTTATGTCGACATGAGTCTTTGGGATTTTTCACCCACTGTACAAACATGAAAAGCCCAATCGCTTATAAACGTCATAACCTCTCCCCAATAAGCCACAAGGTTTGTTTTGCAAGCACCACTAATAAGTATGGAAGATAACAATAGTGATGGAATGCATTAGCACTACTTATGACTAGATATGTACATTTTCTAAAGAAAATGTGAGTGATGCTTGCTGTGGCAAAGGACAGCACTGGGCAGTTACTAGGGCCTTTTTATAATGTTTTAACAATTAGTTAGGATTTTAACATGTTTGAACACTTAGCTATTTACTATTAGCATGTGTAGTATGTTGGAAGTCCTGTTGGCTAGCATGAGTCAAAAGAGCCAAAACTATATGATATTATGATGCAGAGATGTTAATCTTGTTAAACAGTTACTAGGCTACTCTGTTTGGTTGTTAGGGAGTTGATTGGCATCTGCCAATGATGATACTCCAAAGGCTGATTGCCAGTATGAATGATATAAACCAAACTCCATGACATGTGTAGAGTGCTGTAAATGGTTAATAGCTTCACAGTGATCCTAAGAGCTTGATTGGTTGGCTGAGTAAAATGAGCCCACCCCATGACGATGCATTTATGTTCAATGCAACATTCCCATGCAAGTAAGTTACCATAGTAGAAAAAATATGTGTTCAGTTCCTGTTTCATGGGCAGTCCCTTCACGTATGTATATGGGGCAACTTTGGCGGGCTCTTGCAACCCAGGGATACAGTCTGTTGACTCTAAGAGCTTTGCTCTAACATTCCTATGAACTTGTGCTGGCTGAGCTTGTACAAATGGCAAATAAATTCATACTCAAACAAGTCTTACACTACTACCTATAGTCCACTAGGTGGCGATGTAAGACCACGGTCTCACTTCACACCTTTTGAGGGGCATGTGCTAAAACTGAAAAAAGGGCACCCCTCTCCCCTTTTTATTTTAAATTACTTTAGAAAAGCTTTAGATTTATTTCCTATTAATAACAATCATAATAATAATATAGATAATAGTTGGTTTCAGGGCTTCTTTAAACCTATTACAACAGCAATCTTCTGTGAACCATGTGCTTGAAGATGTTTATGACTTCACTGTGATCCACTGGGATGTCCCTCTCTGCACATAAAGTTCAATAAAAATATGTTTGAAGAAAAAACGTTTTTTTTTTCTTAGCTATTCTGTTTGGTTTTATAAGCTAAATTATTTGGTTAACATGTTTATGTATGTCATTGAGAAGAGGGGAAGGTAAAGCAATGAGTAGCCTATTTTGAAATATAATTTAAATAACTATGATTACACAAATAACACAATTTCAGTCAAAATAGGAGATTATAAGAAACTATAGCATATCCATTCGCATACCTGGCAAAAACTTGATTCTGTGGGATGTTGGTCTTTTGAAGGTCTCTTATTCACTACACTTTTCCTTAAATATGCCAGCAGTGAAAAAAATTATAAAATATTGCGAAAAGTACAGTTGCAGTGAAACGTTTGAATTGTGCCAGATCTCTCTCCTCCTCATCCTATATAACTGCATGGTAATATAATTTTTTTTTTACTACAACATTACTATAGTAAAACCATGTTTTACTGCATTTATACATGTGAAGACGGCGAGCTAGATTCAAAAAATTAGCTAGCAAGCAAATACGTGCATATTAACAGCGTTTAACCATGCGACCATATAATGTGATTAAATGTTAACAAACTAAGTGTATCAGCAATCATGAATCAAAGAAGACATTTCTTAGAAATATACTTTACCTAGGTGACGAGGATCACTCAAATGCAGTTATGACCAGCGAATGTGTGCAAATGCGCATTTCAATCCGTCATAAAACGGCAGCATCACATTATGTTTTCATCAACAGTTTACAAAGTTTGTTGTATCTATATGGGCGCTCAGTTTTCATTGTTTTAAAATACATTTAGCCAAAAACTCATTTGATTAAAGATGACTGTCTGCACAGGCTATTTAAGTGTAGGCTATTATTGAATATAAGATGGCAAATGATAGTCCTCTCTCTCTCGTGTCCCACCTGTCTCAAACCTCAAATGCATAAAATATGAGACTTTATAGACATAGTGTTTCTTGCGTAAAGAAAACGCTGTACTTATTCAAACATGTCATTTACTGTTGCAAGACTTCGTTCAGCTGCTTTGCAGGGTTGCCAGGTTTTACAACAAAACCCACGCAATTACAACTCAAAACTAGCCCAATCGCGTTTCGAGGGGGGTTCCCCCTAAAATTGGCCTTTTTATTGGCGGACTTCTGACGCATTCCTGGGGCTAAATATCACATTATTGAGGTCGCTTCAACCTGCAACACTGCTGCTGTGGAACTTCAGGTCATTCAGTCCAGATAGAGGGGGTGAAGTTATGAGGTTTTACTGACAGTTTGAGCGGATCCAACAAGATTTCAGTCACAAGCTCTATTTAATACGTTTCATAAATACTAATTATTTGTAAAACAGACAAACAGACGTAAAGGATGATTAATAGCATTGATTTATGGAAGAGAAAAAAAACAAAAAAAAAACACCACCAAAAAAGGGCACTTCGGAGTGTAAGGGGGGAAAAGGGCATGTGCTCTTCACACAAACCTTGTTCCTTATCTAAAGAATCATTTTTGGAGAGAAATTACATAATTTCATTAGCTATGTTTCCATCCACCTATTTTTATGCGCATTTTGGAATATCTATATAGTTTATATATAGGAAAACGCTGGATGGAAACGCCAAGATGTGCATAAAAAACTTGAGTAGAACAATTGAGTAGGATAAACTTTTAAAATGAGCATAAATTACGTTGAAAACACATTTGCCGAATAAATTCTGCCATGCGCATTGAAAAAGTAATGTGACACGGGATAACTTGACTAACCAGTGCACTGATCTCGTTCACAGCATCTAGGCTATATGTTGTTTTGGTCATTCTGAAATGCCTGAGGAAAGTCTGTTGTCAACGACTATCTGTATAATTACTGTCTTACATGACTGTGTTCCCAAACAACAGGCATCCACCTCAGAAAGCAATGACCGCTTTTATTACGTCTGAGGCACAAGTAACTTTTTATAAATGAAAATTATTATATTTAGTGGCTTATATTTAGTGGTAACGGTGCTTCATTCACAAATGTTTTATGTAATATTCCAGTTTTGCACATAAGTTAAATTCGCATCTTTGGATGGAAACATGGCTATTATTGTTACTCACATATATTATGCTCTTGAAAATAAGAAATAATTACCAAGCTTAGTAATAATAGAACTAATAAATTCACATACAGTCTGGAATTGTTGTATTTCAAACATTTATTTTTCAGCTGTCAATACCTCTGTGCATATGTCCTTTTTATGTAGATTTTAACCACCATATGTTAAATACAGTATTTCACTTGGTAAAAATAAATCTGTAGTCCTGACACACACACACACACACACACACACACACACACACACACACACACACACACATATATATATATATATATATATATATATATATATATATATATATATATAATGTATGTATGTATTATATATCTTACTCTTCAATAACCTGTAACTAATAACCAATTATGTTTTTAAACTAATATTTAGTTGCGTTCAGTCACAACCACATCTCATCATGTCCACATCTTTACTTCAATTACATGCACTTTGCTTGTTTACTCAACACATAAATTAGATATTTATGTGTGGATTACTTGTGGATTATTGTGATGTTTTTATCAGCAGTTTGAACTCTCATTCTGACGGCACCCATCCACTGCAGAACAAGTGATGTAAGGCTAAATTTCTCCAAATCTGTCCAATAAGAAACAAATTCTTCTACACCTCAGCAAGTTTTCATTTCTGTGTGAACTATAACTTTTAAGGTCTGTGCTATTTTTTGTTGTTGTGCATATGTGTTAGATTGACATTTTTGACTGCTGTGCCACATCTTGCTGTTTTTCCAATGCCACACACCAAAAGAATTGTCCTTTTAATTATTTATTTATTTTTATTTTTTAAATGGAATACCACACATAACATGTCCCTATATGTTATCACTGAAATAAGTGTCTTGAGAAATCACTCTCATCTCTTTGACAGCTCTGAGCTTTATAAATAGCAAACAAGGCTCACTTTTGACAGAGGGTCACTTTTATTTAGCCAATCAAATTTACAGTCACTGTCTGCTTGCTTGTTTTAAATGTTTGGGTTTGCTGACGCTGAGTTTGCAAATGTGTGCTTAAAGTTTTTTGAGTAGGAATTTTGGAGAAACTGACTCTTTGTCAGTGCTGGGTAGATTGCTTACAAATTGTAGTCCATTAGGCTACTGATTATAGATTACATGATAAAAAATGTAATTAGTGACATAAATTAGGTAATGTACTCTGACTAGAGTTTTTTTAGATTACTTTTTACCTAACTTTTTAGGCTTATTAAATTTACCGTATTGATATAAAAAGCAAAGAGAAATAAAATACATTCCATTTGTTGATATCAACATGAAAAAACAACATTAAAGGGAAAGTTCACCCAAAATTTAAAATTCTAATCCCTTGTTGAGCACAAGAGACTTCTTTCAAAAACATTAAAAATAAATAAATAAATAAATAAATTACTGACCCTGACCATTTGAACAATATGTATTGAGAAAATCAAAACGTTTTTAATATGATGAATGGAATATCAGTTCAACAGATTATGTCAAAATGATCACATTTTTGTAGGATTTTATTTGTTGAATACAGTCAAGAAGGCCAAGACCTCTGTAGGGGTAACAGGTCAATATCATCATTTAAAGGGTAATTAATTTAATGCTTTTTCAGTTTAACTTTTGTCAAAGAACCATGTGAGGATCACAAGCCATAGTTTCCTGACCACTGGTCCATATGATAAACTTAACGACTACCATAAACAGTATAACTAGTTAGATTAAACACTGTTAGACATTTCAAAGGGTTTTTACAGTAACTTAGTGGCAACACTGTTGCCACTAAGTTACTGTAATTAAGATTTACAGTAGAAAACTGTATTTGATTTATCAGTATACCACTGTAATTCATTGATTTTAATATAAATTTCATTAGATTTTATAATTTTTATATAGAATTCATTTTATTTTTACTCTACATAGGTACTACAGGCATTCAATTAAAACAGACACAATAATTACAAAATATCAAATTCTTTATTTAAAACATTGCATATATAGGACTTAAAAATACAGTCCTCCAATGCTGGAACAGTGCATCTTCACCATTTCTCCTGTCTTAGGACATTTTGCAGTGCATTATGTTGTGTCCTCTGGATTCATCCTCACAAAGAATCTTTTGGCAACAGAAACATAATGGGGGAAAAAGACAAACAGCCAAAGAATACATAGCCATCTGCAAAACCCAGGTGCTGCTCCAAAACGTGGCCACCATCTTTGCTCACCCTCCACTTTGACAGAAATATCTTCTCTGAAAAACAAGCAGAAGAAATAACACACTTTTAAAAGGCAACCATAGTTCTCTTACCATGAACTATCAGTCTCAGGGTGGCTGGTCTGCTCATTCTTGATGCTTCATTGCAGTTGCCTTTAAAACACAAATACAAAAAAATGCAGTAAATCTTAAATTCCATTAAAAATATAACAAACTAATTCTAAAACTAGAAAGGCAGCTAGCCATAAAACTAGTTTAAACATACAATTTTATTTTCTCAGGCTACTGGCCAACATTAACTACTAACACCTGAACTAAATTTCACATTAGTTAACCTAATGTTAATATAAGATTCACGAGTTCACACTTACATATAATAAACTGAGTAAAGGTTATGCGTGTTTGGCGTGCTGTCCAGGGAGAGGGCTCCGAGCTCGGTGCTTACTCCTGAACCCAGGGTACTCCCCCTGTCAGGGCGAGGGGTCCGAGCTCTGCATTTAGCCCAGACCCAGAGCATCTAAAAGGTGTCTGGCTGTTTTCCAATGTTGGATAGTTTGCTTATGTTAATCCACCAAGATCCAATCAAAATGTAGCAAACCTTTGTCCACTGTTGTGGTCAGAGAGAGGCCCCGCCATAAACTGGGCCCTGGAATGTAGTGTTCACTACAGATGAAAAATAGCAAAAAATAAATTGTGTTATGTCTCTTCATGGTATTTCCCTTTTTAGGGTTAACAACTATAATTTATTATGATGTTAATGCATTGTGACCCCTGTGTGACATTGTATTACAATCTTGCAAACACGCACATCAAGATAACAGGTATAATAAAAAATAAAAATAAAAATTACACAGATTTGATATCTTTGCTTATTCAGGTAGTAATTATAATTGCAGATTTATATAACAAATACAGTCTCTCTAGGCAAAGTTCACTGAAAACTGATTTTCTCTATAAGATTGCTTTGACTGGTTAAATTTATCCCACCAAACTCAATCCGAGCAGTCCTTAGCCATCTTCAAGAAATGGCTAAAAACACATCTCTTCCATCTTTATTTGACCCTCTAACTCTAGCACTCTATATTCTAATTATATTTTATCAATTTGTTTTCTTTTTTGGTAACACTTTATAATAACTTTCATTAATAAATAATTAACAAACATTATGTAACGCTTGACGGATCGTTAGTTAATATTTATTCACATATCTAGAAACATGAAATAATGTGCTTGTTAATGTGTACTAATAAATGTATTAAACATTACCTAATAATTAACATTTCATGTAAATTAAAATGCTTACAAATGTCATTAAACTTCTAATTCATGCACAACTTGAAAATCTACAAATGATTTTGAAAGATGTTATACAATGATTAAAAGCTTTTGTTAATGCACAACACTTTTGCTGCTGTTGAGGTGTGATACGAGTGAGGTTAGGGACAGGTTTGGTGTATGGGTTGGTTTAAGGGTTGGGTCAGGACAGTGTACAGGGGTCAATTTGACTACTATAAGGGAACAAGATTCGATCTGTTTATATTGCATTGTTTTGATAAATGATAAATTAAGTATTTTCTTGAAAAATTGGTTGTTGTTGTTTTCCCCCTGCTGTTGATATATGATTCAAGGAATATTCTGTTTAATGATTCACAATATTATACTAATATATGTGTTGAGGCAATAAAAACATGTTTTGCACCCAAATTACAATGTGTGTAATGTCTTTACCAAGCATTTAGCTAAACTTAACTAACCACCCTTTACACAAACGTTGTTACAGTAGCTGAAAGACCAGTGCCAATAAAGATTCTAAAAAAAGTAGTAAACGTTTATAAACATTTACAAATGATTAGTCTCAACTTTAGATTGGGTACATGAAAAAAAAAAAATGTGAAAGATGTGAAAATAGGGTGAATTAGTAAATAGTAGAAGTCTACACAACAAACAAAGACCAAATTTATGACCTTTACAGACTGTGATTATGAGTTAATGAATATATTAACATGAATAGTTTGTGAAGTGCTTAAAATTAATAATTAAGCTAGATTTTCACAACATTTGTAAATGTAAAAATGAGCATTAGCTAATATTTGAACTGAAGTTTAATGACACTTGTAAGCATTCAACAGTACATTAACAAATAAACTTGTAATCATTGTGTAATTTCTGTTAAAACCATTTGTAGATTTTTAAAATGCATTGAATGTTTAATGATATTTGTAAACATTAACTAATGATCAATTAAGCATTATGTAATGTTTGTTAATGATTCATTAATGAAGCTTGTAAAACATTTGTCAAAATCATTTGAAGATTTAAAAAAAATGCATGATCATATGAGTTGAAAAATGACATTTGCAAGCATTTCAATATACATTAAATAATGATCTGTTAATCATTTGGTAATGCATAATAAGTTTATTAGTTAACATTAACAAGCACATTATCTCATATTTCTAGATATTTTAATATATAAAGTAATGATTAGTTAAACATTATGTAATGTTTGTTAATGTTTTATGAAAGAAAGTTATTGTAAAGTGTTACCTTGTTCAATAACACTAATTTGCCCTGTTTAGTAAATCTGGGCCTAAGTTCATTAAAATGACTTAACATAAAGTTAGGTCCATAAATTTGGACACTGGCACAATTGTTATTATTTTAGCTGCTGACCAAAACATATAAATAGAGCTTTAATTTGAGGGTATTCTCATTAAAATTGAGGGAAAGGTTAAGGAATTACAGCTCTTTAATATGTACCTCCCCCTTTTTCAAGGGACCATAAGTAATTGGGCAGTTGACTCAAAAGCTGTTTCATGGACTGTTTCGTGGGCTACTCTTTTGTTATTTCTACATCAATTAAGCAGGCAAAAGGTCTGGAGTTGATTCTAAGTGTGTCATTTGCATTTGGAAGCTGTTGCTGTGAACCCACATCATGCGGTCAAAGGAGCTCTCCATACAAGTGAAACAAACAATTGGGTTTCACTTTATTTTGATGGTCCCTTTACAGTCCCTCCAGGATTTCACGGGACTTTTTTCTGATTTTTGCGGCCTAAAATGACTGATTTTGCTGCGGCTTTTCTCAAAATTTGCAGTGATATTTGCGGCATTTCTTATTGTTTTGCAGTGAAAATATACCATGGACAACATTCTTCTAACTTTATAACTTTTCTGACTTCGAGAACCCTCGTAGGGCTCCAGACTAACATTTGAGGACACCAGTGCCATTAAGTTCTAAAGAAGGTGGCACCAGCACCTGACAGTAAAGCACTCACCCTAATCGCATGTTCATCTCAGAAATGTCGATGATGTCTGCATTTACATACGTAAGACATATTGTTTAGGGTGTATGTCTCTAAAGACGTTTCCTGTCAGATGTCAAATAGACATTTATTAGAATGCATGTAGAAATCTCTGCAGCCATAGTGGTAATTTAATGTCCTTTTTATTTTTAAATAGCCTAAGTGTTTGCTTTCTTACATTATGAAACTTTTTATAAATTGAGGCAACCTATGAAGGATGCACAAATAATGTCATCACATTAAAAATAACTTTCAAATTCGGTACTACTTAAAGCTTTGAAGTGCTGGGAAAAGTTGTGTGAAGCATTTAAAAACGCTCGAAAACATTAGACCATTTCTGCCACAAGTTGTTGCTGTAGTTATGTTAAATCCATGGTGAATGGTGGAGATTTGTGTTTATTGAACAATGTTTTTCCTGGTTTCCACACCAGTGGCGTTTGTTCTGATATTATATGTAGCTGTAACAGAATTCTGCACCGAATTCAAATGCTTCGCACAAGATTTCACAGAGATGATACCGATTCTCCCAGCGCTGTGCATAACAGTGTCGCGTGATCGAGAGCAGCCCGCAGCTCCGGCCCAAGCAGATAAACGGTCTGCACTGCGTAGCCCAAACGAGTAGCGCGGATTCGTTCTGCTTTCGGTCGTTTCTCCAATGTAGCTCTTGTAAATCGGGCATGATGAGAACTCAAGGCTGTTCATTCCATTTTTCAAACTGAGAAACAACCTTTCTTTGACTGAATGTGCGTTGCGATGACAGCACGGAAAGACTAAGCCCAAAATTTGCGGCAATTACAGAAAATTGCGGAGTTTGCTTGATTTTGCGATAAATTCAGCAATCGTAGAATCGCAAAATCCTGGAGGGACTGCCTTTAACACATTCTATTGACTATAAGTAATGTTGCACCTACATTTCTACTAACTCTCATTAGATTGTTAGTAGTGTATTAGTTGACTGGTAGGGTTAGGGTTTGATTAAGTTGACACGTTCTTGCAAAGTTACTTATAACCAGTAGAATATCTGTTGGGAGACCAACACAATAAGGAGTTAGTAGATATCAAGCAGACAGTCTACTAATATTTTATGAGAGTTTGTTGACATGTAGTTGCAACATTACTAAGTGTCAACAGAATGTTCAAAAGGGACCATCAAAATAAAGTGTTACCAGCCAAGAGAAGAACACTCTCCAGGAGGTAGACGTGTCACTGTCAAAGTTTAAAACCAAGAGAAGACTTCACCAGACCAAATACAGAGGGTTCACCACAAGGTGCAAACAAGGTCAGATTAGACCTGATCAACCTGTACCAGAATGACGAGAAGAAAAAAAGTATGGGGATACCTAATTTCTAGCGATTATCGCCGATTTGATTGCACAGATACTATTTAAACTAAACTGAGCTAGACAATGGCATCTCTGAATTCAATAATGAAATGCCTTTAACTGAAAATTGAGTGTTTAATCTTATCATTATATATTACTGACACTCTGTCCTCCAATTTGATACTGTTAAGTGCTTTGACACAATCTGTATTGGTAAAAGCGCTATATAAATAAAGGTGACTTGACTTGACTTGAGAAGGCTCAAACAGCTCATGATCCAAAGCATACAACATCATCTTTGAAACATGGTGGGGCAGTGTGATGGCATGAGCATGCATGGCTTCCAGTGGCACTGGGTTTCTAGTGTTCAATGATGACGTGACAGAAGACAGAAGCAGCCTGAAGAATTCTGAAGCGTATAGGGATATACTCTCTGCCCAGACTCAGTCAAATGCAGCAAAGTTGATTGGGCGGTGCTTCATAGTACAAATGGACGATGACCCAAAACATACAGCGAAAGCAACCCAGGAGTTTTTGAAGGTAAAAAAGTGGAACATTCTGCTATGGCCAAGTCAATCTCCTGATTTCAACCCGATTGAGCATGCATTTCACCTGCTGAAGACAAAACTAAAGGCAGAAAGACCCACACTGTAAAAAAAAAAAAAAAACATGTAAAAAAAAAAAGGTGCAATGCATGGCAGCACAGGGTGCCAAACATTTGCCATTAATGGGAATAATGGTGATACTCTATGTACTGAAGTAACATGTTTACACAGCAACATGAGAAATGGTACACTGACCATACAATACAATAAAATGTTTAAAATGTAATCTGAAATGACGTTTTGTCTGTGTAATTAAGAAACATGCATAGACCATTAAATAAAATACCATTCTTTGATTGAAAATTTAAATAACATGTTTGAATCCTTATTTAATGAAACATGTTTTAACTGTACAGGTAAATGTAAAAAACATGGTTAAACAGTTACTTAACTAAACCATGTAGCGTCAGAACGAGTCAGGCAAAACTAAGATTCGATCAGAACATGAAAACAGAACAACGTCGTAAAGATTCTTATCTCCAAAGAGATGGCCATCACATGTGTTCCACGAGAGAAATCACAAGCTTCTTTAGATTGACTTTTCCCCCACACATAGAAGACAAATAACCAGACTGAAATTCCTCTGGCCAAAGAACATTTCTTTTTGGTCTCCACAGAACTACACAGATACTTTCTTTTTCATATGGACATAAAACCATCCTAAAGGACATTGCTAAGCATAACACTATATTATGTATGTAACCACATATTAGACTATCATGTTTTAAGCACATATTATGTATGTCTTTATAATAACTATTGAATGACTTTAAGGTTAGTCGTGTTTGGTATGTATGAGTTTGACATTTCTAGCTTGAAACGTTTCTTTCAATTAATTCTGTGTCAAATGTGTCATATTCTGGTTATAGAAATCATGTCCAAAAGTATACTTTGCAAGAGTGTGTAAAATTCAGACCATGTGACTGATAACATGCTGATTTATGATGGAAGGAACAACCCTAGCTAAGATAATAGCCTATCTAATTGGTCAAGACACCAAATGGGATGTGTCCCAAAAGCCGAGTTTAAGAACTCAGGATACCATCAAATCTTTCTCTTTCGTCTCTCGTCCCTTCTTCTCGCCACCGCATTTTGACGCTGCTTTTAGCGCTCTTTGAACGTGCTCTGGCCTACAGGCCAGTTGCTACTTAACACCACGATGAGAAGAAAAACCACCTAGTCTCGTTACTCATTTTATTCTTTTACTTTAGTTTCTTTTCTTTCCGTTGAGTTTGCCGCAAAGTCCAGCTGCGACTGCACCCGCTTCAAACTTCAACCAGCAACTGACTCCAAGACCATCCTCAGCCAACGCCCAACCATTGGCTTCCCAAGACATCACTTCAAAGACTACTGAACTTCCAGCCAATCACCAACTCGGGAAAACCCCTTTCCTGCAACGACGACGACAGAAAGGAATCCCTGTAACACAAAGGCAACGCAAGTACAAACTCCAGATTCTGGCTGAACTGGTGCATTTAGCCTCATTGAGAAACTCAGTGCGAGGGTTAATTAAGTGATTGATGGTTGTTCAGGTCTATGCAATAGCACATATTGCTATAAACTTGGGATTTCACATTCTCATTCTCTAAATTCCTCCTTTCTCTCTTTCTGCAACGTATGAATGTGTGACTGCTTGTGTTCATGTGTTAGATTAGTTTATGTCTTAGGTTTATATAAATAAAGTCGTATTTATATTTAAAAGAGAAGTATCTTGTGTTTTGTGCTTACAAGTTAATGTCTTAATCTGCCGATCTTGTTACTGTGCTTATTAATAGTGTTTTCACTATATTTTGGATTTTAATATCCAGTGCAGAATTAATGTTATACGGCTCGTTCAGTGAATCGCTGCCGACTCAGTGATCAGCCGCAAAACAGTGATTCTGTTCAAATTCCCTATAAAATCATAAATGATTCCCTTTGAGCTAAATTAAATTATATTTATGTATCAAACCCTACAACCAATTTTGACTATAGATATGTTACAGGTTCATGGTTGTAGAAAAACATAAATGAAGGACAGGAGAACGAAGTAGCATCAACACACATACCATTTAATAACGTATAAGATCGGACAAATCATGAGGGGAAAACTCAGGACATATAAACTGACAGGAACTATAGAGCAAACAAGGAAATGCAAATCAGGTGGGAACAATGAATGATAATGAACTAATAAGAATCAGAACTAAACCAAATAAGGGAAAAATGGAACTCAGAGGGGCAGACACGTGACATATCGCCCCCCTCCCGGAAGGCGCGTCTCGCGCCGTTGAGTTCTGCCGGTGAGGGGGGTGTAGGACCAAGACAAGGGAGGACTCCAGGGTGCATCCGGGGACACGGGAGGCCATGGCGGAGCAGGGAGCTTGGGCGGCCATGGAGGAGCAGAGAGTTTGGGAGGCCATGGCAGATCTGGGAGCTTGGGTGACCATGGCGGAGCAGGGAGTTTAAGAGGCCATGGCGGATCCGGGAGCTTGGGTGACCATGGCAGAGCAGGGAGCTTGGGCGCCCAAGACAGAGCAGGATTCTCAGGGGTATAGCCCCCCCCCCCCATATTTAACATGAGATTCCTCTGGAAGGCAGCGCGGAGCTGGACAGAGTCAGCGGAGACTTTTGGGGACGCTCTGGAAGCACGGACTCTTGGGGGCGCTCTGGCAGTGCGGAGCTGGACGGGACCAGCGGAGACACAGGAGGGCTCTTGCGAGGAGCTGGCAATGGCAGGTCTTGTGATGAGCAGGCACTGGCGGACACTTGAGATTCTCCGGCGGGCTTGCCATAATTTCTGTCGGCGGGCTTGCCATACTCTCTGTCGGCTGGCTTGCCAGGGCCGCGAACAGCGGTGGGTTTGCGGTGGCTGCGACCGGCGGCGGAAACTTCTTATCTGATGGAGGGTTTAGGAGATTCGTGGACGGCGGCTGGTTTAGGAGTGCCGGGGATGATGACTGACAAGAGGGAGCCGTGGCTGACGGGTTGGTTCCGGCTCGGGCCCGGACGCTTCCCAGACACCGAAAAACAGCCTCTTTCCAACACAATCCCGTGGTGACTGGGAGGTTTACGGGATGGTGGAGATTGCCTCCGAGCCGGAACAGTTCTATAAGGGTGGCGTCATCCCACGCTGTTGCCACAGCGAGCTTACAGAATTCCACAGCGTACTCATAGAAAGGGAGATTCCGAAGAGCTAGGGCGGGAAAATGGTCCACAAACTCCATACTTTGTGGTTAGGTCCGATCTTCTTTTACGGGTTCGTGGTTGTAGAAAAACATAAATGAAGGACACATACCATTTAATAACGTATAAGATCGGACAAATCATGAGGGGAAAACTGAGGACTTATAAACTGACAGGAACAAAAGAGCAAACAAGGAAATGCAAATCAGGTGGGGACAATGAACAATAATGAAGTAATAAGAATCGGAACTAAACCAAATAAGGGAAAAACGGAACTCAGAGGGGCAGACACGTGGCAAGATATACATAACATGTAATACCATCACTTAAGAAAGCGTGTTTTGACTGTAAACTGAAATAAAGTTTAAATCATTGTTTAACAGATTTCAACTGTAAATTGAAATAACTTGTGTCAGCCAATATTTTAAGAAATTAACTGAAATGGACCATAATTTTGAATTACATGTACAGCACTTTATTTTAAAAACCCTAGGTTTAAATGTTTCACGTGTAAAAATGAGTTGCAATGATTTGAAATATAACATACATATGGTATCATGATTATGGCTAACAGCTGTAATTTTACACTAAGCTATGACCATTTTTTTTTTAATCTGTGATGTTTTAAGGCTGTTATTTATAGTGGATCACGTACATATGTTACACTCACAAAAATGAATTTATTACAGATAATCAATATTAATCAGTCCCCCTCTATTTTCATGCAATGCGATAAAGTTTCTGTTGTAAATAACACCAATCTTACAAACTTAAAACAGCAATACCAACATACATTGCTTAAAGGTATCACTGGGTTCTAACACGTAGTAAAATATGAAATAATGAAATATTTAAACTTATTCAATTTAAAAAATAAATAAATAAAAAATAAAAAAGGCAAAGCCCATAATACCCTGCTAGACAACTCAAAACATTAAAAACATAAAACTCTTTTCACAATGCTTGTATAATCTACAATAGACACTATAATTATACTACAAATCTTTGTATAAAACACAACATCAATAAATCCAATTAATATCATCACTGCATTGCAAGTCTTCCACACACAAGGGTTTGGACAGACCAACGGGTACAACTTCAATTCATTCAGCATCTTGGTCCCTTAAGAAAAAGAAAGAGAAAGAGAGAGAGAGAGAGAGAATGGTTAAACATCTCAATTGTAAGAACTTCAATTTGAAGTAAAAGTGAAGTTAAACATGCATACCATTTTCCATGTGTCCTCCTTCTTTCTGTTTATTGACCAATTTTCGCGCATAACTCCACGTGTCCTTGAGAAATGTTTCACTACTAATGAACACTACTATAAGAAAAACGCAACACGAATCAAGGCTTAAGTTCATCATTATTAAGTTAATCAAAATATTACCTGCCAGTGGAGACAAAAACGCAGCATTTAATCCCGTGCTGGCACAAATATTAAGGTAGTTGTTCCGATGGGAAAGCGTGACTGAATGTAAACAGAGTTATTGGCACCACACGTTGGCTAAAACAGGCAATGCACCAGGGTTGCCAGGTTTTCACAACAAAACCTGCCCAATTGCTACTTAACACTAGCCCAAAACTAGCCCAATCGCGTTTCGAGGGGAATCCACCAGTAAAAATCGCAATGAAATGAAAAACATTGTTGGAGAGAGTTTGCCTTTCATTTTATCAGAAACTATATAGTAGGGTTAGGGTTAGGGTTAGCTAACTCGTAATTTTCTCTAAAACTATACAGTAAGATGACTTGGAAATTAATAGAGTAATAGTCAGGGTGAACAGGAATCAATTGAAAGAATGAGCAAACCTACAATGGAAAGATTTTTATGAGTGTTTGAAAATAGGTATTGATGCAACTGCTAGAATGCACTTTGTTTTTGGGAGCCAGGGTTTCTGTGAACAGGAATCAATTGAAAGAATGAGCAAACCTATACAGGAAATATTTTTATGAGATTTTGAAAATGGGAAATGGTGCAAGTGCTAGAATGCAATTGGATGCTTGGGGTGAATTTGCCATTAATGTTCTCCAAAACTGTACAGGAAAATGACTTGAAAATTAATACAGTAATAGCCAGGGTGATTGCGAACAGGCTTCAATTGAAAGAATGATCAAACCTATGAAGGAAGGATTTTTATGACTGTTGAAATTGGTACATTATGTAAAATTGCTAAATGCACTTTTACACTTGGGGTGAAATTGTTATTGAATTTGTTCCAAAGTTATAAGGGTTTGGAATTACATTTTTGATTAAATTATTCCTCTAATGTTGTTACAGATGGTTCATGCTGGAATAACTGAAAAATCTAAAAGAAATGTGTTTGAGTATAAAATCATCAGTACATTGTCAAGTTGGATGAAAAGAGCTCTTTATTAACATTTTTAGGACACATAACAGACATGGGTAAGCCACATTTCCATATTTAAGAGTATTGATTGTCATGCATAACATTTTGACCATTAATATTTTTTATTTGCCTAATAATAATTAGAAGTCTGGACTCTTTCTAGTAGGGCAGCCCTCGACTAAAGATTTTATAAAGACATTACATTTTATTGACAGCCCCATTTTTAACCATTTAACTACTCCAATAGGTTCATGCTGGAGAAAATTAACAAAGCATCAGGAAACATCTACGTGTAATAAAGGAGGAAACAGAGAAATTCAGACCAAACGTAGAGCTCCTCAAAGAAAGGATGGTGCTGATAGAATGCTATTGGACAAATTTTGTGTCCAAATATAGCACAGAGGAGACTCTCTGAGTTCTTGTGTTTCATACTGGCCAAAATGCTCAGTACAGCAGTGTGTTAATTGCCTCCTTATTTAATTGTCTGAGTTATGACTATATTTTAATACATGTCTTTCCTCCTTTGCCTTCCTCTTAACATAAGCTCCTTTCGGATCTGTGAGACCACACCAATGTTGATGTGGACCAACAAATTCTCACACAGCTCTCTGTAGTGACATCCGGAGTCCTTCAAGTTTCACAGAGTCTCCTGAAGGAGAAGTTCAGGTGCATGATTGATGACTGTGAAGAAGGCAGACTGAAAAAAATGTAATTAAATCATTACTGCTAGATTTTCATTGTACCACGGACTGACACCCTACCACTCTGCCTGAGATCATACCTGTCTTCTTTCCTGCATTTATCTGTATTACACACAGTAATGGATGTTAAAAAAAGGGTAAAAGCATCCACCATGTTATGTTAAACGAATGAGGTTATTTTGTTTAAAGGCCTACAGTTGGAAGCAGCTATTCTGCTCTTGCCTGCTCTGTTCAAGGAGGACCCGGGGTTGCTGTTTGAAGTTGACGTGAGCCATGAACAGTTGACTACAGCGTGTGAAACACAATCCAATCAAAGCACTACACTTATTGCACATTTGGTTATTCAGATGATTTCAATGCAAACATTCATTTTTTTGTTTGTTGGTCTACACAAACTAAGCTATCAAATTGAAGAGAGAATTTTGTTCATTTTCAGTTCATGGCCAAAAGTGTTTGAGCAGTTGTATGACAATAGTTAAAATTAATTTAACTCATAAGGTTTGCCTTGCAAATATATACAGTATGAGAAGATGGTTAATGCTATTATCCCCTCTCCCCCAGATCCATTCTCAGACCAGCCCATCTCAACACCTAAGATGAAGCTTAAAGGCTATAGGGAGGGTCATCTCGTGCAGTATGACCACATTGTGCTCACGTTGGATGGACAGTTAATCACAGAGGAGAACGAGGAGAACGAGGAGAACGAGGACATCTCGACGGTGCTGGGACTCCTCCTGTAGCAGCGGTTCTCAATTCCAGTCCTGGCGACCTGCCCCCACATGTTGCACGTCTCACTTATTTAACAAACCTGATTCAGATCATGAGCTCATAAGAAAAGAGCTCCATGAATGAAATGTGCTCTGACTGACATGGCCCCTTCACAGTGTCCCTACACTGAACATTCATTCACAGATTTACACTACTTCCTGTCACTGTAAGTCAATATTATCTATTTCTGGGCCTCTTCCAGGTTTAGTTGTAGTTTCTGTTGTTTTGTTTTTTTTAAATCTAAAAGGACTTACAAAAATGTTAGTATGCTGTTGAAAATGAAAAAGTGAAAGATACTGCATTACTTCAAAGTGTACAACTTAGTTTGGAAGTGGTTGTGTATTATTACAGTTTTTATCGATTGCTAACACACTATAACTGATTCATTTGGCCCATTTTTCCAAACCATACATACAGTTCTCAAAACAAAGACATGTTTCTCAAAACTTTTAACACATTTCACCTGTTTGCACACACGTTCCAATCTGCTCAGTGTTTTCTTCAAAACTCTACACAAAAACGCCATCATTCTGCACAGGTTTAACCATGTTCTCATTCAGAAAACACTAAACTAAACACACAATATAACTAACTCAAGCATCAAAAAATGAACACAAACAGCACGTTTATCCGTGTGTGAACATTCAGTAGCAAAACTGATGACACACAGGTCAGAATCTCAGGATGATATGCACAGGAGCACAAGTGATTATGTGTTTTGGAAAATTAATCCTGGTAGTGGGAGACAAAGAAGAATAGGAGGAGAAAAGAAAATATTAAGGGGATGAGGTCAAAGGTTGTTTGTTCCTGATGAAATACAAAGCACTATAGTTGACCATGTTCATCTGCATGGACTGACTGTGAGGGAAGATGGCCTACAGGCTCATCTACAAGGTAACTGTATATTCAGTTATTTGGTCTTTGAACTTTTCTCTTCTAGTGCTTTTCATCTACTGTAAGATATCTTTACAGTCGTGTAATGAAAGTAAACTTTTCTTAAAGTTAATTGCTGAATTTTACTGTATCTGCACTTCTTTATTTATGCTGTATACTGTAACAGACATTGACTAGCAAAAGGATTCCTGTTTCCCAAAAGGAGGTTTTGGTAACAGTGTTTTGAATTGATCTCACTGGTGTTTTCTAGGCAGTGGAGCAGTCTGTATATTTGGCAGGTTTGTGCATCATCTGAGGCCAAAGTTTGATTTTGACTGAAGATAATATGTTTTTGATTAGAATATTTAGTTTTGAATTGGAAGTTTGAGGTTTGTGCAAGTTGGTGTATAGTTTAGAGATTGTGTTTATAGTTGTGAGAAAATTTTCAGTATTTATTTTGAGAGTAATTTTCAGTAATTTCACTCACTCACTATTAATGTAAAAACGACTAGATTTTCCAAATAAAGTAAAGAACTAATGTAGGCCTAAAACTGTAGGTGAAAAAGTTACCTGATTACAGGGCTACAGTATATATATGTAAACCAGGACTCTCTCTTCTTCAAAAATGTACATATTTCAAGCTTGTTATATTATTTTGTATGTGTATAAGACAACAACTCCCCATATATTGTGATGTCGTATATATATATTCCCTGGCTTGTCAGGGAATATACATCATTTTATTTGCTGCTGAAAGTAATAAATGAAAAGGTTTTGAAAGTGGGATGTATTTTGTTTCTCAGTAAGCATTTAGTACATGCATTTGAATCTTTAAAGCTGCAATTTGGAAAGAAATTATTAGTTATCATTCATCTTAAGTAAAAGTGTCATTTAGAAGCAAATTGGCTCATCTGTGGTATTCATATATGGCACCTCTACTGGTTCTGTGTAACACATTTTGACAAATGTGCTATTAAGCTTCTTATTTTTAAGAATATGTAATTTGTTTTTACAGTTTTTCTCGATTGCTAACACACAATTCATGAAACAATTCACCATTTTCTCACAACTATAAACACAATCTCAAAATTACACACCAACTTGTGCAAACTTCAGACTTCCAGGTCAAAATCAAATAGTTTAGTCAAAAACATGTTCTCTTTTGTCAGACTCAAACTTTGGCCTCAGATGATACACAAACCTGTCAAATACTCAGACTACGTTCCTGTCTAGAGAACACTAGTGAGATCAATTCAAAACACTGTTACAAAAACCTCCTTTTGGGAAACAGGAATCCTTTTGCTAGTCAATGTCTGTTACAGTATACGGCATAAATAAAGGGGTGCAGATACAGTAAAATTCAGCAATAAACTTTAAGAAAAATTTACTTTCATTACATGACTGTAAAGATATCTTACAGTAGATGAAAAGCACTACAAGAGAAAAATTCAAAGACCAAACAACTGAACTTACCATAAATACACATTGGAATATACTGTCAGTTGTTTTACAGAAAGAACGAAAGAAATAATGGATAAAAGAATAAATTAATTAATTAATTCAGCAAAACTGCATTACAGTATTGGCAGTATCCTTATTTTTTATAGCAGTTTCTTAGTCTTCTGAGAAAATACTTCTCTGCCTCCCCTAGACAGACAACTCTCAGTTCTGCACAAATACAGTAAATGTAAGGACTACTTGGCTACAAATCAATTCAACAGTAATGAGTTTGAGGGTGTGTGCTACAGTATTTACTGTATACAGAATAATGAAAGTTGTCTCATCTGAAGTACTGCCGCTATGTACTGTAATTATATTGTATGTATCAGTAGTATTGAAACCTTGTAGATGAGCCTGTAGGCCAACTTCCCTCACGGTCAGTCCATGCAGAAGAACGTGGTCAACCATAGTGCTTTGTATGTCATCAGGAACCAATGACCTTTGACCTCATCCCCTTCATTTTTATTTTCTCCTCCTATTCCTCTTTGTCTCCCATTACCAGGATTCATTTTCCAAAACACATAATCACCTGAGCTCTTGTTCATATCATCCTGAGATTCTGACCTGTGTGTCATCAGTTTTGCTACTGAATGTTCACACATGGATAAACATGTGCTGTTTGAGTTCATTTTTTGATGTTTGAGTTAATTATTTTGTGTGTTTGAGTTTTCTATATGAGAACATGGTTAAACCTGTGCAAAATGCTGCTGTTTTTGTGTAGAGTTTTGCAGAAAACACTGAGCAAATTGGAACGTGTGTGTAAACAGGTGAAATGTGTTAAACGTTTTGAGAAACATGTCTTTTTTTTGAGAACTGTATTGATGGTTTGGAAAAATGGGCCAAATGAATCAGTTATAGTGTGTTAGCAATTGAGAAAAACTGTAAGAATGACCAAACGAGGTGTCTCTATGATTAAAAGCCAAAGAACCACTGTTGACCACCATTTTTGAGAAAAAGTGCTATATGGCACCTCTTATGGTGCTATATTGCACCTTTAAGAATAGGTGCTATATAGCACCAAAAATGGTTCCCCTATGATTACGAGCCAAAGAATCACTTTTGGTGCTATATAGCACCTTTTTTTTTTTAGAGTGTAGCTTTGCATTATACACTTCAACATCTGAACTGCAGTGAAACATAAGTTAAGATGCTCTTCCTGGATTATAGTTCTGTCTTCAATATCATCTGACCGGGAAAGATAATTGGGAAGCTGACAGACCTTGGGGTCCCAAATCCTTCCTGTTACTTTATTTTGGACTTTCTTATTGATAGACCACAAAGGTGAGGTGAGGGTGAGGCAGGCTCTCTTCTGAGATTACAATTACACTGACATATAGAGACTTGTTGCTAAGGTTGCTTTGTTTATAAAGCTTTTACATGTATCTGTTATACAGAGACTTCTTTAATCATAGTTTTCTTTTTCATATTGCATTGTTTCAGGACAAAGTAAACTGCAAAATGCATGTCCAATATTCTCATATGGAAGTAAGTGTGCTTTTTTATAGTATATATTTCATTGTATGTCTATAGTGTGTGTTTTAATATTATTATTTATTTTGGAGGGAAATGTATCACTGATAATGCAATTTATTACAGAATTTCATAATTACTGACATATATCCTATGCTCTTGAATCTAAGAAACAATTACCAACATTAGGGTATTTCCTAATAGTTTCATAGAAACACATTAGACCAGGGGTCACCAAACTTGTTCCTGGAGGGCCGGTGTCCTGCAGAGTTTAGCTCCAACCCTAATCAAACACACCCGAACCAGCTAATTAGGGTCTTGCTTGGTATACTTGAAACTTCATGACAGGTGTGTTGAGGCAAGTTGGAGTTAAACTCTGCAGGACACTGGCCCTCCAGGACCAAGTGTGGTGACCCCTGCATTAGACTTTACACACCATATGTTAAATACAGTATTTCACCTAGTAAAAGTAATACCTCTGTAGTCCTGACACTCGAAACAAAAATATAGTCATGTAACTTACTCATCAACAGCCTTTTATGTTTTTAAACTATTTCCAAATCTTTTTCTTTATATCCATTTGCATTCAATCACAGCCACATGGATGCATCATTTCCACATCTGTACTACAATCACATGCACTTAGCATGTTTACTCAACACATAAATGTGATATGTATGTTGTGTGGATTATTGTGATGTTTGTATCACTCTCATTCTGACAGCACCCATTCACTGCAGATGATCCACTGCTTAGCAAGTGATGCAATGCTAAATTTCTCTAAATCTGTTCCAATGAAGAAACAAAACTCATCTGTGCCTTGGCTTGAGGGTGAATACATTTTCAGCAAGTTTTCATTTCTGTATGAACTATAGTTTTGAAGGTATGTGCAATGTCTGTTGTATGCATATGTGTAAGATGGACATCAGATGTGCCATGTCTTGCTGTTTTTTCCAATGCCACACACCACAGGCATTGTCCTTTCAAGTATGATGTGTCAAGCTAAAAGTTCTGTTAGTTAGCTGTTTGTTTGTTTGTTTGTTTGTTTGTTTGTTTGTTTGTTTGTTTGTTTTTTAATGGAATACCATAGATAAAATGTATCTACTGCCTAACAGTTATCACTGAAACAGGTGTCTTGGGAAGTCACACTTGTCTCTCTGACAGCAAACAAGAATCTGAAGGCAGGTCACTGTTATTTAACCAATCAAATTTATAGGCACTGTTTACATGCTCATTTAAAATTTTGAGGTTTGCTTTTGGAGAAAGTGACAGGTCTTTGTCAGTGCTGGGTAGATTGCTTATAAATTGTGGTACATTACTGATTACAGAAAATACATTCCCTTCTTTGATATCAATACGAAATGCAATAAACACCAGGGTTTCTCAAACTGGGGTTAATTTAAGAACAGTAAAGGGTTTGTAAGTAGATAAATAGCTAATAATTAGTGCTGTCTATTTTAGTGGATGTAAAAAATGTTAATTTAATTAATTAGTTATGGGGAAAAAATAAGGTGTTAAAATAATTAATGCACCTATAGCCTATATTGCATTTAAATGCCCCTTTAGATATTGTGTCAAAAATACTCTTGTGAGAGTTTATGTATTGTATTTATATGATATGATATAGTTAGATAATATCACATGAGCAATTAGTGCTGTTTTTGAATGACTGCAAATGTGATTCTGATTTTATGCAACAGTTTACAAGTCACATGTTAAGGTTGTCTGTTGTTTTTTTTTTTAACAGATTATGTCAAAATTATTTTATTTTTTGAATACAGTCAAGAAGGTCAAGACTTCTGTAGGGGCAAAAGGCCCATATTATCATTTAAAGGGAAATGCATGTTATGCTTTCATACTAGTTTAATTTCTTGTCAGAGAGACATGTGTGACGCGCTAGCCATAGGTTCCTGGCAACTGATCAATATAATACTTATGAAACTTAATAACTGCCATAAATTGTATCAGTAGTTAGATTAAAGTTAAACTGCCTGATTGTGACACTGATATGTATGACTCCCCCTTAGATTAGCAGTAGTACTTATAAAGAGCTTTGAACACTCTTCCCCTTTGTAGAACAGTCATGATGAAGGTCCTAGAGGCATTTCTTTCTCTAGGTTTGCTGGCTGTTTTTTGGAGCTCCAGTAATGCAGAGCAACAGGACTTCATGTTACTTGCTGGCCCTCTGAAATCCAGCCAGACTTCACCATCAGATGAAGACAATACGTTTAACTGTGGAGGTCCACTACCTCACCAATCCAGAGCCTACTTCCTGTACCTTCAGAGCAGAGGGGTGACCCACTTTAAAGTTCCCCTGTCCTGGTCTCTCATTCTTCCCTCAGGTGATCCCAACCAGCCACATGAAGACACTGTGAAGTGCTACAAGACGCTTGTGCAGCAGCTGACTGAATCGGACATCAAACCTCTGCTGGTTCTCCATCGGTCTGCGGTACCAGAACTCTTCAGAGCCAGATACGGAGGCTGGGAGAATCCATTACTGGTGCAGATGTTTGAGCAGTATGCAGGATTTGTGTTCAATACATTTGGAGATCTTGTGGACACATTCATCACATTCAGTCACCTGCATGAGCTACATGAAGTGCAACTTCAAAATGCTGTCCAGTCTCATGCAAATGTTTACAATGTCTATCATCAAATGTTCAAAGGTAAGGCATGAGTTTATTAATTTATTTATTATCATACGTTATCATATGTTTCATGAATAAAATGCTAAATGATTTTATGGTTTAAATGTAGTTGAAAAAAAGACTAAACAGCTCATTTTATGGCCCACTAAGAGAACTTACCGCATGAAATGTGAAAACAGACCCATATGCTTGGACAAATGTTAAAACAAGAACAACAACAAAACTTTAAAAATAAACTTTTACATAGTTTACATTACATAGTTACATATTACATAATCAGAATGAGCTTTATTGGCCAGGTATATTTACACATACGAGGAATTTGTTATAGTGACAGAAGCTCCACAGTGCAACAGAAAGACAGCAACAGGACAGGACACAGAAAATAAAAGAATATTATACAAATAGGAAATGTACAAAATAGCAAAAACAAAATATAATATAGACAATTATGTGTGTGTACAGGTCTGATATGTGTAAATTTGAAATGAAAAAATAAGTATGTGTGGTGAATAAATAATGTATAATAGTGTTGTGTGTTCCATGTTTAAAGTGCGCAGTGCTCTGTAGACCAGAGGGTAACAGTTCAAAGAGGGAGTGTGCTGGATGTGAGGGGTCCAGAGTGATTTTTCCAGCCCTTTTGCTCACTCTGGATGAGAACAGTTCTTGGAGAGTGGGGAGGGTTGTACCAATGATTCGCTCAGCAGTCCGGACTACCCTCCATAGTCTTCTGAGGTCAGATTTGGTAGCTGAGCTGAACAAGACAGTTATTGAAGTGCAGAGGATGGATTCAATGATGGCAGAGAAGAACTGTTTTAGCAGCTCCTGTGGCAGGTTGAACTTCCTCAGCTGGCGAATGATGGTGTTAAAAGTGGAGCTGAAGTCTACAAACAGGATCCTCATATAAGTCCCTGGTCTGTCCAGATGCTGAAGGATGAATTACAGTCCCATGTTGACTGCATTATCCATGGACCTGTTTGCTCTGTAGGCAAACTGCAGGGGGTCCAGTAAGGGTCCAGTGGAGGCCTTCAGATAAGCCAAAACCAGAATTTCAAATGATTTCATGACCACAGACGTTAGAACCATAGGTCTGTAGTCATTAAGTCCAGTAATTGTGGGTTTCTTTGGGACGGGGATGAAGGTGGAGCATTTGAAGCATGAGGGGACTTTGCACAGATCCAGTGATCTGTGGAAGATCTGTGTGAAGATGGGGGCCAGCTGGTCAGCACAGGTTTTTAGGAAGGCTGGTGACACACCGTCTGGACCTGGTGCTTTCCTTCTTTTGTTCTTTCTGAAGACCTGGCACACGTCAACTTCACTGATTTGAACTGCAGGTGTGGGGAAGAGGGTAGGGGGGTAGCTGGGGGTGTTAATGGTTGTGTGGAGAGGTGTTCAGGGCGGGTGTGGGGTGTTTTTTCAGACCTGCAGTAGAATTCATTCAGATCGTCTGCCAGTTGTTGATTCTCCACAGTGCTGGGGGATGGTGTCTTGTAACTGGTGATATCTTTCCTACCTTTCCACACTGAAGCAGAATCAGTGGAAGAGAATTTGATCCTTAGTTTGCCAGAATAATTCCTCTTTGCCACTCTGATCTCCTTTTCCAGTGTGTATTTGGCCTGTTTATACAAGACTTTATCCCCCTTTCTGTAAGCATCTTCTTTGGGCTGACAGAGCTGTCTGAGTTTTGCAGAGAACCATGGTTTGTCGTTGTTGTAAGTTAGATGAGTCTTGGTAGGAATCTACATATCCTCACAGAAACTGATATAAGATGTTAGTCTCTGTGAGCTTGTCCAGATCGTTTGCAGCAGCTTCAAAAACAGTCCAATCAGTAAGGTCGAAACAGGCTTGTAAAACCCGCTCTGTTTCATTAGTCCATCTTTTAACAGTTCTTAGTACAGGATTAGCTGATTTCAGTTTCTGCCTGTAGGACAGTATAAGATGAACCAAACAGTGATCAGAGAGTCCTAAAGCTGCCCGTGGGGCACAGTGATATGCGTCCTTTATTGCTGTGTAACAGTGATTCAATATATTACTGTCTCTGATGGGACATGTAACATGCTGTCTGTATTTTGGCAGTTCACGGGAGAGATTTTCTTTATTAAAGTCCCCAAGAATGATTAAAACAGAGTCCGGATGTTGTTCTTCTGTGTCTGTGATCTGATCAGTGAGTTTCTGTAAAGCTGAGCTCACGTGCGCTTGCGGTGGAATGTAGACACTCACGAGAATGAACGAACAAATCTCCCGCGGCGAATAGAACGGCATGCAGTTAATGAAGAGCACTTCTAGATCTGAACAGCACATCTTCTTTAACACAGTTACATCTGTACACCACCTCTCACTGATGTAAAACCATATCCTGCCACCGCGCGATTTCCCCGTTGATTCTGCGTCGCGATCTGCTCTGATCACCTGGAAGTTAGGCAGATGTAGCACGCTGTCCGGTATGGCGTCGTTCAGCCAGGTTTCCATGAAACACAGAGCAGCAGAGTGTGAAAAATCCCTGTTTGTCTGGGAGAGCAGAAAGCGTTCGTCCGTTTTGTTGGGTAGAGAGCGGAGATTTGCCAGATGGATGCTATTGCTAGGCAACGCCATTCTAAATCCGCGCTGTCTGAGCTTCACGAGCGTGCTAGCTCGCTTCCCCCATCTGCGCCTCCTGAAGCGTTTGACCTCAGCTAACTACAATGTCCAGCAAAATGTCAGAATAATCAAAAACTGGTAAAAGATTTTGTGGTGTGTTCTGCCGAATGTTCAGCAGGTCATCCCTGGTAAAACTGATCGTGTTTGATAAACAAAAAACAGGAAAAACAAACAATAACAGTACAAACACTGAAGAGCAAAGCACTGTAGCAGCCATCTGCGGCACCATCTTAGGGTCAATAATACAATGATGGAGTGTCTCTCTCTCTCTCTCTCTCTCTCTCTCTCTCTTTCTCTCAGTACTCCATTTGTCTGTTGGGATCAGAGGCAATGATATTAACTCCATTTATCAAATGGGGTCAAAAATCATGGTAAGTGTTCAAGACAGATCTTCATATATTATGCTGGTCAATAGTCAATATTATGTTATTTATCACATACATTTCTTGTCTCATCTTCAGGCACATGTGGATTTCATATCTCTCCATATGCAGTACAACTGCAAATTGGAGACACCTCTTACAGAGGAATTGAGGAACTTACATGTAATGATTTGTTGTGGCTCTTGAAATATTATATAATCATTTTTACAATAGTGAATAGTCATCAGATTTCACAGCTGGTCACTTAACTCAGCTGGTTTTTAATATTCATTGGTTGATGTGACAGAATATTTCAGGACACTGGAATGACACTTGACACTCTTGTTTCAGATTGGCAGTGGTCAAAAGTCCATCCTTATGTATCAGCTGACAGTCGAAGGCTGTGATGAATATGAAAATCCTTTCCAGCCACTTCACACAATTCTCGGAAGTAAATGTTAGCATATTTCTTTAAGTGATGGCTCCAAAGTCTAAGATGCTTTTTTATAAAATTAAATTACCAGATGCTAACCTAAAATTATTTGTCAGTTTTACAGAAGAAAGATCTTCACATAATGGGCTGTGACATCACACATATTTTTGAGAAGTTAGATCAAGAAGAAACACTCAAAAGGTAAAGTTGAGACCAATAAGGTACAAATATCAGTATATAATAGTTATATAATAGTCAGCATAACAAGTATGTTCTCATTTAGTTTGCAGATGGAAAATATAAAGACAGTCTGGCACCAGAAATCAGCTTCTGCATTCTCATACCAAAAGGTCTGGGAGAAATTCAGAAGTCAAACTGAAGCTGAGCGTGATCAGTTCTTGAGTGGCTCGTTCCCAGTTGATTTTGACTGGTCTGTCTCCAGTGAGAGTTTCAAAGTGGAGGGTGGATGGGCTAAACATGGGAAGGGCGAGACCATATGGGACCGATTTAGCCATGAGGGTCATGTCTTTGGAAACCAGACCTCTGATTTGGCCTGTGATAGTTATCACAAGGTGGACTATGATGTGTATCTGCTTAGAGGCATGATGGTACCTAATTATCAGTTCTCAATTTCCTGGGCTCGCATTTTCCCCACCGGACGCAAAGAAAGTTTGCTTGAAAAGGGTGTTGCTTATTATGACAAGATGATTGATACGCTCCTACAATCCGGCATCGAGCCCACTGTTACCCTGCATCACTGGGACCTTCCCCAAGCTCTGCAGGACTCAGGCGGCTGGGAAAATGACTTTGTTGTGGAAGCTTTCAAAGAATTTTCTGACTTCTGCTTCTCACATTATGGAGACAGAGTCAAAACATGGATCACCTTCGGCAGCCCGTGGGTAGTGAGCAACTTGGGGTATGGAACAGGGGAACATCCCCCAAGAGTGAAAGACCCAATAATAGCATCTTACAAGGTGTGTCTGTCAATCTGAGAAAGTACCATCTTTTTTTTTATGAGTTTAGAAAGTGACAATTCGTTGTTTGTTTTTGCAGGTGACGCACAATATTCTAAAATCTCATGCTGAAGCCTGGCATATTTATGATGATAATTACAGAAAACTGCAGGGTGGAAAAGTGGGCATTGCTCTTAACTCTGATTGGGCAGAGCCGAGGAATCCCTCAAGTGATCAGGATGTAGCAGCAGCTGAGCGTTATCTAAACTTCATGCTGGGCTGGTTTGCTCATCCCATATTTGTAGATGGAGACTATCCAACCGTGTTAAAGGAACAAATTGAGAAAAAGAAAGGTTCATGTGGTAAAGAGTTGGCAAGGCTCCCTGTTTTTACTGAGGCTGAGAAACAAAGAATTCAAGGCACAGCTGATTTCTTTGGACTTAACCACCACACTTCCCGACTGATTAGTGAGAGCTTGAATAGTTGTGATGCTGGACCGAATAATGTCGGGGACTTCCAGACTCATATTGACCCCACATGGACCCCCACAGCTTCTGACCAGATCCAGTCTGTTCCGTGGGGTCTTCGAAGATTATTGAACTACATCTCTTCAGAGTACACATCCATCACAAAGGTGCCTATCTACATCACAGGAAACGGAATGCCAACTGAATACAATGGTGATGTGTTCAATGACACTGACCGTGTCGACTATCTCAAAGCCTACATTAATGAGGCAATGAAAGGTAAACATCTTAAGAAAACTACTTAATGTTTAAAACCTTTTAAATGTTTAAAGAGATAACAAGTCAGTCATGGAGTTGGTGACTTAAACCTAAGGTCTCAGAGAGAATTATTCATTATATAGTATTCATTATTTCCAGGCCAAAAACACTATTTGCCAAACCTTAAAGGGATAGTTCACCCAAAAATGAAAATTCTGTCATTAATTACTCACCCACACATCATTCCAAACCTCTTGAACCCATAAGACCTTTGTTCATCTTCGGAACACAAATTAAGATATTTTTTTATGAAATCCAAGAGCTCTCAGGCCCTTCGTAAACAGCAACACAACTGAAATGTTCCCAGGTCCAGAAACGTAGCAAGGACATCGGTAAAATAGTCGCATTAGACGCATGTGTGTGTTAACGTAAACAGCTGCACCATGCGCATGCGTTGTTTACATGAAGCAGAAGAAAACACATATGTCGTGATACTCTCTCCACAATGGCGGTGCACTTCAGCTGACGGGATGAGGAAGAGAAGAATCATTGAATAAAGTCGTTATTTGTTTTCATTGCACAAAAAAAAAATATTCTCATAACTTTGTAAAATTACGGTTGAACCCTGATGTCACATGGACTATTTTACCGATGTCCTTACGTTTCTGGACATGGGAACATTTCAGTTGTGTTGCTGTCTATGGAGGGTCTGAGAGCTCTCGGATTTCCAGTAGCCCCTCACTGCAGAACAAAAGATCCAGGGGGCGGGGTTGGATCCACATCCTGGGGGTGGAAATTGGTAGGTTTAGGGATGGGGATGGGTGGGTTTAGGGATTAGGGCGTGGAGACGGGTAGGTTTAGATAAATTTAACGTGGGAGGAGTTGGATCTAGATCCAACCACACCCCCTGGATCTTGTGTTCTGCAGTGAGGACCATCTCCGGATTTCATCAAAAATATCTTAATTTGTGTTCCAAAGATGAACAAAGGTCTTACGGGTTCAAGAGGTTTGGAATAACGTGAGGGTGAGTAATTAATGACAGAATTTTCATTTTTGGGTGAACTATCCCTTTAACATCAGACTATATAATAAAAGGTTACTATCTAAAGTTTACTAACTACATCTCTCTGTCAACACAGCTGTGCTTTTGGATGGAACTGGTGTCCAGAGGTTTACAGTTCAGTCTCTAATGGATGGATTTGAGGGTCCTCAAGGCTACAGTCAACGATTTGGACTGCACTATGTTTACTTTGAAGGTTCTGACAGACCAAGAACCCCCAAAGCATCAGCATATTACTACTCAAAGGTGATTGAGAGAAATGGATTTGCTGAGGCTGCGGCAAAGGCTAAGATGGAAATATATGGAAAGAAAATTGAGATCCCAAGACTCCCTAGTCTGCCACCGTCTGAAATTCCTTCTAAATCCAAGGTTGTTTGGGAAAAGTTTTCCCCTCAGACTAAGTTTGAGAGACAGCTTTATCACTATGGTACATTTTCAGAGGGATTCCATTGGGGTGTCTCATCTTCAGCATATCAGGTAGAAGGTGGCTGGAATGCAGATGGAAAAGGGCCAAGTGTTTGGGATATTTTAACTCAAAAACCTGGTAATATCCCAAACAATGACAATGGTGATGTTGCATGTGACAGTTATAATAAAATAGATGAGGATCTATACATGTTGAGAGCCCTAAAAGTGAAAACGTATAGATTCTCCTTGTCATGGTCTCGAATTTTTCCCAACGGCTATAAATCTTCTCTTAACCAGAAGGGGGTGGACTATTACAACAGACTCATAGATGGTCTCATAGCAAACAATATAGCACCAATGGTGACTCTCTACCACTGGGACCTGCCACAGGCTTTGCAGGACATCAATGGTTGGGACAACCCTGAAATGGTTAACATATTCAGTGAATATTGTGAGTTTTGCTATGCAACATTTGGAGACAGGGTGAAATTTTGGATCACATTTAATGAACCTCAGACAATTGCATGGTCGGGATATGGACTGGGTCAGATTCCACCTAACGTGAAGCAACCCAGAGATGCTCCATACAGGGTTGCACACAACCTCCTAAAAGCTCATGCACAAGCATATCACACTTATGATGAGAAATACAGGGCATCTCAAGGAGGTCTGGTGTCCATTAGTCTGAACGCTGAATGGGCAGAACCCCTAGACATCAATGTTCCTCGAGAGGTGGTGGCTGCTGATCGAGCCCTTCAGTTCCAGCTAGGCTGGTTTGCACACCCCATCTTTAAAAATGGTGACTATCCTGATGCCATGAAGTGGCAGGTTGGGAACAAGAGTGAACTTCAAGGCTTGACAGAATCCAGGTTGCCTTCTTTTACTGATGAAGACAAAGCTTTTATTCAAGGAACAGCTGATGTATTCTGCATTAATACGTACACTACCAAAGTTGTGCGTCATGTGACCAGCAGACTTGATATTGAGTCTTATGAAACTGATCAAGATGTTGAAAAGGACAATGTGGATGGCTCTATAGATACAGCTGTTAATGAGCAGAAAGCTGTTTCTTGGGGACTCAGGAGACTTCTTAACTGGTTAAAGGAAGAGTATGGAGACCCTGAGATTTATATTACGGAAAATGGTGTGGCAACAGGCATTGACATAACAGTTGATGACACTGATCGAATATTCTTCCTGAAGACCTATATTGATGAAGCTCTTAAGGGTATGCTAACACTGTTTGTAATCACCAACTGTTTGTACTGTGCATATTTAAAGGGATGGTTCATTACTCACCCTCATGTTGTTCTAATCCCCTAAGACTTTTGTTCACCCTCTGAACACAATTGAAGATATTTTAAATGAAATCCGAGAGGTTTCTGTCCCTCCACTGATAGCTTAAAGGGATGGTTCACCCAAAAATGAAAATTTGATGTTTATCTGCTTACCCCCAGGGCATCCAAGATGTAGGGGACTTTGTTTCTTCAGTAGAACACAAATGAAGGTTTTTAACTAAAACCGTTGTAGTCTGTCAGTCCTATAATGCCAGTCTATGGGCACAGAATCTTTGAGAGAGAGAAAAACATGCACAGACAAATCCAAATTAAACCTTGAGGCTTGTGACAATGCATTGATGTCCTAAGATCGGTTTGTGCGAGAAACTGAACAGTATTTTTATCATTTTTTACTTGACAGAAATTTATATGTATTCTCTTTTTAGCACACAATCTGGATGGAGTACATATCAAGGGTTACATTGCTTCCTCTCTAATGGACTCCTTTGAGTGGCTGAAAGGCTACACTGTTGGCTATGGACTTCACTATGTGAACTTTAAACTTTCAAGTCGGCCAAGAAGTCCAAAGCGCTCCGCTCACCTCTACTTTGATATAATGAAAAATAATGGCTTTCCACTGACAGAGGATGAAGAAATGTTATATGGACATTTCCCAGAGGGATTTATGTGGAGCACATCAAGTGCTGCCTATCAGGTACAATCTATTTTAGCAAATGAAACTGAATTTTATCTATCCTATTTGCTCTGAGTGTCTTCAAATGAGGACATTTGTTTCATTTGTTTTTGCTCAAACACCACAGATAGAGGGTGCCTGGAGGTCAGATGGAAAAGGTCTCAGCATTTGGGACAAATTTGCTCATACTCCGGAAAAGATGTCGAAGGATTACACCGGTGACATTGCCTGTAACAGCTACAACAAGATCGCTGAGGATATCAACAGTCTCAAAACGCTCAGGGTCAGTCACTACCGGTTTTCTATTTCATGGCCCAGAATTATGCCAGATGGAACAAACGGGAAAATTAATGAAGCTGGACTCAACTACTATCATAGGCTAGTGGATGCTCTTTTGGAAGCCAATATAAAGCCACAGGTAAAATATTTTGAATAAATTTGCATGCAAAAATTGCACTAAAAGAATTTGATTCATTTCTGACAGTCTATGCATCATTTTGAATTGGCAGGTGACTTTGTATCACTGGGATCTCCCACAAGCACTTCAGGATGTTGGTGGCTGGGAGAATGAGACCATTGTCGAGAGGTTCAGAGACTACGCTGATGTTGTATTTAACAGTCTGGGAGACAAAGTGAAGTTCTGGATCACTATAAATGAAGCCTACATTGTTGCACTGCATGGATATGGCTATGGAAATTTAGCACCAGGTATGATTTGTATAGACAATAATATTTTTGCTTTTTATACATATGATTTTGCTTATCAGTTTCAATGTTAACAGTTAATAATGTATTGTAAAATTCTTTATGTTCTATTTCTGTCCAGGCATAAATGATAATCCCGGCACTGCACCATATATTGCGGCACACAATCTCATCAAGGCTCATGCTGAGGCCTGGCATGTGTATAATGATAAGTATCGTGCAAAACAAGGTGGCATTATTGGCATCACGATAAACTCTGACTGGGCTGAACCAAGAAACCCATACAAACAGGAAGACGTGGACGCTGCCATGCGTGTAGTTCAGGTACAGTTTTATAGTTCAACCATTTTCTGCATCCTTGACAGTGTTATTATCTCTAACTAAAACTAAAATTAAAAATACTAAACAGTTTTTTTGTCTAGGCAGTTTTTTTAATTACTAAAACTACAACTAAAAATGATTAAAATAAATAAATAAATAAAAACTAACACAAATAAGTCAACAAAATTACTAAAACTTTAAATAAAATTTAAATTAATGTAAAATATAAAAATAAAAACTAATTCAAAATATGAATCAATAGTAAGATACTAAGATACTAAAGTACAGCAATGATACTGAAATAACAATACCCAATGTGCATGAGCAAATAAAACACCACGGCTCCTTTTTATCTCTCGAAACAGTTCATGATTGGTTGGTTTGCTCATCCCGTGTTCAATGGAGATTACAGCGATTTAATGAAGAACATAATTCGAGAGAGAAGTTTAGCGGCTGGCCGACCACAATCAAGGTAATAAAGATATTATCTTTTTTGTGAGGGATTCAAAGTTTTGTATTCAAATGCTTCTAAATGTTTTTACATTTGCATTTCACATCTATCAGGCTTCCAGAATTTACCCCGGCAGAAGTAGCGAGGATTAAGGGAACTCATGATTATTTTGGATTCAACCACTACACCACTTTCTTAGCCTTTTACGTAGACTATCAGGACCAAGAGCATTATGAGGCAGACAGGTAAATGTTTAGTTTTAATCAACATCGTCACACTGTTTTAGGCCCAATTTGTTTAAAACATGCATTAATATTCATCATGCTGTCTATTCCAGGGGTGCAGCAGTTATTAGTGATCGTACATGGCTGGATTCTGGATCCGACTGGTTGAAAGTTAATCCAATGGGATTCAGAAAAATTCTGAAATTCATCAAGGAAGAATATGGAAACCCTCCTATTTATGTTACAGAGAATGGAGTATCAGAACGAGGGGCAGTAAATCTGAATGACGTCCTCCGAATCCACTTCTATAAAAACTATATCAATCAGGCCCTGAAAGGTAAAATGATTTTTTAATGCTTTTTTCATGCATCAATTTGAGACTATTGGTAAAAATTCATTTGTGCTAATTGAATAAAATGTATTTTTATTCTTTAGCGTATTTGCTGGATGGTGTGGACATGCGCGGCTATGCTGCCTGGTCACTACTTGACAATCTGGAATGGATAATGGGTTATGATGAAAGATTTGGCCTTTTCTATGTAAATCGATCAGATCCTTCTTTACCACGTATTCCTAAGAAATCTGTCTGGCACTATGCTACAATAATCAGCTGCAATGGCTTCATAAGCCCAGGAGAAAGTCCACATGAATGTCAGATCCATGAACCTGAAGGTAACATCTATCCTTTTGTTCGTTCATCATTCATTGTATGCTTCACTCCGTATGTCTATCTATCTGTCGTTCTGTCTCTCCATCCATCCATTCAACTGAGTCTTTTCTTGTTTACAGGTACTACTCCTCCATCTCCTCCTGGTGAGGAACTGTTGGTTAGTTTCTTGGGTTTGGAAGTGTCAAGTTCTGATGCTGCAGTGGGTCTCAATGTCCTCTTCAGTCTCACCATTATTGCAGCAGTCGCTGTTGTCGGCATGGCGTATGCTCTTGTCAAGGCATCCAAGAAACAAAAACATCCTGTGGAGAAACACATTGACCTTGAGAACAAATAACACCTGATTTACCAATTATTCTAACATAATCGGCCTAATATAATATAATCTTAAAATAATTTTCTATATTATAATTTTATAAATGGTTGTAAATATGTCTCTTTGAAAAAATATCTGCCTTTAACAGTAAAATATCAGTAAACTTTGTCTAACTTACTTGCAATGTTATGAAACGTCATTATAATCCTTTCCAGTGTATCATCAGAAAGTATATGTACAAAGTGGCACTTAACACTGAAATGTTATGTTAGCTTTCTTATATTATTACATTATTTTAATTGATCAATTGCAACTTTTGTCACATGTATATGAAATTCATTTTAATATGTCAGTCTTTTTAAATGCACAGAGTGGATTGTTCTGTTTTGTGTGCTTTAATGCTTTGCATATGAATTATCTCTGTACATGCTGATTTTAAACAATAATTCAAACAAATAAAATAATTCAGTTGTTTTATTGTAATGCAGAGTCAATGAAGTTGGGATCCATTTGTAACTTTATTAACAGAGTTACTTGTTGAACAAACAAACACTGGCACCAGGGATGTCAAAGGTAAAACAGTAGCATGATCACAAGACAGGCAATGGGTCAGGAATTACAAAGAACAATATAAAAGTTATTCTTCCTTTATATTATAAAAATATTTCACAGTAAAGAGACTACTTGATAAATCGGAGTGAACTATCAATCCAAGGAATGAAGGCATGAAGTATATTGTATACAAAAGGTTTATCAGCAAAGTTTTGATTTTGTTGATCATTTATAGGTCCTATAAATTTATATGATACAGTAGACTAATATATTTACAAATAGACATTATACTTATTGTTTAACAGAATGTTACAAGAAATTGTTACTGTAAGTTATGCGAGAATAAACTGTTTTAGCTAAAATGTTGTAACATGCATTGCCAAACAAGTATTCTGTTTTTAATCAATTTATACCCATAACATATCATGGGGATACAATCATTAAAATCCAAAATAAAGTCATGTTAAAAAAAAAGAGAAAAAAATCATGAATAAATTATTTTTCTTATGTCTCTTTATGGTCTTGCCCTTTTTAGGGTTAACAACAATAATTTGCTGTGAGTTATTACCCTGATCTACCGTATGACGTATGATGTCAATGCATTTTGACCCCTGTGTGGTGTTTTATTAAAGCCTTACAAACACGCACAAACAGATAACAGGTATAATAAACAAGAAAAAGGAGAGAGATGTGATATCTTTGCTTATTCAGATAATGCAGCATAAATGCAGATTTATATAATCAATATAGTCTCTCTCAGGCAAAGTTCCCTGAAAACTGATTTTCACTATAAGATTGCTGTGACTGGTTAAATTTACCAACATTGTGCCCATGTTATTTAGACCACAGAGTCTGCAAATAATGTATTACCTTCGTTTTCTTGTTTTATAATACTGAAAAAGAATAATAATCCTGTTTTCTCATTATGCTCATTGTGGGATTATGTACAAAGTAAAAAAAATAAATAAATAAATAATAAAAAAAAGATTTTCTGCAAATTTATGCTTCATGAATTTTAGTTTAGTTTCTCTCTCTCTCTCTCTCTCTCTCTCTCTCTCTCTCTCTCTCTCTCTCTCTCTCTCTCTCGCTCAGTGCAATATATAAAGTGTTTTCTAATAGAGGTTTCTCTGCTGAGATTTCAATGTTTCTGCAGCAGGTAAAAGTAAACATCCCTTATGGGATATTTTGGATAATTTTACTGAGACTGCTGGGAACTTTCAGCTTTCATTTTCCTTTAATGTATTAAAATACCTCCATCCACGCCTCTGGTTTAATTAAGGTTAACCGATTGCTAATGTGAAAGAGTTTTCTTTGGATTGTTCTTGTAAAGTGGGTTCAATGTACAGACATTCACAGTTTTATCAAAAGATTGACCCAACATTTGCCTTTTCGGGCCATACCAAATCACTGGACAGAGTCTTTTATTATCTTTTTATTATTAAATTATGAAAACCCTGAAGTTTTCGTCATCCACAGTGAGCTATATTGGATGTGATGGCGAGTGTGAGGGCAACACTATAGATTCCCTAACTGGTTTATTTCTGTGATGGCCAGGGGATTGAGTTAATGCAACTAGAAGCCCCATTAACCAAGAAACCAAATCACTTTGATGACCCAGCATTTCAGTGGAAGGCGTTGCATTTAACTGCACAAGTCCATTACTACTACCATACGTTTTGTTCAGATTCACTTTAAGTTAGAGACTTTTTAAATGTTTTGAGTAAAAATCTGAAAAATCGAAATGATATCATGTTTATCAGCGGCACAGCATATGAGTGAGAATAACGCAGTATCTGCCTTTGATCTCGTAGGTATCTGTTCCACTTCGAGAGCTCAGAACTGTCCGTCTTGACTGCGCTTATTTCACTCCTCCCCTCACTGCAGACGCCTACTCTCGCCTACATTTCAGGGGAGGCGAGGCGCATCTCAAACAAGCCTAATGACTTACAAAAGAAATTCCCCACTTACTCTCCCAGGCGGGACAAGTGGGAGGCTGCGTGCACCTTGTGCAAACCTGGCACCTATGTTTCGGTGTCCACAGATCTCAAAGCTCACATGGACACCGAAAAACATAAAAAAACTGTGCGAGGTGAGAGTAGTTCAACAAAGTTGATGGAGTTCTTTGTGAGACCCGGAAAATCTGAGGATGCTGTGAATGCAGCAGAGGGTGCATTGTCATTTCACACAGTGAAACACCACAACAGCTACAGGTCCATGGATTGCACTAGTGCATTGTTAAAAAAAGGCATTCCCAGATTCTGACACCGCCAAAAAGTTTTATAGTGCCCGCACTAAGACCGAAGCCATTGTGAATGGTGTTTTAGCGCCCCACTCTGTTGAAGTCACACGTGAAGCACTCAAAGAAATCCAGTATTGTGGTATTTGTAAGGGATAAGTGAAAATATTCCCGATCATAATCCAGTACTTTGATTGGAAGAAGGGTGGTGTGCAAACAAAATTAATTGAGGTGAAAGACACACCTAATGAGAAAGCAGAAATCATTGCAAATGATCTCACTGAAACACTGGCAAAAAACAATTTGTCTGAAAAATGCAACACAAATTTTGGTGGAATCCGATGTGATGAAGGGGGAAACAATGTGTTTGCAAATTTGAAGAGGTTGCTGCAGAACAAGACTCTGATTGGTGTGGGTTGCCCAGCACACATATTGAATAATTGTGTGTTCATCATGGGGCAGACACAATAGAGGTTGACCTTGAGAATATCATGTTTAAAATCTACCAGTACTTCCACATGCTTATTTGTTAAGCAACAAAAAACTGCTGGTAAAGATCAGCTCTACAGCAAAATATAGATGGGCAAACAAGGAGGACGAGGAAGAAAAACAGGATGAAGAGGAAGAAGAAAGCTAAAGATATAAATATTTTTGTTTGTTTGTGAGTTTTTGTAAGTTTGTGAGAGCTATTTTTGTTCAATTTGGAGGTATTTTTTAGTTATTTATTATTTATTTTTCTAATACAGAAGAGACATTATTTCTATCATTATTTCATTCATTATTTTTGAGACCTGTCATAATAAAAAGTATTCTAATTTGTTGAGATAGGGAATTGGTGAGTTTTTGTTAAATGTGAGCCAAAATCATCACAATTAAAAGAACCAAATACTTAAACTACTTCAGTCTGTGTGCACTGATGAAAAATACTGATTGACCCCCAAAAAACACACTCGGAACTAGTGTTGTCAGTCACGGTACCAAAATTTCAGTATTCAGTACCGATACCAGTGAAAATCCACGGTTCTCTGTACCAATTTTGGTACCACATGCTAATTAAAAAAAAAAAAATTAATAATAAAATCAAACAAAAATAAAATGTACAAAAATCAGTGCCATTCCTTATACGTATTTAAATTGTGTTTCAAGTTTTTCCGCAAGTAATAGAAGTATGAAAAACAGTAAACAAGTTTCGCCCAAATTTAATTTGTCTTTTAAATAATGAAATTGAAACACATTTTAATTTTTTGGTAAAGAGGAGGGTAAAAGGGGATTTAGGCTACTATTAAAATTAAAATATGGAAAAAATAGTGTGATTATTTCTTTCAAAAATAAATATTTATATTAAAAAAATTCAACAGTAGTAATAGTATCACATACATTCTACTAAATAATTGTAATATTTTTTTCTGGCACAATTTCTTTAAGATAAACTTTTATTTTGACGGTTTGCCGTGAATACCTTTAAATTTCTGTGTGTAGCTATATGATATGACGCTGGTTTTACTCAATGAAACTGTAAAATGCTCGCGAGAGGACTCTCAGAGCAGTTCTGTAGATGTTGTTTATGTATTTATGAAATCACCGCCGGCGTCACGCACGCTTCAGTGTGTGTTGTAAAAAAAAACCGCGCGTCTCTGCCATTCATTCATTCACACAGAGACTCGCAGAACATGCGGGATTCATATCTGAGAAAAGCAATGAGAAAAGCTGCTGGAGCAATAGATGGGTGCCATATCCGAATAAAAGCACCAGGAAAGGGGTTGGTACCATGCTATTACTGTAACGTGGCTGACGAGACGCGAGTCATGCGGATCCATCTGCAAGCTTTTATTCATAGGCATGGTCATAAATACAGGCAGGGTCGAGCAATGGCAAACAGGTATGGCAGAGACAAGACAAAGAGTAATCCTAGGGCAAGCAAAGGTCGACGATTGGCGAACAGAGTCCAGAGGGCAAGGCAGAGAGATAATCCAGGGAACACGGGCTAGAATCAAACACGGGAAAACAATCCAAGACAGGCAGGGGAACACTAGGAAAACTAACAGGGGCTCTGAGAGTTGCTACAGCTAGGGGAGCAGTAAACACAAACAATACTCGGCAACGAGGGAGAGAACGTCCAGGGTTGAAATAGTGTGTGTGATTAGTGTGTGCGTGGGATCAGGTGTGCGTGTGATAGTCCATGTGGTGAGCGAGTGACCTCTGGTGGTGGGTGAATGGAAGTGCAGACCAGATTCGTGACAATTACAACTGGGAGCTGTACCCATCTATAATACTACAAGCAATCTGTGATCACACCGGAAGGTTTCTGGATGTTTTTGTGGGTTACCCTGGTTCTGTCCATGACTCCAGGGTGTTAAAAAAGTGTGATGTGTATAGATGAGCCCTTTACCCACCACAGACACATTTTCTTCTTGGGGATGGAGGCTATCCATGCATCCAAGAACCCATTTCCATCCAAACACTTTACAAAGAGCCAGTGAGAAATCCTGTTGAGGCAAGACTTAACAGCCACCATGCCAGGGCACGCTGCATCATTGAAAGGGCATTTGGCGTGCTAAAGACCAGATGGAGATCGATTTTCCTGCAATCACTTCCAATGGATCACAGATTTGCACCCAAGGTTGTGGCTGCATGCACCATGTTGCATAATCTCTGCATCGGTGTAGGAGACACAGTTACTCCACATGAGGAACCTGAAGAAGCTCCACAAGGTTGCGCTGATCAGCAGGAGACTACTGCCATGGCACTCTGTGATGCACTTGCTGCCCTGTACCTGTACATATCCCCACACATCTAGAAGAACATGATTATTTTTAAGTTAACAGTTCTTCTAATTTCAAACCCTCACAAATACAAATACATGTTTGACCTGGTTCAGCATGAAACTTTTGTTTAGCTTTAACTCTTTATACTGTAAATACCTACATTTCACTCCCACCTTGAATGGAGAAGTGCTATTTTTACAAAATAAATTGTCCATAATCCTTCAAAACTGCTGTGTTGTTAGAATTATTAATGTTCTTGCTGGTTTCTATTGTAATTTACCTTCTGGCTGGTTTTATGTATGTTTACACAAAACTTACTGCCTACTGAAAAAGCATACCTTATAGAGATAATAAAATACTTTCCACAGCTGTAATTATTTATATCATAATTAGTAGCAAATGAAAATTCATATAGTACATATTAGTCCATATATGCTTCACAGACAATGCTTAGCTTAAGCCAGGCTATGCCTTTGTTAAATTAGGATATTTAAGGCATTTTTATAACAAAAAAAAAAAAAGCATTAGGAAAAAACAGGGCAGGTTATTTTCAGTTAGGACAGCAACATTCATTTTAGTCTGGGGCCTTGTCTGTGAAACAGAGCAATAGAGCATGAATGGCTGTGATGTGAAACAGAAATATTTAAAATAAAGCAAAACCTAATACAACCAATAGAACACACCAAATGCTTTCTAAATTTACATTTTATTGACAAGTTTTTAAAACAAAGAAAGAAACCTTTCATTTCTTTCAAGCAGCCTTTTCTCTTTCTTCCTCTCTGGCTGCCTCGGCCACAAGGAAGTCTAAAACACATCCTTTCCTCTTTCTCTCCTTCCTGACAGTTGTAGGAGTGGATGAAGCAATAAGTACAGGAGGTGCAATAGATGGCCTTCCACCTATTGCTTCATCCATCAGAATGAAGAAAGGCTACGATGCATCAGTGGCCTCTCCGGACTCTGTCCCTGTGCCTGTTGGTGGAAACATAAGCTCCTGAAAAGAAGGCAATGATATGTAATGTGACAAGCACCATCGCTGGCTTGTCTGTAAAGAAACAAATTTGAAATGTATTCAAGATATATTGATCACACATTTCTTAATTATAAAGACTGGGAAAACTTATGGATGTTCAGTTGGTGAACTTTGATGTAATTATTATGAATGTACCTTGTACTTCTTCAAATTTTTCCATTTCTTTGTGGCTTGCTGGCCAGTAATCTTCCCCTCCAAATTCATTTCTTTAATTACAGTTCTACAACAACAACAACAAACAATAAAGGAAGGTTTTTATGCATTTTGATGTTACAAAGAAAAGACAGCATAAAATAGGACATTACTATTTACCTAAAGAGAAAAAAATAAGGATATAGACATATGGTACTTACTCCCAGGCTTGTGTCGTTGCATTCCTTTTGCCCATGAAGAGATGCTCATTCTCAGCACGGAGTCTGATGAAGAGCTTGGTCTCCTCAGTGGACCCTTCGTACATGCAAAGACAGTATGCTTTTCCCCCCGCTGTACTCTTTGTATTAATATGCATTCTTCTACTGTAGTAACATTACAAGCCTGTCTTTTACGTTAAATATAATGTATATACTGTTTAACATTTGAATGGACTGGTAAGTAGTTGTAAATTATTTTTGTGGAAGTACAATTTAGTTTTGACCTTAATAATGTACCAAATCTAACTCATATAAATATTAAAGTAGTATAGAAAAATACTGTATATACATTTATAGGTAAAGTCGAACTCCAAGCCTCCTGCTTGTACCCATTCTGTGGCGCCACACGCCAAACAACTTCCCAGTGCAAAGGATCATGGGGTCCCGAAATGTCCATCAGTTGTTCCCTTCAAAATCCTTCATTCTGAGGGGCCCTTTGAAGTGAAATATATACAGTTTGGAACGCACCGATTGACTATAACAGCATGCTGAAAACAGAGCTGATTTTAGCTTTTTACAGGATAAAGAAGGTGTTTTTCTACACTACCATTGAGAAATTTTAACCAGAGTATGTTATAGACTTTTCATTAAGACCCTGAAGTATCATATCAACTTGTGGAAAATGGGCATCCGATGACCCCTTTAATGAACTAAGAAAAGAAAGACTAAAATAAGAAAAACTAAACAAATATTAGTAATGTTCACAATTACATCTTTAAAATGAGGCAGAAGTTAAAAAAAAATGAACCAAGTGTTAATGTATAAAAAATCAAGTACAGTCACCTTTATTTATATAGCGCTTTATACAATACTGATTGTCAAAGCATCTAGCTGACATGGTCTCCGCTGACATTCAGGGCTGTCAAGGTCATATCTGGGTGCTGATCCACCATCTGATCTGGATACGGACTGGATCTGGGTGGCTACGTGACCTCAGAATAAGAAAGAAACAGACTAATATTAGCGTAGATGCCACTGAGAACAATAAAGGACATTATAATTGTAGTAAAAAGTAAAAACTCTAAACATTTACACATATTACCTGGAATAAAAACACTAAATTCCTAGTCATGAAAGTACACACAGTATGTAGTTGCAGTGGAGCGGTCTGGTCACGAGCAGAGGTGTAAAATACTTAATTATTTTACTCGATTACTTTACTTAAGTATTATTTTGGGGGATTTTTACTTTATTCAAGTACAATTTAAACTGACTACTTTTACTTGATTACAATTCTGAAGAAAAAAACAGTACTTTTTACTTCTTACAATTTTATTTCACCTTAAAAAGTACATTATATTTTTATTTTATCTTATGCACATTAAATATGCTAAACATAATCTCAAACATGTGTTCTTGACGTGAGAACCAATGATCATTGTTTCCACACATCAAACACACAGTTCTGCTTCAGTTATGACCTTCATCAGGTAAATGTCTGGGTTCAAAAGTTCACCATCAAATCTGAGGAAGCATATTGAGGTAGCAAAGTTGTGTTTCCCCCAAAAAGTTTATTCATTATTCTTTGTTTTGATAGAGCCATTAGTTGTGTAATATATTGGCTGAATGCACAAGATTGAGTGCAAATAAAATCAGATATGAAAATTTAAATATAATTAATATTTTTGTGGGAATTATTATTTTTTTAATTAAATGTTACAAATCTCCAAAAAAGTGTTTAAATTAACATTGTATGTTTACTTAATTGTAATTCATGTTGTGATGTTCTTACCAGGTAGTGGATAAGTTTATCATTAATTCAACCCATTCTTGCATTCTGTCTGGAATATGTTTCTAACCTCTGCATCACATTGTTATTACAGTTTTTCTGGATTGCTAACACACAATTCATGAAACAATTCACCATTTTCTCACAACTATAAACACAATCTCAAAATTACACACCAACTTGTGCAAACTTCAAACTTCCAGGTCAAAATCAAATAGTTTATTCAAAAACATATTATCTTTTGTCAGACTCAAACTTTGGCCTCAGATGATACACAAACCTGTCAAATACACAGACTACGTTCCTGTCTCGAGAACACAAGTGAGATCTATTCAAAACACTGTTACAAAAACCTCCTTTTGGGAAACAGGAATCCTTTTGCTAGTCAATGTCTGTTACAGTATACTGTCGGGTCTCGGGTCTGATCACCTGGGTTTTCTGTCTCTGTGTTCAGGTGTTGTGTACGTGGCTTTGTTTTGACAGCTCGCCACGTGCGCATTTCTGCGTGATTGTTTCCCCGCCCTCCTTGTTTCTCTGCTTGTTAGCTCATCTTGTTTCACACCGGGTTCTAGTCATCTCATTAGCATTCCCTTTATAGCTCCCTGTGTTACTCTGTCTTTTGTCAGACTGTTTGGTTATTTCCATGATTCTGACTGTCTCTAGTTTGTTCCGTTTACCTGTCCTGTCCTGTCTTGCTCTGTTCAGGCTCCAGTGCTCGTTGCTGCTAGTTAATCATCCAGTACCTGTCTGTGCGCTCAGATTCCTGTGGGCTCCCTTGGCTTCCGCCGCTCCTGGGTCTTTACTGACTCGCTAGTGGATTGCTCTACCTCTCGCTCGGGATAGCGAACAGCCTTGCCGGCTCCGTCTCATCTGCCGCTGTTGTGGCTTGCTCCAGCCGCTACCATCCACTCAAGCCGTATGCGGAAGCGCTCCTCGCCTGTTATCGATATTATTGACTGCTCAATAAAAGCCTCTGTTATTCCCGCATCTGAATCCAGCCTATTCCCTGACAGAACAGTCTGACCAAAGATGGATTCAGCGGGATCGGATCCGCTTCGTTCTGCTCTCATGCAGCAAGGAGTTTTGCTGGGGCAACATGCCACCCAGCTCAACACCACAGCGCAGGAGGTAGACGCTCTCAATGCCCGAGTCGCTGAGCTCCTCACGCGGGTCGATGATCTTCAGCGGGAGGCGGCTAACCGGGGTCCCGTCCTCCGCGCTGTTACTCCTCTGGAGCCCGAACCTCATGCCAATAATCCACCGGTCTACGATGGCGATTCCAATGCCTGCCAAGCCTTTCTCTCCCAGTGTTCACTGGTATTTTCACTGCAGCCTCGACGTTACGCCACTGAAGAGGCTAAAGTTGCTTCCGTCCTCACTCTTCTCTCGGGTCGCGCCCGCGAGTGGGGAATTGCCGTTTGGAGATCGCGGGCTCCCTGCTGTACCTCTTTTGCTGCGTTTCGCCAGGAGATGGCGAAGCTGTTCGATCGGTCCGCCCAGGGAGATGAGGCGGTGGCTCGGTTATCGTCGTTGTCTCAGAAGAAGTGCTCTGTCACCGACTATGCCATACAATTTCAGACTCTAGCGGCGGCTTGTGGCTGGAATGAGGGCGCGCTGCGTGCGCGTTTTCTCGAGGAACTGGATTTTGCCATCTCTGATGAACTAGCTGCTGTGGATCTTCCTCAGGAGCTGGATAACCTGATTAATCTCGCACTCCGTGTGGAGTCCCGTCTCAACCGTCGCCGCCAACGCCGTCTATCCACCACTCCGTGGCGCCACCTGGAGTCCTCTTCACCCGATGTGGCGAGTCCTCAGTCAGCTGAGGTTGAGCCCATGCAACTGGGTCGCCTCCGGCTTACACCGCAGCAGAGGCAGGAGCGCCTGGCTCAAGGATTGTGCCTGTATTGTGGCAAGGCTGGCCACTTCGTACTTCAGTGCCCGTTAAAAGTCAAGGCCCACCAGTGAAGCGGAGAGTCCTGGTGGGCGCCTTCTCCCGTTCAAACTCTCCCGCAACACGCACTCAGCTCCCCTTTCGACTCTCCTTCCAAGGAGGTTCACACTCCGGCCACGCCCTTCTGGATTCGGGGGCTGAGGGAAATTTCCTGGACTCTGCTTCAGCTCACAAGTGGAACATCCCGACCATTCCCTTGGCCAAACCCATTACGGCATGGTCATTAGCGGGCAATCCCCTCACCACTATCACCCACATCACACCATGTGTAAGCCTTTCCCTCTCTGGTAACCACTGTGAACAGATCGAACTGTTAATTATTGACTCCCCTAAGGCCCCGTTAATTTTAGGACATCCCTGGTTGCTGAAGCACAACCCTCATATTGATTGGGTCAATAACTCCATTTTAGCCTGGAGTCAGTCTTGTCATGTGTCATGTTTGGGTGTTGCTTTTCCTGTTGTTTCTGTGTCTTGTGTTTCGCAGGTGGATCCCGCTGACTTGACCGGCGTCCCGGCGGAGTACTGCGATCTTCGTGTGGTTTTCAGTAGGTCCCGGGCTACCTCGCTACCTCCGCATCGCCCCTACGACTGTGCCATAGATCTTCTCCCGGGCACTTCTCCGCCTAAGGGTCGTTTATATTCCCTTTCCGGTCTTGAAAGAGAGGCCATGGACAAGTATATTCGTGAATCACTTCAGGCTGGGCTCATTCGCCATTCCTCCTCTCCCGCGGGTGCGGGGTTTTTCTTTGTTCAGAAGAAAGACGGCTCCCTACGCCCTTGTATTGATTACAGAGGTTTGAATGACATTACTGTAAAGAATAGGTACCCCCTACCTCTTATGTCTTCTGCCTTTGAATTGTTGCAGGGAGCCCGAGTCTTCACCAAATTAGACCTCCGTAACGCTTACCATCTGGTGCGAATTCGGGAGGGGGATGAGTGGAAGACGGCATTCAACACCCCCTCGGGACACTACGAATATCTGGTGCTTCCGTTTGGTCTTACCAATGCCCCAGCCGTCTTCCAGGGCCTCGTCAATAGCGTTCTGGGTGACATGATTAATCAGTTTGTCTTTGTGTATTTGGATGATATTCTGATTTTCTCCCCTTCTCTCCAATTACACACTCAGCACGTTAGACGGGTCCTCCAGCGTCTGTTAGAGAACCAGTTGTTCGTTAAGGCGGAGAAGTGCGAATTCCACGCCGAGTCTGTTACGTTCCTTGGCCATATCATTTCTACCAGGGGGATCAAACCAGACCCTGCGAAGATAGAGGCTGTCGCCAAGTGGCCAGTCCCCGACTCCCGTAAGGCTCTGCAGCGTTTCCTGGGTTTTGCCAACTTCTATCGGCGCTACATCAGGAACTTTGGTAAGGTCGCTGCACCGCTCACGGCGTTAACCTCCACCAAGGTGTCCTTCAGGTGGAACCAGGATGCTCAGGTAGCCTTTGACACATTAAAGTCCCGTTTTGTCTCTGCACCTGTTCTGTTGGTTCCAGATCCTGAATCCCAGTTCATTGTCGAGGTTGACGCGTCGGATGTCGGGGTTGGCGCAGTTCTATCCCAGCGCTCCCTCGGTGACGGGAAAGTGCACCCGTGTGCATTCTTCTCTCGTCGTCTCAGCCCTGCAGAACATAACTACGACATCGGCAACAGAGAACTGCTGGCGGTGCGATTGGCCTTGGGCGAATGGCGTCACTGGTTGGAGGGATCAGCGCAGCCCTTCTTGGTCTGGACGGATCACAAGAATCTGGAATACATCCGTTCGGCCAAGAGGCTGAGCTCGCGTCAGGCCCGTTGGGCGCTCTTCTTCGGCCGATTTAACTTCACCCTCTCGTACCGGCCGGGGTCCAAGAATGTCAAGCCCGATGCTCTCTCGCGCCTGTTCGGGGCCCCAGAGGGGGAACTTACGGCCGAAGCCATCCTTCCTGGAGGGGTGGTGGTCGGGGCTCTTTCTTGGGGTGTCGAGCGGCGAGTAGAGGAGGCCGGTCGAGGGGTGCAAGTGCCAGGAGGGTGCCCGGCGGGCAGGTTGCCGGTGCCGGCTGCGCTGCGTCCTGAAGTCCTTCAGTGGGGTCACGAGTCCAGGCTGGTCTGCCATCCAGGGATTCGGAGAACGTTGTCTGCCATCCGTCAACGCTTCTGGTGGCCCACACTGGCCACAGATGTCAGACAGTTCGTGTTGGCCTGCCCCACCTGTGCCCAATGTAAGCCAGTGAATCACCCTCCTGATGGTCTGCTCCATCCCCTTCCCATCCCTTCCCGTCCTTGGTCACATATCGCCCTTGATTTTGTTTCTGGGCTTCCCCCCTCGATGGGTAACACTGTGATTCTCACGGTGGTGGACCGCTTTTCTAAGGCGGTTCATTTCATTCCCCTGCCCAAATTGCCCTCCGCCCGGGAGACCGCCCAACTGATTGTGGACCACGTCTTCCGTCTCCACGGATTGCCGGTTGATGTGGTTTCAGATAGGGGTCCTCAGTTCGCCTCCCGGTTTTGGAAGGAGTTCTGTAGACAGATCGGGGCCTCAGCGAGTCTGTCTTCTGGTTTCCATCCTCAGACCAATGGGCAATGCGAGCGGGCCAACCAGGATCTCGAAAGAATGCTCCGCTGTCTGACATCCAACAATCCGAGTTCCTGGTGCCAACAGCTCTCCTGGATAGAATACGCTCGCAACTCCCTTCCAGTGGCGGCTTCAGGTATGTCCCCTTTTGAATGCTCTGTGGGTTATAAACCGCCTCTGTTCCCATCACAGGAGCCCGATGCTGCGGTCCCGTCCGCCCTGGCTTTCGTTCAGCGCTGCCGTCGCACCTGGGAGAAAGTCAGGATGGTTTTGGTCCGAACCTCAGGACGAACCAAAGCAGCAGCCGATCGTCGCCGGTCCTCTCCTCCAACCTATGTGTGCGGTCAACGGGTATGGCTTTCTACCAAGGATCTGCCTCTCCGGGCGCCTTCTCGTAAGCTGGCCCCCAGATTCATTGTGCCGTATCGTATCACCAAGGTGGTTAATCCGGTGGCTATCAGGCTCAAGCTCCCTCCCACTCTTGATCGGGTTCACCCTGTGTTTCATGTCTCTAGGGTAAAACCTGTGTTTTCTTCTCCCCTTAACCCTGCTGGCGATCGCCCCGCCCCCCCGCCCCTTCGTCTTGTGGATGGTTCCCCTACCTATACGGTTAGGAGACTGCTCGACGAGCGGCGTCGCAGGAGAGGCTTTCAGTATCTCGTGGACTGGGAGGGTTATGGTCCAGAGGAGAGATGCTGGGTGCCGTCCCGGGACATTCTGGACCGTTCGTTGATCGAGGACTTCCGTCGGCGACGAGGTGGGCCTCCTCCTGGGGCACCTGGTGGTGCTCCTGGGAGGGGGGTACTGTCGGGTCTCGGGTCTGATCACCTGGGTTTTCTGTCTCTGTGTTCAGGTGTTGTGTACGTGGCTTTGTTTTGACAGCTCGCCACGTGCGCATTTCTGCGTGATTGTTTCCCCGCCCTCCTTGTTTCTCTGCTTGTTAGCTCATCTTGTTTCACACCGGGTTCTAGTCATCTCATTAGCATTCCCTTTATAGCTCCCTGTGTTACTCTGTCTTTTGTCAGACTGTTTGGTTATTTCCATGATTCTGACTGTCTCTAGTTTGTTCCGTTTACCTGTCCTGTCCTGTCTTGCTCTGTTCAGGCTCCAGTGCTCGTTGCTGCTAGTTAATCATCCAGTACCTGTCTGTGCGTCAGATTCCTGTGGGCTCCCTTGGCTTCCGCCGCTCCTGGGTCTTTACTGACTCGCTAGTGGATTGCTCTACCTCTCGCTCGGGATAGCGAACAGCCTTGCCGGCTCCGTCTCATCTGCCGCTGTTGTGGCTTGCTCCAGCCGCTACCATCCACTCAAGCCGTATGCGGAAGCGCTCCTCGCCTGTTATCGATATTATTGACTGCTCAATAAAAGCCTCTGTTATTCCCGCATCTGAATCCAGCCTATTCCCTGACAGTATACAGCATAAAGAGTTGTGCAGATACAGTAAAATTCAGCAATAAACTTTAAGAAAAGTTTACTTTCTTTACACGACTGTAAAGATATTTAGATGAAAAGCACTAGAAGAGAAAAGTTCAAAGACCAGACAACTGAATATACAGTAAACACACACTGGAATATACTGTCATTTACTGTAAATATATAAATTCATTCATTCAGCATCCTTTGCCAAATTGCATTACAGTATTGGTAGCATCCTTATTTGTTATAGCAGTTTCTTTGTCTTCTGAAAAAAGACTTCTCTGCCTTCCCTGGACAGTCGTCTCTCAGTTCTGCAAAAATAGAGTACATGTAAGGACTACTTGGCTACAAATCATTTCAACAGTAATGAGTTTGAGGGTGTACAACATGTGCTACATTATATACTGTACACAGAATAATGAAAGTTCTCTAAAGTACTGCTGCTATTTACTGTAATTATATTGTATGTGTCAGTAGTATTGAAACCTTGTAGATGAGCCTGTAGGCCAACGTCCCTCATGGTCAGTCCATGCAGAAGAACGTGGTCAACTATAGTGCTTTGTATTTCATCAGGAACAAACGACCTTTGACCTCTTCCCCTTAATTTTTATTTTCTCCTCCTATTCCTCTTTGTCTCCCATTACCAGGATTCATTTTCCAAAACACATAATCACTTGTGCTCCTGTGCATATCATCCTGAGATTCTGACCTGTGTGTCATCAGTTTTGCTACTGAATGTTCACACAGGGATAAACATGTGCTGTTTGTGTTCATTTTTTGATGCTTGAGTTAATTATATTGTGTATTTGAGTTTTCTAAATGAGAACATGGTTAAACCTGTGCAGAATGATGGCATTTTTGTGTAGAGTTTTGCAGAAAACACTGAGCAAATTGGAACGTGTGTGCAAACAGGTGAAATGTGTTAAAAGTTTTGAGAAACATGTCTTTGTTTTGAGAACTGTATGAATGGTTTGGAAAAATGGGCCAAATGAATCAGTTATAGTGTGTTAGCAATCCAGAAAAACTGTAAGTGATGATTCACCCAAAAATTAAGATTCTCATGTCGTCCCAGATGTTTATGACTTTCTTTCTTCAGATGAATACAAGCAAAGATTTTTAGGCCGTGTAATGCAAGGGGACAGGACCACTTCAGAAACCACAGAAACCTCACATGACGGTCAAGTTTAAAATATAAGTATTTGTATCCTTCTTACATATGCCTACCGTTTCACTTAAGAAGACACTGATTCATTAACAGGGGTTGTATGAGTTACTGTCATATTCACTTTGTGTAGTTTTTGAAGTGTCATTTTTGGAAGTCCCATACTTGTCTTATTATACGAAGAGAGATTATTTAGTTTAGATGATTTAGATCTTAGTTTGTGTTCATCTGATAAATAAGTCATATTTATTTATATATGGGATGGCATAAGGGTGGAAAGGATGGAGTTTCCTTTTAATTCCTTTCTCTGCAATTTTTTTGTGTGTATGTGCTCCACTGTGCTGCATTTTAATTGTTACTGCTGCACTAGATATGTGTTTGACCCGTGCCATTGCATTTTGTTTCGTTTTCTCCCTTTAACCAAACTTCTATATGTCTGTCAGAAAAAAAAATACTTCTACTTTTTTAATACTTGAGTACAATTTAAAGTTGTACTTTTTTACTTTTACTCAAGTATGTTTTTGGTCAGATACTTGAACTTTTAATTGAGTAAAATTTTCACTGAGTATCTTTACTTTCACTTGAGTATAATTTTTGAGTACTTTTTACACCTCTGGTCATGAGCCAGTGTTTGGTGCCTTGGAAGAACTGACTGGGTTGCATCTGAAATCTTGCAATGATGAGAAAGCACCAATGAAACCTTTGGCCACACCCTGATGGAGAAAGAAAAGCACATTTAAAGTTCAAAAAAATTAAATGATGCCTTTTTAAATCATTTACAATATATCAATATCAGTCAATTAAATTTGTGATGAAACAGAAGTTGCAACAATTTTTCTTTTTCTTTTTTTTTTTTTTTGGCACAAATCCATTCCACAATCCATTACACAACAGGGAGCATTGATGCTGACTGGATTTGTAATAGAACATGTACATTTCATATTATAGGGCTAAGTTACCTTAAATAGCATAAAATAATATCAAAATATAAGGTCCTGCCTGTTGTTGATAAATACCAGTGGTGACATTTTACAAATTGATTGATCTGTTGTAGCAGCGTTTACTGAGCCACGGTCTTCCCCTGTGCACTATCTAGTGATTCACTACCTAGGGAACTGACTGAGACGCTTTGAACGGCCTTGTGAAACGATTCAGTTGATCATTTTCGTTCGGAACGACAAACTTCTCTTCCGAAGCGCCTTCACGAGACCAGAAATGCCGTGTAATCCGCCCCGTTTGATAAGAGTGACATACATTTCACCTTGGCTTGTTGTTAGCCACATTAAAATGTCGTCTTTTTAAATTCACGGGACAATTGCAAAAGTTTACACACGCAAAAAACCCATTCAACACGCCCATGTTAACTTCAAACGAGCGCATTAACGTTACTGTAACATTAAGTTAAACATTTCACAAGATTTCGGTTAATGGCTTATAAAAAAGACTGCGCGATCTCTTCATATCTTTTCACGTCACGGAAACACAAAAATATCACACAACACGCCACTATTAGATAAAATTCATTATTGTATCACAGCTTTTGACATTAAGTGTTTTATGGATTAAACAAGGGCTAAGTTACTTGTGGCATTCCCTTCAATTAAATTACATATCATACAACGCTTATTTGATGTTTTTATGTTGTATGTTTGTGTATAAATATATACGTTTTAAATACAACATTTAATATAAGCCCTACGTTTTGATAAATTCAGTACATTTATTCAGTGCCACTTAACGTTCTGACGCCTGAACTTGACATACACTTAAAAATCCACTCATAAAACACTTTCTAAATGTCCACTCAAAAAAAATAAAAAAAATAAAAAAGAATATGTTGCATGATTTTCTCGTTAAAGTTAGTCCTAAAAATAACATTTATTTAGTGGCACTTACCTGATGCTGAACTTGACAAGATGGCGGCGCTGTTTCTCCCGAGAAGTCACTCAGGCGTGTGCATGTGCAGAATGATGTCAGTGTTGGTTGGATTAGTCAACATTTAGCATTCTGAATGTTGACTGGATTTGGAAATAACCATTAATTTAATGTTTTTGAAATATAGGCTATTTGTGCAGACTTAATATAATATGTCTTCTCAACTAAGCTCAAGCAATAAAATTAGTTGAATTTAAATATTTCTGCCCTTCCAACATTTTGTTAATTTCATTTTTTACAGTATATATATATATATATATATATATATATATATATATATATATATATATATATATATATTATTATTATTATTATTATTATTATTATTATTATTATTATTATATTCAGTGGTTTCTCCTAGTTTTCTTAGAGATATTTAGTGGTAACGATTTATTCACAAATGTTTTATACAATATTCCAGTTTTGCACATAAGTTAAATTCGCATCTTTGGATGGAAACATGGCTATTATTGTTACTGACATATATTATTATATGCTTTTGAAAATAAGAAATAATTACCAAGCTAGCTTCTTAGAAACAGTAATACTAATAAATTCGCATACAGTCTGGAATTGTTGTATTTAAAACATGTATTATTCAGCTGTCAATACCTCTGTGCATATGTTCTATTTACGTAGACTTTAACCACCATATGTTAAATACAGTATTTCACTTAGGGTTAGGGTTAGGTTACCCTAGGTTACCCACAGGAGACTGTGCATTTCTACTTGCCCAGATATTTCTGATATTTCCTGATATTTCTACTGCTTCTGATAAGGGAGACATACAAAATGTGCAGGGCAGGGGTGCTTGCAGGACAGGTTTGAAAAACACTGATTTAAAAGGTAATTAATTTAATGCTTTTTCAGTATAATTTTTGTCAAAGAACCATGTGTGGATCACGAGCCATAGTTTCCTGACCACTGGTCCATATGATAAACTTAATGACTGCCATAAACTGTATCACTAGTTAGATTAAATTTAAACTGCAGGATTGTGACACTGATATGTATGCCTGCCCCTTAGATTAGCAGCAGTACTTATAAAGAGCTTTGAACACTCTTCCCCTTTGTAGAACAGTCATGATGAAGGTCCTAGAGGGGTTTCTTTCTCTAGGTTTGTTGGCTGTTTTTTGGAGCTCCAGTAATGCAGAGCAACAGGACTTCATGTTACTTGCTGGCCCTCTGAAAACCAGCCAGACTTCACTATCAGATGAAGACAATACGTTTAACTGTGGAGGTCCACTACCTCACCAATCCAGAGCCTACTTCCGGTACCTTCAGAGCAGAGGGGTGACCCACTTTAAAGTTCCCATGTCCTGGTCTCTCATCCTTCCTTCAGGTGATCCCAACCAGCCACATGAAGACACTGTGAAGTGCTACAAGACGCTCCTGCAGCAGCTGACTGAATCGGACATCAAACCTCTGCTGGTTCTCCATCGGTCTGCGGTACCAGAACTCTTCAGAGCCAGATACGGAGGCTGGGAGAATCCATTACTGGTGCAGATGTTTGAGCAGTATGCAGGATTTGTGTTCAATACATTTAGAGATCTTGTGGACACATTCATCACATTCAGTCACCTGCATGAGCTACATGAAGTGCAACTTCAAAATGCTTTCCAGTCTCATGCAAATATTTATCAAGTGTTCAAAGGTAAGGCATGAGTTTACTAAATTCTCAGTAACTTAGTAGGTTTGATCTTGACAAAACTACTCTTATGAAAGCCTGAAAAGTTTGTTAAGGCAAGTTTTTTCAAATAAATCTTATGTCTCCAGTCAGGTTGTCACATGCATTTTGAATGTAATGTCAATGCAAATTATCATGACTTCTTTTTGAACCTAATAATGGTTCGATATTTCGATATAAAAATCCATGACCTCAGACACTTAGGAAACACTGGCCAGGGTCGTGAAAACACCATAAGTTTCATAAATAACATGAAAATTGTTTTATGGTTTAAATGTAGTTGAAAAAACACCAAATAGCTCATTTCATGGCCCACTGTGACAACTTACCCTCATGTAATGTGACAACAGGACCATGTGTGTGTTCAACAAAATGTAAAAAAAAAAAAAAAAAAAAATGTAAAATAAACTTTAGTAGTAGTAATATTCACTGAAATAAAACTGACAACTAGCCCCTCTTTCCACATTATATAGTTCTAGTACAATGATGGTGTCGTTCAGGCTGTTTTTTTTGTTTGTTTTTTCTCTCTCAGCACTTCATTTGTCTGTTGGGATCAGAGACAGTGATATTAACTCCATTTATCAAATGGGGCCAAAAATCATGGTAAGTGTTCAAGACAGATAATCATATATTATACTGGCGAATAGTTAATGTTATGTCATTTATCATATACTTCTCTTGTCTCATCTTCAGGCATATATGGATTTCATCTCTCTGCACATGAAGTACAACTGCAAATTGGAGACACCTCTTACAGAGGAATTGAGGAAGTTACAGGTAATGATTTATTGTGACTCTTGATATAATGTATAATCATCTTTACAGCAGATCAGCCCATTGAATAGTCATCAGATTACATAAGACTTAACTCGCTGCTTTTTAATATTCTAGACTGCTTAAATGGTTGATGTGACAAAAAATGGCAGGACACTGGAATGACACTTGACACTCTTGTTTCAGATTGGCAGTGGCCAAAAGCCCATCCTAATGTATCAGCTGACAGTCGAAGGCTGTGATGAATATGAAGATAATTTCCAACCACTTCATGCAATTTTTGGAGGTAAAAGTTGGCATATTTCTTTAAGTGATGTGTCAAAAGTCTAAGAAAAGTTTATGGAATTAAAATTCCAGATGCTAACCTAGTATTATTTGTCAGTTTTACAGAAGAAAGATCTTCACATCATGGGCTGTGACATCACACACCTTTTTGAGGAGCTAAATCTAGAAGAAACATTTAAAAGGTAAAGCTGAGACCAAAAAAGTACAAATATCAGTATCTAATAGTTATATAATTGTCATAACAAGTATGTTCTCATTTAGTTTGCAGATGGAAAATACTGAGACAGTCTTACATCAGAAATCAGCTTCTGCATTCTCATACCAAAAGGTCTGGGAGAAATTCAGAAGTCAAACTGAAGCTGAGCGTGATCAGTTCTTGAGTGGCTCGTTCCCAGTTGATTTTGACTGGTCTGTCTCCAGTGAGAGTTTCAAAGTGGAGGGTGGATGGGCTGAACACGGGAAGGGTGAGACCATATGGGACCGATTTAGCCATGAGGGTCATGTCTTTGGAAACCAGACCTCTGATTTGGCCTGTGATAGTTATCACAAGGTGGACTATGATGTGTATCTGCTTAGAGGCATGATGGTACCTAATTATCAGTTCTCAATTTCCTGGGCTCGCATTTTCCCCACCGGACGCAAAGAAAGTTTGCTTGAAAAGGGTGTTGCTTATTACAACAAGATGATTGATACGCTCCTACAATCCGGCATCGAGCCCACTGTTACCCTGCATCACTGGGACCTTCCCCAAGCTCTGCAGGACTCAGGAGGCTGGGAAAATGACGCTATTGTGGAAGCTTTCAAAGAATTTTCTGACTTCTGCTTCTCACATTATGGAGACAGAGTCAAAACATGGATCACCTTCGGCAGCCCGTGGGTAGTGAGCACCTTGGGGTATGGAACAGGGGAACATCCCCCAAGAGTGAAAGACCCAATAATAGCATCTTACAAGGTGTGTCTGTCAATCTGAGAAAGTACCATATATTTTTATGAGTTTAGAAAGTAACAATTCTTTGTTTGTTTTTGCAGGTGACGCACAATATTATAAAATCTCATGCTGAAGCCTGGCATATTTATAATGATAATTACAGAAAACTGCAGGGTGGAAAAGTGGGCATTGCTCTTAACTCTGATTGGGCAGAGCCGAGGAATCCCTCAAGTGATCAGGATGTAGCAGCAGCTGAGCGTTATCTAAACTTCATGCTGGGCTGGTTTGCTCATCCCATATTTGTAGATGGAGACTATCCAACCGTGTTAAAGGAACAAATTGAGAAAAAGAAAGGTTCATGTGGTAAAGAGTTGGCAAGACTCCCTGTTTTTACTGAGGCTGAGAAACAAAGAATTCAAGGCACAGCTGATTTCTTTGGACTTAACCACCACACTTCCCGACTGATTAGTGAGAGCTTGAATAGTTGTGATGCTGGACCGAATAATGTCGGGGACTTCCAGACTCATATTGAGCCCACATGGACCCCCACAGCTTCTGACCAGATCCAGTCTGTTCCATGGGGTCTTAGAAGATTATTGAACTACATCTCTTCAGAGTACACGTCCATCACAAAGGTGCCTATCTACATCACAGAAAACGGAATGCCAACTGAATACAATGGTGATGTATTCAGTGACACTGACCGTGTCGACTATCTCAAAGCCTACATTAATGAGGCAATGAAAGGTAAACATCTTAAGAGAATTGTTGTCAATGTTTAAAACTAAGACTCTATTAGTCTTAGATAGCAGGGCAGTCTGTGTGAAATCAGAGAGTTGGTGACTTAAACCTCAGGTCTATAATGTATTTCTATAAGGTATTTTCTATTACAGATTCTAACATTTTTATATTTGAAATATTCATTGTACAGGCCAAAAATACCTTTTCTAGGAAGCCCTGTATAAGGTATGAGATCTTAGAAAAATCTCTGATTGTTGGCCATATTTAATGATAGCTTGGGGCAAACATCTCTTTTGCATGGAAACAGGACCCATGTACACCTACTTCTACTTTTCAAGAAATTTCTAGTTAGTCAACAGTCAAATGATTCTCACAGAAATGAATACTTCAGGAGACCAGTATCAGTGCAGCAAGCTATGAACAAATTTGGGGGAAGCAATAGCCTTAATGGATTTGTCACAGACTGACCTTAACACCGTCTTCTACCAATGTAACAAAATATTTCCCAAATCCTAATATCAGACTATGTCATTAAAAAATCACTATCTAAAGTTCACTAACGTCTTTCTGTCCAAACAGCTGTGAATTTGGATGGAATTGATGTCCAGAGGTTTACAGTCCAGTCTCTAATGGATGGATTTGAGGGTCCACAAGGCTACAGTCAACGATTTGGATTACACTATGTGGACTTTGAAGACCCTGACAGACCAAGAACCCCCAAAGCATCAGCATATTACTACTCAAAGGTGATTGAGAGAAACGGATTTGCTGAGACAGCGGCAAAGGTTAAGATGGAAATGTATGGAAATAAAATTGAGATCACAAGACTCCCTAGTCTGCCACCATCTGAAATTCCTTCAAAATCCAAGGTTGTTTGGGAAAAGTTTTCCCTTCAGACTACGTTTGAGAGACAGCTTTATCACTATGGAACATTTTCAGAGGGATTCCATTGGGGTGTCTCATCTTCAGCATATCAGGTAGAAGGTGGCTGGAATGCAGATGGAAAAGGACCAAGTGTTTGGGATACTTTCACTCAAAAACCTGGTAATATCCCAAACAATGACAATGGTGATGTAGCATGCGACAGTTACAACAAAATAGATGAGGATCTACACATTTTGAGAGCCCTAAAAGTGAAAACTTACAAATTCTCCTTGTCATGGTCTCGAATTTTTCCTAACGGCTATAAATCTTCTCTTAACCAGAAGGGGGTGGACTATTACAACAGACTCATAGATGGTCTTATAGCAAACAATATCGCACCCATGGTGACTCTCTACCACTGGGACTTGCCACAGGCTTTGCAGAACATTAATGGTTGGGACAACCCTGAAATAATTGACATATTCAATGAATATTGTGACTTCTGCTATGCAACATTTGGAGACAGGGTGAGGTTTTGGATCACATTTAATGAACCTCAGACAATTGCATGGTCGGGATATGGACTGGGTCAGATTCCACCTAAAGTGAAGCAACCCGGAGTTGCTCCATACAGGGTTGCACACAACCTTCTGAAAGCTCATGCACAAGCATATCACACTTATGATGAGAAATACAGGGCATCTCAAGGAGGTCTGGTGTCCATTAGTCTGAACGCTGAATGGGCAGAACCCCTAGACATCAATGTTCCTCGAGAGGTGGTGGCTGCTGATCGAGCCCTTCAGTTCCAGCTAGGCTGGTTTGCACACCCCATCTTTAAAAATGGCGACTATCCTGATGCCATGAAGTGGCAGGTTGGGAACAAGAGTGAACTTCAAGGCTTGACAGAATCCAGGTTGCCTTCTTTTACTGATGAAGACAAAGCCTTTATCCAAGGAACAGCTGATGTATTCTGCGTTAATACATATACTACCAAAGTTGTGCGTCATGTGACCAGCAGACTCAATATTGAGTCTTATGAAACTGATCAGGATGTTGAAAAGGACAATGCAGATGGCTCTATAAATACAGCTGTTAATGAGCAGAAGGCTGTTTCTTGGGGACTCAGGAGACTTCTTAACTGGTTAAAGGAAGAGTATGCAGACCCAGAGATTTATATTACGGAAAATGGTGTGGCAACAGGCACCGCTATAACAGTTGATGACACTGATCGAATATTCTTCCTGAAGACCTATGTTGATGAGGCTCTTAAAGGTATTAACTAACTGTGCAAGTTTGTGCATAAAATCCAAAGAAAAATTTGTTTTTAATACCACTACAGAATCTATATTTTAGATAAATAACTATTATTATTAATGGTAAATGTAGCCCAAAGTTTGTAATAGTGTTACTAATAGTTAACCTGACACACATTTACACATATTCTTTTTTTTAGCGCACAATCTGGATGGAGTACGTGTCAAAGGTTACATTGTTTCCTCTCTAATGGACTCCTTCGAGTGGCTGAAAGGCTACACTGTTGGCTATGGACTTCACTATGTGAACTTTAAACATTCAAGTCGGCCGAGAACTCCAAAACGCTCTGCTCACCTCTACTTTGATATAATGAAAAATAATGGCTTTCCATTGCCAACAGAGGAAGAAATGTTATATGGACATTTCCCGGAGGGATTTATATGGAGCACGGCAACTGCTGCCTATCAGGTACAATCCATTTGAACAAATTCACTTTATTTTGATAGTCCAGCTTAGACATTCTGCTGACTCTGAGTAACATTACAACTACATGTAAACTAGCAGTTATTAAAATATTAGTAGACTGTCTGCTCAATATCTGCTAATACTTTATTTTAATGGGTCCCCAACAGACATCTACTGACTTTAAGTAAATTTGCAAATACATGCCTTGTTGTTCTAATAACACTAACCCATGAAGTCTACTAATACTCTACCAATACTCTGAAGTTGCCATGTAGTTGCAAATTATTAAGAGCTGAAATGTAGTGTATGAAATGAAGTATAACCTTTTTATCCTACTGTATTTGTTCTGAGGAACTTCAAATGATGCCATTTGATTCATGTTATTCTCCAACACCACAGATAGAGGGCGCCTGGAGAGCCGATGGAAAAGGTCTCAGCATTTGGGACAAATTTGCTCATACTGCTTTAAAGATATCGCAGGATGAAAATGGTGACATTGCCTGTGACAGCTACAACAAGATCGCTGAGGATATCAATAGTCTCAAAACACTCAGGGTCAACCACTATCGGTTTTCTATTTCATGGCCCAGAATTATGCCAGATGGAACAAACAGGAAAATTAATGAAGCTGGTCTCAACTACTATCATAGACTGGTAGATGCTCTTTTGGCAGCCAATATCAAGCCACAGGTAAAATATATTGAATAAAATCGCTCTTGTAGCCTAAAAGAATTTGATTAATTTATGACAGTCTATTAATCATTTTTAATTGGCAGGTGACTTTGTACCACTGGGATCTCCCACAAGCACTTCAGGATGTTGGTGGCTGGGAGAATGAGACCATTGTCGAGAGGTTCAGAGACTACGCTGATGTTGTATTTAACAGTCTGGGAGACAAAGTAAAGTTCTGGATCACTATAAATGAACCCTACAATGTTGCAATGGTAGGACATGGCTATGGAAGTGCAGCACCAGGTATTTGCACTGAAAATGATCCTCTTATTCTTTGTAAAATATGGTTTTGAAGTTAATAAAGTAACTTACAGTTTTATTTCTGTCCAGGTATAAGTTTCAGACCAGGCACTGCACCATATATTGTGGCACACAACCTCATCAAGGCTCATGCTGAGGCCTGGCATGTGTATAATGATAAGTATCGTGCAAAACACGGAGGCATCGTTGGCATCACGATAAACTCTGACTGGGCTGAACCGAGAAACCCATACAAACAGGAAGATGTGGACGCAGCCATTCGTGTAGTTCAGGTACAGTTTTCGTAGTTCAACCATTTCTGCATCCATGACAGAGTTGTTATCATTAACTAGAACTAAAACTACCGGAAACAGTTCCAGATTGGTTGGTTTGCTCATCCCGTGTTCAATGGAGATTACAGCGATTTAATGAAGAACATAATTCGAGAGAGAAGTTTAGCGGCTGGCCGGCCACAATCAAGGTAATAAAGATATCTTTTTTTGAGGAATTCAAAGTTTTGTAAAATGCTTATGAATGCTTTTACATTTGCATTTAACATCTAACAGGCTTCCAGAATTTACCCCGGCAGAAGTAGAGAGGATTAAGGGAACTCATGATTATTTTGGATTCAACCACTACACTACTGTCTTAGCCTATAACATGGACTACAAGAACCTCGAGCATTATGATGCAGACAGGTAGCCTTTCAGTTTTAATCAACATCGTAACACTGTTTTAGGTCCAATTTGTTTAAAACATGCATCAATATTTATTATGTTGCTGTCTATTCCAGGGGTGCAGGAACGGTTGCGGATCGTACATGGCTGGATTCTGGATCCTTCTGGTTGAAAGTAACACCTGTGGGATTCAGAAAAATTCTGAATTTCATTAAGGAGGAATATAGAGATCCTCCTATTTACATTACAGAGAATGGAGTATCAGAACGAGGGTCAATGAATCTGAATGATGTTCACCGAATCCACTACTATGATAGCTATATCAATCAGGCCCTGAAAGGTAAAGGGATTTTGTTTTCCTCAGAGAGGACAGAATCATGCAACAGATTTCTGTGATGATTTTTCCATGCATTTTAATATTATTGTTTCTTTTTTAGACTAGTATTTTGGTAAAAATTCATTTATGATAAATCTCATCTCATTATTTAGCATATTTGCTGGATGGAGTAGACATCCGTGGCTATGCTGCCTGGACACTAATGGACAATCTGGAATGGGCTACCGGTTTTGATGAAAAATTTGGCTTTTTCTATGTAAATCGATCAGATCCTTCTTTACCACGTATTCCTAAGAAATCTGTCTGGCACTATGCTACAATAATCAACTGCAATGGCTTCATAAACCCAGGAGAAAGTCCACATGAATGTCAGATCCATGAACCTGATGTTGACATCCCCGGTACATATTTACTTATCTATCTATGTAGTTGTACCCTTTGTTCCATCCATTCATTAATTTGTCCATCAGTCCATCCATCCAACTTTTCTTGTTTACAGGTACTACTCCTCCATCTCCTCCTGGTGAGGAACTGTTGGTTAGTTTCTTGGGTTTGGAAGTGTCAAGTTCTGATGCTGCAGTGGGTCTCAATGTCCTCTTCAGTCTCACCATTATTGCAGCAGTCGCTGTTGTCGGCATGGCGTATGCTCTTGTCAAGGCATCCAAGAAACAAAAACATCCTGTAGAGGAACACATTGACCTTGAGAAAAAAGACAAGTTCTGATCATAACACCTGCATTACCTATATATATATATATATATATATATATATATATATATATATATATATAAAGTTCACGAGTTAATGTTTGTCACATGTATATGAAATTCATTGTCAGTCTATATAATGAATACAGTAGATGTTCCGTTATGTTGCTTTGCATATGAAAGTTATTTTTTACATACTGATTTTTAAAAAAAAAGTCAAAAGAATAAAGTAATTCAGTTGTTAAGTCCCGTTTTACCTGATCATACATATCACAGTGTAAACAATATTGAACCAACACCCACTGAGTCTTTGCCGATGCTATAAGAAGAAAAAATACAGAATATAAATTATCCTGTGTGATGTAATTTCATAAGATAAGCATATGCACAGAGATGCACAAACATTTAAAGGTAACAGAGAGTGGATAAAAGATCACTGTAATGGGATATTAAGATTGTAAAGATTTGTATCAGTGGTGCAATGACTTTAAATAAACTCACACATTTGCTGTTTATCTTAATGATAATTTGCTGCAATTTATCTCCCTGATCAGTGCATAGTGACCCCTGTGTGGAGTTTTATGAAAGACTTGCAAACACACACCAAGATAACAGGTATAATAAAAAAGAGAAACAGATCTGACGTCTCCAGACAGATTTGATATCTTCAGATAATGCAGATTAATATGATCAATACAGTTTCTCTCAAGGCAAAGTTCTCTTAAAACCGAGTTTCAGTACAAGATTGCTGTGACTGCTTTTATTTATCAAAATTACGTCCATGTTATTTAGTCCATAGGGTATATGTTTAGAGAGAGGTCTGATTTTACAGGCAGAACAAATGTAATTAATAATGCATACAAGAATATAGTACATCAAAATAAATTTCATGCCACATTGGCTGCTTATGTTTCATTGTTCTATTATGAATGCAAATAATGTATTAGCATTTTATAGAGACTGTTGGGAATATTCAGCTTCCTCTTAATGTAAAATACATTCATGCCTCTGGTTTTATTAAGGTTTGCTAATGTGAAAGTGTTTTCATTGGATTGTTCTTTTAAAGTAGGTTCATGCAGTTTTACTCCCTGTACAGACATTTACAGTTTGAGTGACCCAACATTTGCCTTTTCAGGCCACTGTCAGAAACTGTCTATGTTTACATATTGCACTTCTGTATCGCTGAATACAGTCTTTTATTATTGAATTATGAAACCATGTTATGAAACCGAGTTGTACTACTAGCAGACCCATTAACCAAGAAAACAATACCTGAGTTTGAATTACTTTGGCAATCCATCTTCATCTTTTAGAGTTTCAGTGGAAGGCGTTGCATTTATAAGTCTGTTACCTCCATATGCGTCGTTCAGATTTACAATTAGAGTCTGTTTTAGAGAATCTGTCAATTATAGATGTTTTAATAAGGCGTGTCATAGGTGTTTCTGAAACATTAAGTTACAACTATTCCTGAAAAGATATCTGTTCCTGTGTATGACCCTATCTTCTCTCGATCTACTCTAAAGTTTCTACAGTAGGCTGATGTGCTTTCTAATGAGTTTTGTCTGCTGACATTTGAGGTTTCTGCTTCTGCAGGTTTGTGAAAGAGTTTGTAGATTAAAATTACTTTTTTGAATAAAAATGCATGTAAAGATTTGTAAATACACTTTTTAAGTAAGCTGGCGCGGTTTTGAACGACTTGTTTAAAAAAAAAATCTCTTCACAATTCAGTCACATAACACTGCTGGCCAGCCACCTCCTGGCATAGCGACTTGACCTTCTGAAAAGGTCAATGAACGGATTAGTGAACGAATCTTTTGATTCACTTGGATGAATCAACATCACAGTGTAGCCTACTGATTCAAAGATATTCTGCAGCGAGAGAATAGCTGTTCAACAAACAATTCAGAGTTCCTGTACATTTCCCTGTGAGTAAAACATTTCAAAATAGGCTCACCCTGTACATGTGAATGCTATGCTAATTCACTAGCTTTCCCCTAAGTTGGAAGCTAATCATAACTTTTCATTTTTAATGCAACGTGCTCTATTTTATTTATTTATTTTATTTATTTTTCTTTTTTTTTTAGATAATTACAGTTAATTTGAACATTATGTTATGTATGCAACTTGAAAACAATTATCTGGATATTGCTTCTTCATGACCTTATAATGTTTTTATAAACAACTTTACTGTGGGCTTTATATTTATATGTGATGTATATAGGCCTATGTTTAAATATTTAATGCTGTGTTTTTCATACATTTTTTAAATAGTTTTTTGTTAACCACACAGCATCTGTGCATGACACAGGTATTCTCTCAAAGGATGAGGACTCTTCTCAAAACTTTGAATGAGAAGACAATCAAAAGCGTAAAAATGAAACAAAATAACACAAATATTACAAAGTATATAAAATAATGTGCATTTTGTAAACCATTCATTATAGACTGTCCAACAGCGGCAGCAGTGGATAGAGGGAGGCAGTGTTTTATTTTTTTCTGATGGACTCGTTGTGTATCACTGCATTATATTAGACTTTATATAGACTACCACAAAGATTTATTTTTGTATTTAATGTAAATCTGTATAGAAAGAACAAACTTTTATTACGGTATATTTACATTTAAATTTAGTCATTTAGCAGATGCATTTATTCAAAGTGACAATGGAAGCAATCAAAATCAACAAATGAGCAATGATATGCAAGTGCTATAACAAGTATCAGTTAGCCTAACGCAGTACATATAGCAAAGTTTATTTGTTTGTTTTTTAAATTATATACTAAATAAAAAGGAAACTCAGCTGCTGGGATTGTGTTGGGCAGGTCATTTCACCAGGAGGGAACAGTTAATGAAAAAGTCTGTGAAAGTGATTCTGTGCCTCTTTGGGATGCCACAATAAAGTGACGTTCACTTGCAGAACGTAAGCTTCTAGAGGGCACATAAGCCTGAAGTAATGAATTAGGTAAAGTGGTGGAGAGCCAGTGGTGGCAAACATTAATGCCTTGAATTTTATGCGAGCTGCTATTGATAGCCAGTGCAAATTGATAAACAGAGGTGTGACGTGCATTCTTTTTGGCTCATTAAAAATTAACCTTGCTGCCACGGTATTTATCAGAGTTTAACATGTTTACACATACAAATTATACAATACAGTACAGCAACATTTCTGTACAGGGACTTTGGTGACACTATGGATACTGTGGAGACTTTTGTCTGTAGACAACAGTTAATACGTAATTACAAATGGAGGGAATAATCTGGTATAATTATGTTTTGTACATTTTTAGTAGCTATATCACACTGTCCCTAGGGCAACCTTTGATAAGGCCCGTGGATGAATACTGGTTAACTAGGGACTCCAGTGTATTTTGCCCTGTTGCATAACATTTTGCATGTGCTTGCTATCATTTGGACACAAACTAAATGTTTGTTTTCCTTGAATTTACTAATAAATCAAAGAATCTTCTTCAGATCCCAGTAAACTCCATCATGCATCTTTATGAATGCATTTCTTTTTTGCATGAAGTAATAATCTTGCCATTATCATCGATCTATGATTGTGTATACAAACCAAGGCAGGCAATCCTCTAACATCAAGATGTGTGACTATAAACCTTTGCTAGTTCTCACAAATCAGCGTCAGGCTAACAGAACAAATCAGGTTGCGTTGTGACTGTGAAATGCATTTGACTTTCGTGGACAACGACTCATAAATCGAGCATGATCCAAAGTATCTAATCTAAAGAAATATTAAATGTCAAAGTCTCATCACTGGCCTCAGTTAGACAAATGTTTGGGGAACGTTACATTTAGGTTTCAAAGTAACATACTTGTGTACTTTTGAATAGTAGATTCCTCTAGTAGATCATATAAATGTTCTGTTATTGGTAAACACTTTATCAAAACATTGTGTTTCCATTGTAGTACACGTTTTGTGTGTGTGTGTGTGTGTGTGTGTGTGTGTGTGTGTGTGTGTGTGTGTGTGTGTGTGTGTGTGTGTGTGTGTGTGTGTGTGTGTGTGTGAATACCATAAAAAAAACATAAATAAATAAATAAATTCACGAAAAATGTTATTATTGAATTTATTTATTCATAAATTGTAATGTTTAGATGAATTTAATCACTTTAATAAACTTGGTCTCTTAGTTGATGCTATCTGTTGTCCACTAGATGTCGACGTCTCACTTCACAAAAACCTTGTCCAAGTCAGTTAACTAAAAGATTTACATACCTTAGGGTATTTCCTAATAACTAAAAATAGAAACAGTAATAATAGAAAATTCACATACAGTCTGGAATTTATAACATTTATTTTTCACCTTTTAATACTTCTGCTGAAATATTCTTTTTATGTAGATTTTAACCAGCATATATTAAATAGAGTATTACATTTAGTAAAAATAAAACCTCAGTGGCCCTGATACTCAAACATATAGTCATATAACTCACTCTCCAATAACTTTACAAATCTTTTTTTATTTATTTTTTTTCGTTTGCATTTAGTTGTATTTAGTCACACCCACATGGATCGTTTCACACTCACCCTATTTGAAAATCCTCATCATGTCCATTTCCAGGCTTTTGAGGTTTAAGTTTGCATATATGTAAAATTGTATATACTTTTTTTTACAAGGTTGGACTAAGGACCAGGATGATGGAGCCAGTATCTAGGGGCCTTGAACTGAACTGCTAGAGCCCAACAACACCCAGAAACAAGCTACAGCAGATACACCAAACTGGTATAGATAGATGAACAGTGCTTGAATGTGCGCCAGTGTCTGTTGGCACAATATGAAATTACCCTTCTGAACACCATATTGCATCTTGGATGTTGTGTAGTAGTCTTGTTGTCTGTTTTTTTGTTTGTTTTTTTGTTTGTTTTACATGTTTTACACACATGCTTTGTTGATTTGTATACTTAATTTCTTGTATTTACTATACCATTTTTTTTTTACATGCATAATAGGTGCATTTACACTGAAAGTGATTGGCAGCAGCATGAGTAACGGAATGTTGTTGATGTTTGATGATAAAAATGAGCAACAAGATGATGTGACAAAGAAATCCGACGTGTGATACAGGTGGAAAACCGTGACAGAAGTGTGAACAATGAGCTATTATAGAAACCAACAGCACAAGATACTAACCGACCTCCATCGATTTAAATGCTGTTAGTGCAAACAGCCCTTTAGATATGACAAATCACAGTTGCAACAAGAGAGGGCCTCTAAAGAGCCCCATGGCCTTGCAGGACCCGAATCTGTCCTTGCTTTTATTAGTCTTGGAATTAACTCCTTGTTGCATATTCTGAAGAGTGCTTTTAACCTCCCACCCAGGAGGTCATGATTGGTCTCCAGAGCAACTTCTTTTGGAAGGAAAGATCACATCAATTAACCACAGGTGAATAATTTGCTGTAAGTGAGCTTCTAATCACCTAATCAACACCATAAACACGCATGCCAGTAGTGCATTCCACTTTAGATAAACAGGCACAAAATAGAAATGGACCAAGTAATTTACAGTAATACATTTGATTGAGTCTGTTGCTTATTTGCATATTAAAATAATGGTTCACCACAAAATGAAAATGTGAAGAAAATTTACTCACCCTTACACCATTCATGTAATTGAGTTTGTTTCTTCATTGGAACAGATTTGGAGAAATTTGACATTACATCACTTGCTCACCAGTGGATCCTCTGTAGTGAATGGGTGCCGTCAGAATGAGAGTCCAAACAGCTGATAAAAACATCACAATAATCCACACCACTCCAGTCCATCAATCCATCCAGTCTCGTGAAGTGAAAAGCTGTGCATTTATAATAAATCCATCAAGATGTTTTTAACCTCAAATCATTGTTTTTGACTGAAATAGGAGTCCTCAATCCATAATACTGCTTTTTTCAATGAAAAAGCTGTGCACAGTTCAAGAACCTTCTACAGGCAAAAACAGTTCTAAACAAATATGTCTGTGGATTTTGATGTGAGAGGACAACAGAGGACTTTTTCACAGGAGGGAGTGTTATTATGGATTATGGACTTGTATTTTGGCCAGAAGCAACAGTTTAAAATGCAAACACCTCAATGGATTTGTTTCTAACCACGCAGCTTTTCGCTTCACAATTGATGGACTGCGGTCGTGTGAATTATTGTGATGTTTTTATCAGCTGTGTGGACTCTCATTCTGACGGCACCCATTCACTGCAGAGGATCTATTGGTGAACAAGTAGTGTAATGTTATATTTCTCCAAAATAAACTTATCTACATCTTGGATGGCCCGATATTGAGTTAAATTTCAACAAATTTTTATTTCTGGGTAAACTATTCCTTTAAGGTCTTTGCTATTGTTTTAATTGCTGTATATATGTGCTAGATAGACGTCTTTGACTGCTGTGCCACGTCTTGCTGTTTTTTGTTTTTCTCAGCAGCACACACCACAGGCGTTGTGTTTTCCGGAAGATGTGACAAGCTAAAGGTACTGTAAGTGATTTTTTTCCCCCTCTTTTTTTGTAAAATACCACACATGAAATGTCTCTGTCGTCTGACAGCCATCACTAAAATAGGTGTCTTGGGAAGTCACACCTGTCTCTATAACAGCTCTGAGCTCTGTAAAACAGCAAACAAGAATCTGACAGCGGGTTACCATTATTTTGCCAATCAAATTTACAGGCACTGCCTGCTCATTTTGCAAATGCTTGAAGTGGGAATTTTGGACAAAACGGTTTTGTGTTAGTGTCTAAAAAAGTTTTATAATAAATTTAATATTCTTATTCTAGGGAGCATCTTATTGCACTAAAAATTGTATATGCCCTAGATGTGCAAGATGAATCTTTATTATTTTTTGGTCTGCTCTTCCAGATGAGTAATTCTAGTTAATTTCAAATGCATACATCTACTTTTTGACTACTTTTATGAGCATGCTAGAATAAAGGTGACCTCAATGCTAACATACACAGAGCACAGAACTCCAGTTGCACTACATCTAGCTGCTCTTGAGAGCAAAAACTTTGTGAACATGCAGTTTATAATGTTTTTGAAAGAAGTCTCTTATGCTCACCAAGACTGTATATAATAGTAATTGTAGTGCTTAATATTCTTTGTTGTGCTCTCTCCCTAAAAGCAGCACCCGAGCTGGGAGCGTGATTCAATGGAGACCTGCTCATTCCCTGTGAGTATGAAGTCTAATCTTAGACAATCGAAATCAGATCTCGTCGAGCGTCATCAGCGAGTCCCTGCGGACGGCACCACCAGCCTTCGGTGACGTTTTTGCAGCCCTGTGCTGGGCCACACAAGATTTGGTCGATTTGTCTGGGGCATTATTAGCAAGGGCCCAGGTGGCGGTAATGTTGCCTGGGATGCTTTGACGTCAGATAAACCCCTGCTCCGCAAATGACCCCCTAGGACACCTTCTGTCCACAGTAACTAAAAGATAACACACCCGATGATTTCTGCAGAATTACAACAGTAATAGAACGAGGTGAATGTTTATCTTCTTTCTTGGTGCTGCAAGAAATATGTAGCACTTGCTCTGTTGTTTTAATCAAGTGCTTGCTGCGTATAACTGCACCTTGGTGTCACATATTCTGAGAAATTGTGATTGCAAAGTGCTCTAAACCAATAACACTCCCAGGAGAGAGAATCGCTCTCTTCTCGTATAAAGGGTGCTGACTGCGTTCCACTATACTGCCTGTTTAATGGGTCTGTTCCCGCTTGACATGCATCAGCAGACATATTTCAGTAAAGTGAATTCACATGCTATAAGAATATATAGTAAACAGCCATCATTTTCACTGTACTTCTGCACAGTTCTGCATGTATTTTCTCCTCCAGTTATAACGACTCCGGATTGGACACATTTTTCAACAAATTTCAGGGGAATATTTATAAACAAAGGGCATAACCGAACCCTACGTACGTCTCAGCTGTGGCATGTTTTTGCTCTATCTGCAGTGTTGGATGTCTGGAATACTCCCTTTTCCTGGAAACTGCTTGAAATCTTCCCTTTTGAAATGCGAGATCATGAAAACATTATTGTAAAGGAATGGTGCGGGGTGGGACGTGGAATCTGCTGTCCAAACTCGAGGGGTGAATATTTTCACTCCAATAATCTGAACATGATACTGGAAGAATGTTTCCAGCTGAAAGGGTTGCCTGGGTAAATCGCAGCATTCAAAGTAAGTTTTCTGGAAAAGAAGACGCCTATTCTTGACATTTTCAGAGATAAATGTCAACATTTTTTGCTCAACACTAGTGAAGAATAAAAATACTAAAATGTTTGAAATACATTTATTTCATGCTAAGTGTACTACAAATACATTTACCTATTTATGCACTTAAAAAAAATGCTTTGCAATTGTCCTTTTCATATAAACTTAATTAGAATAACTAATTTTGTCCTTACAATGCAAATATGCATTGTGCACATGTAGTATTCCAAAAAAAAAAAAAAAATTTGAATTCTAATTTTTATATTAGTAAGTCTCAAGCAATATGTCAGTAAATATGTTAACAGATCTGAACTAAACTTAGAAATAAATGTATTTTAAATCTATTACTTTTTTTTTTTTTTACCAGGGAATAATGCCTGGAAAGAGATGTTCCCATCTCTGCCTACGTCTGAATGGCAAAACTGTGTTGTTTTCGTATTATTTCTATAATGTTGTTAATATTTTCAAATAGCTTTTGTTTTTGTACTTTCAGTTTCTTTTTAATTTTAGTTTAATTTTATGTTCTTTTGTTATTTTTATCTATCTATCTATCTACCAGCCGAATCTGAAGTCATCCAGATACAATACAGCTTTAGTTTGTGTACCTTTCGTGACAGAACACCTCCCTTTTGTCAAATTGCTGCATATCATGCAAAATAATAACCTATATAATTAAATGGAAAAAAGTTTCTTGGCTTCATCTTGATGCTTTTTGAACGGTGCTCTCGAAAAGCACTAAATTAGCGTTCATCATCACCCACGTTCTTTTTTTTCCTGCATTCACTCGACTCTGGTATAGCTGCCTGAATTATGCATGCATTCTGATTACCGCATCCGCCGCAGAATCAGTGTCTCTGCTCGGCATTCATGTATTCCTCAGACACTCAGTTCTACAGATATCTTGAAAGGGCAGGCGCACTCCACCATTCAAGGCTGTGACGATACAGTTATTCAAACATTCCTTCAGCTCACTGTGATGAGATTGATTCACAATCCCTTTTCTTTCCTGAATACACCATACCTTCAAAGCTTTCCTTCGCAGCAACCTACACAGTGTTATAAAGTACATTTGTGTAATGTCAAACAAAGTCTCGCTTAGCAAAAATAGCTTGTGTTTTTGGTGTTAATCTTGTTCCATCGTTTTATGAGAAAGTAATGCAACAGAATGTATGCTTTTAGAAAGAATTTCTCGTTTTGTAATCGTTTACGCGCCCTCGTGTCATTCTAATTGTGGATTATTTCTTTCTTTGAAATACTGAAAGAAATGTGCAGAAAAAAGCAGCTTGTAAAAGAACATCTTTTGTGTTTGATGCTAGAAATAGAGTGAATAAATATGACAAGTTTTAATGGTTGGGGTGAACTGTTGCTTTAAGGTTTCCTCTTTCTTCATTTATTTTTGGATTATTTTCTGGTCCGTCCGCCAGTTTGGCATTGACTTCTGCTCTCTGGCCAATGACCCGGCGAGCTGAAGCCGGTGAGTGAGCGATCTGCTCTGCAAATTGCCTGGCTTCATTACAACAGTATTTTTCAGGCTCATCATTTAGAAATATAGACTTTGACAGCGTCTGCAACAAGAGGGCGGAACAATTTATTTCACGTCAGTTCTGAACCACATGTAAAATTACTCTAAATGAAAAGACCAGGCAGTGGATATTCAGAGTTCAGCCCAGATCTCTGTGTATCTGTATGGGGCCGTGCTTGCTG